>CM027475.1:27744091-28232816 GCA_015776775.1 Magallana hongkongensis | reverse complement strand
GGTTCCACTGAACGCCAGTTACACGTCAGAGAACTGGGTTATCAGAGTGAGTCTTTGGAATTATTTTTTATTTCTTTGTAACTTTCAAGATATCATATGTTAAATTAAAATGTGTGCTATTTAGGTTAAAAAAAGTAATATTTCTTTTGCATATCATGCACATGCATACTTGGTGTGTGAACTGATATCTTCTCTGAACTTTCGAGAATCTCCCAAAACTAATAAAAAATCTTAAAGAGCTAGGTACTTTGTATCTACATGTACCTGTGATAAGGTACAGATTAACTTAAGACAAATTGAAACATTTAAGGCTTAAAGTAGTTAATAATGACTATGAAGACAGCGTTCCAGTTAAAAATTATATAAGTTTTTGATTATATAAATATTTATGATAAGGGTGCTTTAAAGAGCAGTGAGCTAATGTCTTCATAGGGCTTTTCTTAAAAGTGATAGGGTGGACCAGACATTCAGAAGCATTTCTTGCACAATAAACTCGATAGCGCCCCATATTTAAATCACAGGCACCTGAATTTTTATCAATCAGTCGCTTAATAAGTCATATATCAAAAAATTCTACCCCTACTATGTGTATTTATATATAGTAGGGGTAGAATTTATATATAGTAGGGGTAGAATTTTTTGATATATGACTTATTAAGCGACTGATTGATAAAAATTCAGGTGCCTGTGTTTAAATCAATGTATGAAAAATCTTCATCCCTATGCTATAACATCAACCTTGTTGTTTCTAAGGTTTCCAGGGGCATTTATGTCAGGTTCCTTTTTTAAAATGATTAATTTTTCCTTAATAGAATATCTTAGACTATTGATCACATAACATCAATTGTATTTCAGATGACATATTTGATTTAAAGTACCGGTACTGTACTAGAAGTATGGTTCAGTGGCTTTATTGCAAATATTTAGATCATATTTTCAAAAAATGATGAAAACCATAAATTTGTCAAAAAGCTTGTGGGGAAACTACGGAAAGAGGGGGGGGGGGTGCTACTGCACTTGCATAGTTTGATTGAGGGCATAATTTTTGGTGACTGTTACCGGTATATTGTGTCTATATTATAGTACTTTTCCAATGTCTGCATTAACAACTGTACAACAATATGGGGGTATAATACATGATCAAAAGAAAACACGCAAAAAATTAAGTTAAAAAATTTTGATAAACTTAATTAATAATAGAACATATAATTCATTGTATTAAATGTTTAAATAAAAATATTACATGCATGTAAACATATAAGTTTTGAGAAATTTCAAAAAAGGATATGCAACTTTGTGAATTTTTTAGAAGGTAGTACTAGTGTAAAGAATGTGTAATATTTTTCAAAATATTTTCTGTAGAATATCAATGACTATAATTAGATTTTCTTAGTATTACGGTACCTATGTAACGGGATGGGAGAAATAATGACAGACCAGACCGGGTTTCGAACCCGGGCCCCCTGAATCTCTAGTCAAGTGCTCTACCAACTGAGCTATCTGGCGCCGGTATTCGAACCGGTCTGACCGTCACACCTAACACGATGCATTTTGGTGGATAATTGATAAATTATGAGATCATGCTTCATTGCGTTAAAATTTTGCTGTTGAATTTTTTGACCAATGTGAGCTGAAGCTCATCATAGGTAAACAAATGTGCAAAGGTATAAATATTTTGACCTTTTTAGTAATCTTTTAAATTGTTTTAACTGTTCAAATTAAACGATTTGTTTTAACACAAGTTAAAAAAAAAAGAATTGGATGTATTACCTTAAATTATACAGAGATGGGCCACGGAAAAAAGAAATCACAAAAAACAAAAAGATTTACTAGATCGTTTCAACATTCGGAGAACAGGTCGCGAATGGCAATTATTTACCATACTTTGAAAGGCTAGCACACAATATTAGGTGTTAATGTAAATGTTAATCAATGCGAATATAATTAAAATTTTTGATACTAGTACTTATTAGTTATTGCGTTTCATTTTTTTAGATGGGGAGTGCCTTATAAGAAAAAAATCGTGATTCATTTAGTTCAGCAGAATCTAGTATACCAGTATATGCTATCAGGGTGTAAATAGTTTAGAGAAAAGTCTTAAATAAGACATGAGAATTGACCACCATGATAATGCAGTATACATTCATGTACACAATTACATATTAGGTTTGTCACAGAAATGAGTTGGGTCGGTAAAGTTCAAAGAAGGCGAGGCTTTTTATCCAATAGCGTACATCGCATCATTTAAGTCTGAGGCAAATCAAAGTTTTAACAATCTTAGTGACTCTTATTTATTTGACTCATACATGCCATGTTATGAAAGTAAAACTAGAACTGCATGAACAACAATCATGAGGTTTCAAAATTTATAAAGAACGACTAATATAAAGACTACTGGTTTCACTTTCATAGTGTGTCATTGGAACTATCATTAGGTGTCTGTTTTGGTTTTTATATCATATTTATAAAGGTCCTTCATTTTCTCTTTGATCAGTTGTGTTAAGGCTCTGGATTAAGACACATTGCCTGTGTCTAGATTCAAAGTCTTCATTTCATATTATATAACAGCATCTAAAAGTTTCATAAGGTAAGCTAATAAAATTGTTTTAAAAGGGATGCCTGATCTGAATGAGGGAAGAGTAGGGTTAAGGAATAAAAAAATCATAATGTTTCTTTGCATTATTTTCAGTGGCGTCAGAAGCAAATTGAAAAGGGGGGGGGTAAACTTATCAAAAATGTTAACAAGCAAAAAAAAATTTGGTTATGGTTATGTATAACTTTGCAAAAAAAGTAAGGGTCCGGGGGGGACTAAGCCTCCGCTAGCATCCCCCTGCCGATTCCGACACCTACATGTATGTTTTCAGAATAAAACACAGGCTACCCATTTTTCTTGTCTGTCTGTACTTCAAACATACAAACATACACTTATGAGAAGTGATTTTTTCCTTCAATACTGTAGAAAAAAATGTTAAAAGTTTGTTTGACATATTATGCAGTAGCTATATAAGTACATGTATTTTTTAAAGAAATATTTTCAAATTATTTATATTTAAAATGTTAAACACTAATTATTTACTAGGTGTTTGAAACTGTTTAAAAAGTGTCATGGCAATCAAAATAAGTGTTACAGAGAGTGTACAGAAATTTAATATTTTAATGAATACCAGTTATTTATAGTGGGTGAAACTATTCTTTATTTTCTTTTCATTCTCAGATGACTTCAGAAAAAATCCTGTTTGTGTTTGACTTTGATCACACGGTGATTGATGATAATAGTGACTTGTATTGTAAACGACTGGCCCCCGGTGGGAAGATTCCCCAGGAGATTGAGGAAACCTACAGTGACCTGGGTTGGACCCATTACATGGGACTTATATTCGATTACCTCCACAAACATGGTGTTACAGAAAAACAGTACCGAGAATGCATGAATGAAATTCCGCTGACAGATGGCATGCGAGAACTCATCGAACACGTAGTCGAAAAAGGCCATGAATGTATCATTGTTTCCGATGCGAATTCGGAGTTTATTGATTATATTTTAACTGAAACCGGTCTTAAAAATGCTTTTTACCGAGTGTATACAAATCCTGCCAAATACGACGCGGAGGGAAGATTGACTATAGAGTATTACCACACCCAGGACTGGTGTGATCTAAGTACTGTCAACCTGTGTAAGGGTCAAATAGTGGTGGATCATCAAGAAAAACGGGAGCGGGAAGGAACACAATATAAGTGTGTCGTACTGGTTGGGGACGGAAATAACGACTTTTGTCCCGCACTCCGACTGTCGGAAAAAGATGTGGTCTGTCCGAGAATTAACTACAGGCTCTGGAAGAAGATCCAAAAGTTGAAGTCTGAATCAGAGGAAGGAAACGATGGACTGAAAATACAAGCTCAGGTCGTAAACTGGACTTCCGGATTAGAAATTCTAGAGTTTTTGAAAACATTGAATTGATAGCAACTAATGATTGATGGTTTTGGTGGTTATGGTGCAAGTAATTTTATGTGATTCAATGTTATACTTACATTGTAGATACTATGTTATTTCAACAAATTAAAAAGGATATGTATAATTATTGTTATTAACCTAAATCTCAAAAGTAAAAATTGAATTGAAATAAAAAGTTCTCTGCAATAGTATTCATTTGTGTGTCCATGGAAATCATTTACAAAGTATAATTAAGAGTATGTACATGTCCTAGCTGTACCTGTAAGGATTGTTGTATTGTTGAGTCTTTCAGCTTCTATAGGGCCTTTTCATCTCTATTAAAGAATGTATATTGGTTATAACAGACTCTCTCTCTCCCTCTCTCCCCCCTCTCTCTCTCCCTCTCCCCCTCTCTCTCCCTCTCCTCTCTCTCTCCCTCTCTCTCTCTCTCTCTCTCTCTCTCTCTCTCTCTCTCTCTGTGTTTTTCCTAAACTTGAAAGTACAATTTGTCATACAATTCTATTTGTCCAGAGAATTACACAAAGGTACATAGTAGTGACAACAAAGTGCATATTCCAAAATATACTTTGTAAGGGGTAGGTGGGGGTTGAGGTGGGGATAAGTTTCTTTCCCATGGAGAGGGGTCCAAGATCTGCTCTCATTAACATTACTACATGCATGTGAATTTGATAATATTTTTTTTCTGGTGTTGGGGGGGTTGGTTTCTGACGCTGCCAAGGTCCTCACATGCTAATACATTGGGATGGTGACAATTTTCTGTTGGTTGACAGTTTTTAAGGATTTATTGGTATATTATATTATAGATTCACATTAAGGATCAAAGATCAAGTTTTATAATTTGATGTGGATTGACATTTTTGTGCTGGCACTTACGATAACCCTGATCATTCAGAGAAATTGAGCCACCTTGAATATCAATGATTTCATCCACATCAGCCATATACAGTTCTATGGAATAATTCTTTCAATTGAATGACTTGATCACTGAATTTAGTTTCATCTTTATAAACTTCAATTTCAGACACAGTTTTTGAAAGACAATGGGCCCTTTTTTTGCATACAATTTTTGTGTTGATGCGCCAAATCCACAAAACTTATTCCAGGGGTTATGAGCACAGTCTTATTTCTTTTTATAAATGTAGTATGATAATTTCTTGTGCTGGGATAAAACATATAGAATAGGAAATATTCTGAAGGTACCTCACTATACGTAGACTTATACTTTTTAAGACACTACGTCACAAGATGGATATTTGAGTGTTTTGTTAAACTATTTATATCATTTGATTGGGTTGTATATCATCGTAGGTCAGTGGTTAAAGTATTGGGCTTCTGAACCGCAGATGAGTTCGAATACGCCTGGAACTTTCGTTCATGAGTACTAAATAACATTTTTTAAAATGTAATTTTTCATCCAAAATTGCACATTTTTTTGCCTATTTGAATTATTAAACACTTCTTATATATTATGATATCTATCATAATCAAGTAATTTTCTGCTGATTTGAGAAAATATTTAAAGGTGTAGTGAGCCACCTTAGTATGAAATATTTTTAATGGTAGGTGCCTGTGGGTTCGATTGATAATTTTGTTTGCTTTGGTTGGTTGGGGGGGGGGGCCCGGGGTGGACACCAATGCTAAAAATAATTTTACTAACTTTACAATGTGAAATTTACTGTGCCATTCTATATTTTAGAGTTTGGACAATCTTCCCCCTACTTTGCTGTTGTATATTAATCAATTGCCATTTGAACCAATCGTGCATCTTCACTGCTCCCACTACAGCAGAAACATATTAGTTCAGTATTCAGTTTGCGAATGGCAGAACTCCATCTTGTGTGTATTTGGGGGGGGGGGGGGTTGTATCGATCGTACTGTTGTACATGTATATAATGAATACTTTCGATTACGTTTGTATTATACATTTGCAATTCCTTAACCGTCTTCTCTGAAATATATAAATTACCTTAAGAACACTGGAATTCCTATAAAACTTAATAACCAGAAATTCAAATGCTTTTAAGGTTCGTGGGGGGGGGGGGGGGGGGGGGGGGTGGGGGGGGGGGGAGGGGGTTATCACAAGATCTGGACTTCCTAAAACACTTTATACTGCATTCAACTTAAATATGAGGACAGGAAACGCCGACTTTTAACCCTTATAGTAAGATAGTTAGGAACACAACCACTTCTAGGTTAAGATTGTATCGCAACAGACAACTTAACTTTTAAAGAAATGGGAGGGCTTTGTTCAATTTTTTTCACAAAATGTAAGTATTTTTTAACTTTTAATCACACTGGCTTACATTATACTTTTTAGATAGTATTGTATTAGAAATGTCTCATATCAACAAAACTTTCTTTAAATCTACTAACCAAGAACAGCAGCGCGTTTGTCTTATTTTTCAAACCTCTTTAGAACCCCACCCCGACTACCACCACCCACCCTCCCCCCTCGAAATACAAGTTCCTAACTCGATAAGGGATGATAATTCGATGTATATATTATTGATATAAACAGATGTGAGAGGATCCAGCACATGTCAGTGTGAGGGTGTGTCGGGTAGTGGTGACCTCACAACATATGGCCATCAGGAGAGGGACTGTGAGGGACCAGCACACACCAGAGTCAGTGTGAGGGTGTGACCAGTAGTGGGGACCTCACAACAGATGGCCATCAGAAGAGGGACTGTGAGGGACCAGCACACACCAGAGTCAGTGTGAGGGTGTGACCAGTAGTGGGGACCTCACAACAGATGGCCATCAGAAGAGGGACTGTGAGGGGACCAGCACACACCAGAGTCAGTGTGAGGGTGTGACCAGTAGTGGGGACCTCACAACAGATGGCCATCAGAAGAGGGACTGTGAGGGGACCAGCACACACCAGAGTCAGTGTGAGGGTGTGACCAGTAGTGGGGACCTCACAACAGATGGCCATCAGTAGAGGGACTGTGCGGGGACCAGAACACACCAGAGTCAGTGTGAGGGTGTTGCCAGTAGTGGTGACCTCACAACAGATGGCCATCAGTAGAGAGACATTGGATATCGAGATAATGGTTGAGAATCAGGTAAAACACTAGGGTATATATGAGTATATAAATAGAGTAGGACTGAAACTGAGGAAATTAGATGTGGACAATATGTTGTGGTCAACCAACCACTGAGTGATCATGGATATTACAAAACATGCCGCAGACAAGAGAACCTTGATTCCTTCTGACGTCATCAAGATATAGAGAGAAATCCAGACAGCGCTTCTCAAAATGACAGTTTCCATGTGTCTGTTATTATGTTCAGATAGATAGCAATATTATACATGGTTCAGGTAGTCAGGTAAGAGTTTTAATTCGATTTTTTTTTCTCATCTGCCTCCTCATTGGTAGACAAGATGATGGAACACCATACTAAATGGATAAGTGTGTCATGTTGTAAATTTTGAATTTACCGGGTGGTAGCAAATTATGGTGTTTCGATGGGGCCACTTCGACCTTCGAACTTGCACCTTTACATGTTTAGGTCGAGGTGCAAGAGTGTGAAGGCGCAACGGCGAAGGAGCGAAAGTGCAACTACAAAGGAGCGAAAGTGCAAAGATGCAACGGCGAAGCGTGAAGATGTGCAGGCGAAAGAGAGAAGTTGCGAAGGCGAAGAAGCTATACTATTATCGCACCTATTATTGCACTTTCGCCATCGCATTTTCGCGCTTTGCCATCAAATCTTCGCACTCTCGCTCCTTCGCCATCGTACTCTCGCACTTTCGCCTTCGCAACTTCGCACTCTCGCATCTTCAACCTAAGTGCGAAGGTCGAAGTGGCCCCATCGGAACATCATATATAGAAAACACAAAATTTACAACATGATTGTGATGTAAATTTTGTATTTACTGCCACCCGGTAAATTCAAAATTTACAACATGACAAGTGCTTCCCTAAATAAAATGCTTAAAGAATATGACAGTAATATCAATATCTCTGATAAAAGTCTCACATAAATTTTAAAAACAAAGTCCGTATGATCGTTTACCAAGAAAATCTCGAATAACATGTATTGCGATATTCACCGTCTCACAATAGAGGTCGGTGGGTGGAACAGTTTACATTGGCATAAAAGATTTTGTAATTTATTTACTGTAAAATAGATCACATTAAAAACGGGTTCCACTACCTTTTAGAATGTAACATATTATCTTCGATTCGAAAATCTTAGCACAAAAAGACAATGTTCAATTATATACTCTATAGTTCTTTAATTAAATTATTTGTTGAACTTTGAAAAATCTATATATTCATAAGTTTTTGAGATTATCCATTCCTCACGAACATATGAATCTAGCTTTGCTTACTACATGTATTACGGTTTCACCGTTTGTATACAGGTATATGTAAATATATTTATATGACTTGTACAATGTACCCATTACTATATATTACGATTGGGAGAGTAAATGAATTGATTTCAAAGATAGCAAGTTTGTTGGAAGAGCCTGGTCCCGCCTCAAGTTCGAGTGTCAAATGTATGTATTTTCTTAAAGGATTTGATCTGAGAACCGAGTGTTGGGGATGTTAAAATGTTTGTATTGTTGATAACATCATTCTACCAAAAATGAGCGTTTTAAAATAAAATTCTACCCAAACATGGTGAAATATAATCCTAAATTCATAAACTGTTTAATAAAATGCTTTTTTTTCAGGAAATCTGCATTATGTCCTAGAACGATGAACAAAGGCACGACAAAGTAGGAGGATGCTCTTGTAGAAACCAGGCGAGTGTAACGGGCACCAGGGCCCTCACCCAGAGCGGCTGTAAAGTCTCCGTAAAGGGCCGTGGTGGACCAAAGTATGACGAGTAAATGTACATAATACCAGTAATTACTAATTCCATCATTTTTCTGTACATGTCAATTTATAATTTTATTGTCGTTAAAAAAAAAGTATAGACATGCATGATTGCAGGGAAATTTGATATGATAGATTTTTGAGGAGTTATGTCCCTTTCAAAATCAAATCATTTTGTTTATAAAATACATATCCTGCTTTTTATACCTGATAAGTCATCATACTGAGGTAGATTTACAATACTTAGATGATTATTTTGATCCATTATTGTCTCCTTGTTCTTTTGTAAACTGCACAGAGTCTGACTAATAAAAAGATATAACTATATGGATAGTTAAATGTATTTTATTCACTTTCATATACATCAAATGTGAATCATAAATGAGATAACTTGGGAAAAAACATAACATGAAGCGCAAAAATGCAGTATCTGTGCACACAAAAAAACAGCACCACTGTAAAAGAAGCTAACTTGACCAGTTCAGAGATGACGTTAAAATCAATAGTATTCTCATATCTAGAAATGTCATTAAAAATCTGTTGTTTTACAGGGGGGCATAGAAACATTTTGTACTTGAGTTCGGACAACATTAAATTTACTTAATATTTCAATTTTTAATATTTAGGATAAATTTAAATAAATTAAACAAGCTTTGCCCCAGATGGATTAGATTTTAGCAATGTGCCATTTAACTGACTAAATTAAGGTGGATTTCTGTATAAATGTACACCTATAAAAGCTAGTCATCCCTATATTTCATATTAACTCAGTTCAATGATCAATATCATTTCAATCTGCTATAATTAATAATTTTAAATTATTAAAACATTGATCGAACGTAAAACCACAATACATGTATAATTGATGAGAAATTTCATTAAAAACCAGTTCTCCGAGAAATCATTTTCACAAAACAACAGTTTATGTAAAGTTATAAAAAAAACTTCCGTTACATCTACTACATTATAGTGTAGAGCTATAAATACACGGTCCGTTACATCATGGAATAAGTTTGTATAGAGCTATAAACACACGGTCCGTTACATCATGGAATAAGTCTGTGTAGAGCTATAAACACACGGTCCGTTACATCACTGAATAAGTCTGTGTAGAGCTATAAACACACGGTCCGTTTCATCACTGAATAAGTCTGTGTAGAGCTATAAACACACGGTCCGTTACATCACTGAATAAGTCTGTGTAGAGCTATAAACACACGGTCCGTTACATCAGTAAATACGTTTGCGTAGAATTTAAACACACGGTCCGTTACATCACGGAGTAAGTCTGTGTAGAGCTATAAACACATGGTCCGTTTCATCACTGAAAAAGTGTGTGTAGAGCTATAAATACACGGTCCGTTACATCACGGAATAAGTTTGTATAGAGCTATAAACACACGGTCCGTTACATCACGGAATAAGTCTGTGTAAAGATATAAACACACGGTCCGTCACATCACTAAATACGTTTGCGTAAAACTTTAAACACACGGTCCGTTACATCATGGAATAAGTTTATATAGAGCTATAAACACACGGTCCGTCACATCACTGAATAAGTCTGTGTAAAGATATAAACACACGGTCCGTTACATCACTAAATACGTTTGCGTAAAACTTTAAACACACGGTCCGTTACATCACGGAATAAGTTTGCGTAGAGCTATAAACACACGGTCCGTTACATCACGGAATAAGTTTGTGTAAAGATATAAACACACAGTCCATTACATCACTCAATAAGATACTGGTATCCGTCTCTTCAGAAAATATTTTGTCCGATTCCACCATAAACTGTGTTGGATACTTTAAATGGAAAATCATGGTCAGGAATCCACAATGTGTGTATGAATTCAATAAGATTCTTCATATCTAATGGTGAAAAAAAGACACAAGTATAAATCTAAACACTAAGTGTTTATTATATAATTATTATGTTATTAATTAATTATTATCTTATTTATATCTCCAGTCCATTTCCATTACATTTTATTCCACATATATATAGCAACAGACAGCCATGTTTGGATGATCACAAAGTGTGAAATAAACAGGAGTCAGTATTACAGTCCATGTGAATTATACACAAGTCAATTTCAGCTGCAGATGTTGAACAAAGTGACAAACAACATGTGTGGTTTTGAGAACAGACTAGATTTGTACAGAAACATTTACAACCTGTCAATATCCAAGCTATCTCCATTATACGGCTGGTGTTGAGCTAAACATGGCCTTCCCATCAGGACGGGGTGTGCGTACATCTACAACAAGAGATTAATTAGCTGTTAATTGATGAATCAACATCATACAGTATATATAAGACAGAGCTACATCTACAAATAAGTTTAACCTAATTACATTGACACATGCTTTAATAGTTCTGTAATTAATTAAATCATTTCATTCAACTTGTACTCGCAACAAAACAAATTACAAATACATGTGTCACTATATTAACATCTGGTTTATTAATTACACTGACCCGTTATATTAATTAACTAATTAGAATGACATGTGACTGCACATCTTATTATAAAATACATTCAATTTCAATTTTTATTTAGACAAACAAAAAATGAATCCCAATGACTGGTAGATGCAGGTAACCCTGTAACAATGAGCTGTTTATATTGACAAACAATCACACAGATAAACATGTCTTACATGTATCTTATTGACTGATAATTAACACGGACTGTGTGTCTTAGTTATCTATATCTAATTAATGTGAATGATAATGACTCAGACTTACCTGTCAGAGCGTCCTGTCTGGTGATATACCTGTAGACACACACCTTGTTGTTCCATGATCCGACCCAGAGACGGTGAGTGTTGACATCATAACTCAGGCCCAGTGGTTCACCCATCTCTTGTGATTTTGTCAGTAGATGCGACAGGAACTGACCGTCCTTGTCCAACATCTGTACTGTTCTGGTTTCACCATCACACACCAGGATGTGTGACAGCGCGTCAGTACAGATTCCACGTGGCTCTAGTCGTGATCCTGATGGATGTCCTGTGTAGGAGAAACGATGTCTTCCTCCACGCTCTGTCACCACTACAGCACCAGACTCATAGTCTATATAGTCAGACACCACGACATCCCCATTGTTGTTCTCTGTTATATAGATAGGTTTACTATACAGTCCCCGTCCTGTGTTGTCATGATGTATGGTTTGTGTGAGTTGTCCACTCGGGTTGTACCGGGTTACCTTGCCTGTCATGGTATAGTCATTTATATAACACATCCCGACCAGTAGATCCCCAGTGGACGGGGACCAGTACACACACCGTGGTCTCCATGTAGAGTATGTACTCTCTATAAATGTGGTGTTTGTTTTCATATCCGTTGACAGTTTGTTGATGTTAGAATTCCTATCTATATAAATCAGTTCACTCTCACTGTTCACTGTGTGTAATCCTTTACAAAATAAATCACCACTACATGAATCCTTCACACGATGTAGAGGGACACCTGTTGTGTCTGTCAAGATGAGATTGTTTCTGCAATCAATGACCCAGACCTGGTCTGATGTCACACAGGAAATGTGATAACAACGACCAACACCTGTCACTGTGAGAGAGTGAAGTAACTCGGGGGGAGACATCAGTTTCAGCAGACACTGGTTTCCTTGCTGTGGTTTTTCTGTCCCTGGGGTTGGGATTCCACTCAGTGACTCCATCACACGACTTTTATCTACAAACATCAAACATAGAGTTCTTATCCTGTATTGTTACATGAAGTAGATTAAGTTAATTAAATACTCTGATTAAAGTAATTATCAAACTTATAAAATTAAAATACTTTAAATGAATTTCTCTTGTATATCTTAATTTCATAACCATGATAATGTTTGCATCTTCTTATTCAAATAAGTTTGAGGAACTAACTACATGTGGTAACATGTATATACATGTAATAATGAATAACAATTACATGGATTATAACTAATATATGAACTATAATCACAATCAAATAAATATAAACTGATTTAACAATTTAATATGACTTGTGTGATATAACAAAAATAACAACTAAGGTATACTTAGATCTCATTGAAACCTGTCTGATACCTAACACATATATACTACATCAATGATAATGACTCAGACTTACCTGTCAGAGCGTCCTGTCTGGTGATATACCTGTAGACACACACCTTGTTGTTGTCCCGTGATCCGACCCAGAGACGGTGAGTGTTGACATCATAACTCAGGCCCCATGGTTCACCCATCTCTTGTAATTTTGTCAGTAGATGTAACAGGAACTGACCGTCCTTGTCCAACATCTGTACTGTTTTGGTTATAACATCACACACCAGGATGTGTGACAGCGCGTCAGTACAGATTCCACGTGGCCGTAGTCCCAATCCTGATGGAGGTCCTGTGTAGGAGAAACGATGTCTTCCTCCACGCTCTGTCACCACTACAGCACTGAACGGATAGCCAGAGTCAGACACCACGACATCCCCGTTGTTGTTTTCTATTATATAGTTAGGACTTCTATACAGTCCCCGTCCTGTGTTGTCGTTCTGTATGGTTTGTGTCAGTTGTCCGCTCTGGTTGTACCGGGTTACCTTGCCTATGTCTGTTTGTGTATAACACATCCCGACCAGTAGATCCCCAGTGAACGGGGACCAGTACACACATCGTGGTCTCCATGTAGAGTCTGTTTTCTCTAAAAATGTGGTGGTTGTTTTCATATCCGTTGACAGTTTGTTGATGTTAGAATTCCTATCTATATAAATCAGTTCACTCTCACTGTTCACTGTGTGTAATCCTTTACCTACATATAAACCACTACATAAATCCTCCACACGATGTAGAGGGACACCTGTTGTGTCTGTCAACATGAGATTGTTTCTATTACTGACCCAGACCTGGTCTGATGTCACACAGGAAATGTGATAACAACGACCAACACCTGTCACTGTGAGAGATTGATGGAACTCAGGAACAGACGTCAGTTTCAGCAGACACTGGTTTCCTACGCATCGGTTTCCTCTCTCTGTGATTTGGATACTCAGTGACTCCATCACATCCTCCTTGTTGAGTGACTCAGTCATCGAGAGCTGGCTGGTGTGGAGTGTAGGATGTATCTGGGGGAGGGCTGTCTTTATGGAGGAGAGGAATTGTAGCGGTCTGATTACTCTCCTCTGTTCATATATGTATACATATCTCTGTAGGCAGACAATATGTATGATCATTTCTTTCTTCTGTTTTAAACATCTGTGTTTGAAATCAAAGTCACAGAACACATTACACATGAAATCGTTTTGTATATAGTTAATGAGATGCTTCAGTGTCTGGGCCTTTGTTAACATCTCTGAATGATAGCGGGAAAATATTGTGTGACAGGTTTTGAAATCAGTTTTGATTCGTGGCAGGAGAACAGGTCTGTAAAAGAGAGCCTCATTTCTGATGGTGTGAATGGTTCCTAAGTGCTGTTGTCGCTTTGATTGATATGCTACTTGTATACTTGTATACTTGTGCCTTCTTTTTCTAAAGAGAGTAATTGGGAATCTATCAGATTTATGTCCAAAACAAGAATTACACACAGGAACTTGACAAGGTTCACAGTACTTTATATAAACATGGCTAGGATGTCTCACACAGATCTCTTGTGTTGGGATGTAGTTGATTTTATCACGGTGTGACACAACATCATGGTCTATTGTTTGGAGATCTTGTACATGGTTCTCTTTACACTGGGGACACAGATCACATGGACACGATACACAATAGTACTCTGTGTCCCCCGGACACTTAGAACACTGATGTACTTTACATGGAGTGCTTGCTGTTTCCATTGTGTGAAGGGACTACGTCTCAAAATCACAACCTGTTTAATTAAAAATAAAGTGTTTTAAATGAAGTCAACCACATTCTTTCCACATATAATGAAGTCAATGTTTTAAATGAAGTCAACCACATTTTTTCTACATATCAATATCAAATTTTATATGAATTTGTTAATCTAAAACATGTTTCTTTAATGTAATAATATATCATTCCTACAAAGATGATAATAATTCATATAAATAATGATTCATCAATATAGCTCTGGTAACAGAGAGACTCAACTTGTTAAAGAAATGGCCCAAAATATGATTGACATTAGAGAGAGGGAGAAAGAGAGAGAGAGAGAGGAGAGGAGAGAGAGAATTCTCTCTTTGACCTCTGTTAAACATGTAATCTTGTTTTCTCTTTTTATCTCTCTATCTATCCTTTTTTCACCCTCTAGAACATTTTCCAGACAGAATTCTCTCTCTCAGGCTTAACATGTACTCTTGTTTCTTTTCTTTCATTCTCTCTCTCTCCTCTCTCTGTATATATCTCAGACTTTTATTGCTTAGCTTATTTCTCATTCCTTAATTCATTCTATATCCCTTCTCAATATTTTTCTGCTTTCATATGTGCTTGCTTTCTCTGAGTGAGAGAAAGAGAGAGAGAGAGAGAGAGAGAGAGAGAGAGAATTCTCTCTCTCACTCTCTCTCTGAGACCTTCTCTGCTTAACATGTAATCTTGTTTTCTCTTTCTATCTCTCTATCTATCCTTTTCTTACTCTCTAGAACATTTTCCAGACAAGAATTCTCTCTCTCTATGAGCCTTGATTCTTTTCTTTCAATCTCTCTCTCTTTTTCTCTCTCTCTCTATTTCTCTGTATATCCCTCAGAAATTTCTTCCTTAGCTTGATCTCATGTTTCTAATTCCTTCTTTCATTCTTTATCCCTCTTTCTCAAAATTTCCCTGCTTTTTACATGGTTGCTTTCTCTGAGAGAGAAAGAGCGTTTCATAGCTTAACTTTATCTCTCTCTTGTTCTCTCTCTCTCTCTTCTCTCTCTCTCTCTCTCTCTCTCTCTCTCTCTCTGACTAAACTTATATCCTTTGTCTCCTACTTTCATTTGCTTTCTCTTTTTTTCCCTGTATATATCTCAGAATTTTCTTGTTTAGCTCATTTCTCATTCTTTCTTTCATTCAATATCCTTTTCTCAATATATCTTTGCTTTCATGCATGCTTGCTTTCTATGAGAGAGAGAGGAGATAAAATTCTCTTTTCTCTCTCTCTCTCTGTATATCCCTTAAAATGTTTTTGTTGCGTGGACCTCAGGGTCGACGCAGAAAATATATAAGCGAGGTTAAACCGCATGCTATGGGGAAAATTTAGCCTGTGCATGAGCTAGCCTGGTTCCTGTGCGTAATGGGTAGCTCAGGGAATCAGGATTCCGTGCCATATGCACACATAAGTTCAAAGGCGCTGTAATTGTAAAGTTGTCGGTAAACAGTACAGAAACGAAGTATACGTTTAAAGAAATGATTGGCATGTGATATGAACTATCAGTATTTTCAAATAAGTTAATGTTATGCCGAAACTACAACACGCATCAAATAGCATAATTTGCAATGTTTTGTTGTTTTCCGAATACACATGTAACTTAACTTTACTTTTAAAGTAGGCGAGGCTAGAGAACTTCCCGATTAAATTTTTTAAGCATTTAAGTATGATTGAATAAATATGTCACTGTAGAAAAGTTTAAATCTCAAGAAAAATGCATTAAAATATGAAATTTTTAATTTACACAAAGCTGTCACTGCATACTAGTTAACAAAGTAGTGCGAATCGTAATGTGTGCGCAAATAGTAGAATTCACCGAATGCTGATACTATACATGCAAACTTCTTTCATAGATAGATCATAATTATTTTAGAAGTATGAACCCTATAATTCTGAGATAAAAAGTCAGGGCTATACATACCGGTACATGTATACGTAATACAACGTACAAATTAAGTGGTTAAAAGCAGAGGGCTACAGTCGGTGGAATCTCTGATAATCTTAAGGCTTTCACGTTTTCGTTGGAAACACATGCAAATGGTCCATGTATTGTAGTCCTTTTTTAAAGGACAGCAACTTGTTTAACTTGAACTCATGTTTTTCATTCCTTCTTTCATTCTCTATCCATATTTCTCAAAATTTCTCTGCTTTTAACACAGTTGCTTATTCTGAGAGCGAGAAAGAGAGTTTAATTGCTAAACTTAATCTCTCTTTCTCTCCTTCTTTCTGACTTAAATTATATATCCTGGTCTCCTTTCTTTCATTTTATCTCTTTCTTTCTCTCTGTATATATCTCAGACTTTTCTTGCTAAGCTTATTGCCCATTCCTTAATTCATTCTATATCCCTTTCTCTGTTTTTATACATGCTTGCTTTCTCTGGAGAGAGAGAGAGATAGAGAAAAAACAAATGGGAAAAGGGATTGAGAGACTGCTAAACAAGTATCCACTCTCTATGACACTGGTCTCTCTCTCTCTCTCTCTCTCTCTCTCTCTCTCTCTCTCTCTCTCTCTCTCTCTCTCTCTCTATTTACTCTCTCATACATGTACTGTTCTTCTCCCTCTCTCACCTAATTATCAAATATGTACAAAAATAGCAACACATCAATTATATTTGATGTCACTTGACAATTTGCTGATGGTCTATGACTAGCTTTTCCCCCTTACCCTGGCTGAGTATTTGACAGTGGCCTATGACTGGCTTTCCCCCTTACCCTGGCTGAGTATTTGACTGTGGCTTATGACTGGCTTTCCCCCTTACCCTGGCTGAGTATTCGACTATGGACTATGATTTGCTTTTTTACTGTCCCTTGGGAAAATAATTTGACAATATCCCAACCCTGACATTACCAGAACAATATACTTTTCCCGTGTTTGACAAAACAAACCTTAAATAAGGATGAGGGCAATAGTTATTTTGTCAATACCTTGGTAAGAAATTGATGTTGACCTTGGCCTATCCTAACAGTTCCTACCCCAGGGCTAACACAATGATTACTGCCCTCATACTTATTTAAGAGCTGTATACTATGATGTCTATGAATGAAACACAACGACAGACGAGCGATTGCAATAGGTCTCGTGAGTGACCAAGAAACAAAATTATTAGCTGCCTAATGAGAAATTCATATATACATTAAAAATACATGAATACTATACCACATATGTATTTTGTTTTTCTTGACTTCATCCACTGTATCTCCGTGTATCATACACTTAAAACCTATAAAGAGACACATAATTCTACACACCAGTACATGTATAAACCAAAGTAATATTATACAGAAAATTTCAATTAAAACATATAGTAAGGCAAAAATACTGAGAGAGAGAGAGAGAGAGAGAGAGAGAGAGCATTACTAACACACTAATCTTTATCTAACTTGTGTGTTTGGAACTATTTTTTAATAATCAAGATAATTAATTACTCTGTGCATTTCCAGTTTTATTAAACATATTAAACATAAACGTAAGGATTTAAGAACAGAAATATAAATTGTACATTTATTAAAACCTTGGCTTGTTTTAAGTATAGGTGAAAAGGGGAACAACTCCTTTCAGTTAAAATTCAGTTATTCCCCTTTTCACTTTGCTTGATCAGTGAGACTGTGTTTAATTAAAAGCGGTAGTGTCCCAGAAACTTAGCTCAATCAACCTTCAGATTTGTATTTAAATTGATAATCCATGATCAAGTCATCAATTTATACTATTATTAAAAGAAAAGAGAGGGATTAGCTGATTGAAAAGTTAATAGATCTATACAATCAACATTATACTGCTTTTAAAGTAGTGTCAGAGAAGGTTAACTCTTATCTAAATCACAGTTTAAACATAATGTATACAGATATCAATCAATTCATCCAACTTATACCATTGTTGGGAAAATAATGTGAGATTTAATAGCTGAATAAATCACTGTTGTACATATCATAATTGGAAATAAATGTTCATACTATACCACAGTTATTAATATTTTTCCAAAACTGGATCAGTTAGTTCTACCTTGAATGAGGATGAAACACCTAAAAAGTAAACAATATATCATAATTATGTATGTCAGTCACAAACATGCATCGTTTGCTTTAAACATGTTATAAGTTCAAATTAGTGTTAACTATATGTAACCTTTCGAAAGCACATCAGACTATCTATGAAAATCCTATCATTTTTTATTAATTGAAAACTGTTAACTAACAAATCATTTTCTCAACTCCTACATTCTCGGTTTAAAGTTCTTGTATCACATTGTTTATCTAGGTCAGCGTAGATTAAATGTTTGTGTTTCTGATAAAATTGGAAACTTATTTAAAACAATACATGCAATAATGCTGAAAATGTAACTAAATCAACTTAATCTTACAATATGCATGCAAACAAATAGTGAGTCACATTATTACAAAGTGGTATTTCTTCTCTTTAAACCATCTCTTTAGGCGACAAATTATGCTATACATCTGTTTTTCAACATTAAACATACATTGATTAATATAGCATGCTAGAAAGATTAAAATGATTTTTGGTTTTTTTTTATAAGACACAATTACTTATTCATTCATTTGTATGCTAATTTTTCTTAAACTTTAAAACAATTTTTTAAATACCTCTTTAAATTATAAAAAAAATAAATCAAAACAATATTTTTCCAGTTTTTTTTTCAATTATAAATTTTCTACTTTTTTAAACCACATAAACCGAGCTATCTCATAATTTAAAGCCAGATTGTAGAAGTTGAAAAAATGATTTGACAGTGGGTTAATGTTGTTTTATTTATGATATATGCATGCATAAATGTTTAAAATGTAGAAATAAAACGTCTGTTACAGGGACGTATATACCGGTATATACTAACAGGATAGGCAGCTCTCACAAGTCTCGCCGAAATCATGCGGTACGTGATTTAGTAGGTCATTTTTAACTTCATATTGTTACGATGTTACCTGATATATCGATATAAAACCTTTACAAAACTATCTTGAAATTATTCTATAATTGTAATTTGTACTTTATAACCCTCATCTGATCATAATAACGACAGAGTTTTCAAAACCCAGAGACCCGTTTTAGCCCCATTTTGGAGATAACGTAAAAATCAATGTTTATTTTCTTTATATCTAAACTAAATCACTACATACGATTAAATATGTATGAAAAAGCTATCCTTTTCAACAAGTCTTAAAGGAAATGAAAAATTTAATAAAAAATAACGGATTTTAAAAACTTGTCTAGGCTCATGTGATAGTTTGGGAAGTAAACATGGCGAATGTAGAAGTTGCCTATCCCGTTAGTATATACATGTACGTCCCTGGTCTGTTACATTCAGGGAAACTTGAGTCGAAACATGGGTCGAAGCATAGACCGTCTTCAGTTCCGACAATTACACGTTAATATGAGGGCTTGCAAAGAGAAGTGGATGTAGGCTATGGCTGTTCACGTCTCCAAAGTGAATACCCTAATTCATTTGGCGATTCGTCCCCAACCCTCCCAAAACGAAAGTAGATTTTACAAGAAAAAGGAAATATATGATTTATATACATCCTCTCGATTTCTGAGTTCCCGTAGTTTGTGGTGTCATTATAGAGTGGTATCATTTTATAAGTTTATATGTTCAGTTTGAACACTGTTAATAAAGTGATAACGTTACATGTAATGGCTAACTATAGTCACAGTGACTATACAGGAAGAAGACTCACACTCCTCTTTTATAATCAACTGCTTTGTTCTGTAGCCCGGTAACGATAATTCCACAAATTTCGAGGCCAAAATAAAGCAATCACTGTAAATGAAGTCTACTGATATGTAAATAAAATAAATACCCAGAAAAACATGCAGAAACACAGTGAAACACAGACAACTCTTACATTCTCATGAATCAGACGATCTGCGACGACAATATACATCACGTGACTCCAATAATGTGAGTATGACTAATGACGCGAAAAAAAACCACTGCTCGTGTATTTGTAAGCATTGTATAAATTTAAATATAAAGAGTTTAAAAAATATCTAGATTAAAAATAAAATCTCAGATACAAATCCAGGATTTGAAAAAGTTTTACTACTGCTGCGCTAGCCTCTCCAAAAAAAAAAAAATCAAAGTACTGAAAAGCGCTAATGTTAGAAAATAGGGGTTAACTCTAGAAAATTTTTGACTGGCCTTTGTCCAATCAGATTGTAGCTGGGCGGAGTTGCCACTTGGGACTTGAATAAGAGAGAGAGAGAGAGAGAGAGAGAGAGAGAGAGAGAGAGAGAGAGAGAGAGAGAGAGAGAGGATTGAGTAAATTATAAAGGGTGCCGATGAGGAAATAATCATTAGTTATATAATCTTGGAAACAAATTAATTAAGGTTTGTGTATAAAAATTATATGTATATCCAATATGTTGGTATAACTGTAAAGCGTTTTAAAGAAAGATTGTCAAAATTTCTTTGGCAGCGCGCCGTCGACAAGATGTACATGTATAAGAATGACGTAGCTAACCAACTAAATTTCCTAGCATGGAGTCCGAGAATACGTAGGGCATTAAATATTTTGAAATGCGAACGAATGCTCACCTATAAATTTAGATGTAGTGAAAAGTAAATGCAACGCAGGCGGATGCTTAGTGGAGAAATAAAACAACGGCGGACAAATTCGTCCTAACTAAGGTAAACATGGAAATGAATGTTTCACACTGAGTAATCATGAAGAACGTTTTTATACAAAGTAAATTTACAACCTATCTTTAATTCCAGGAAGATTCGGCAAACGTTGATTAGAATATTAACGGTAACACAGTTTCTTAAATATGCGTACAGTCTTCGATGTTTGACATTATCTCATCCTATAATATAGAGTGTGACTAAAATGGGTAGCGAAACTCGGGCCGGGATTTTCAAAACTGAAAACCGGGTTTTTGTTGATTTCTTAAAAAATACTACTTTGGTCTGCACGAAGTTTGCAGGAATATTTTATTACAACTTGTTTTGTCTTCGCTGAAATTTTTGTTATCACTGAATGAGCTTTTCAATATTTATTACAGATTCTCATTTGACTAAAATGGGTAGCGAACCCGGGTTACACATTTTGGCGATATTAGGCGATTTATATTGTTTAATTTGGAAACTTGTGTATTTAATCATTGCTATTGAAGTTGAAATACTTAGATAGTTGAACAATTCCGTCAAAAAATATCATTTTATAAAATTATGGCCAAATATTATAAACCCGGGACGGAACAAAACCGGACACGTTTACCCGGGACAAACCTTTTATTTCCGATAAAAGGACAAGAGGATGTTATCTTTTACTCATGTGATATATTGCCCAGCTCAAACCACGCGGAGGTATCCTCAATTGAATTTTCTCTCCCCATTTGAAATACAAAATATAAAGCATCCAAACAGAAAATCAAGAACAGTTCTAATTGTGTAAAACACAACGCACTACCAGGGCCCAGACTCGGTTTGTTTCTTAATGATTCAACATGTTTTACTGAAAATCAAACTAACTACCTATAAGCATTTTGTATTATTTTGTATTTATTTTAAAAGGTTTTTTTTCTGCTAATTAAATTTGTAGCACAGTATAGATAATCTGTATAGATTTTCTTTTGCAAAAGATTCATTTTTTGGATCAATCAGTTTAGCCTCTGTAATATCAATATACATATTCTTATTTATTTTATTTAATTGAATGTGACATTACTTTTGGTTTTAAAATAATATGTGAATGATAAAGTAATCCCAGTACTTATGTTCAATTTGACATCAATTTAAACAGAAGGTTAATAGCTTGTTTAATGCCGTCTTTGGAGAGACTGTAGGCAATCTAGATATATTTCATTAGTCAAAAATGGACAACATTTATTAATTATTTCCCTCATATTTTATAGAAAATGGTTATTTAAAACATGATTTTTCAACGTGTTTATAAAACATTTAAGCCCCTGCACACCCTATGAAACAAAGATATTGTTATGAAGCATCATTAAAAGAATTTATATCTTGAATTTCATAAACCTGTAGGCATTTTTCATTTACTTGATCTTGACCTTAAGTATTCCTGCAAATTTCGGGTAGGCAGAACAAATGAGTAATTTTTAAGAAATCAACAAAAACCCGGTTTTCAGTTACGAATATCACGGCCCGGCCCGGGTTTCGCTACCCATTTTAGTCAAAGTCCATAATCTATATATGGACATCGTTGTTCCCAGCTGGTTAAAGAATTTCAAAGCACTTCAAAGTTTCAAAGATTTATAGGATATAACAGACCTTGATTTGTCACTTTATAACTATTGTTGATAGATAGTTCGCTCATCTGCGTCATCTATAATTTACTCCATTTACCAGTTAACTCTCTCTCTCTCGCTCTCTCTCTCTCTCTCTCTCTCTCTCTCTCTCTCTCTCTCTCTCTCTCCAAATTAAGTCACGAGCGGTAATGTCTCAACTCCGCCTTCTATGATCTGATTGGACAAAGGTCAGTCAAAACATTACGTAACAACTTAAATTTTTGGAGTAAATGCCTAATAAACGCTTCTTTGTATTTCGCTTTATTTGTTTCAAACGAATGTTGCTTTACTTTGTTTACAGTATTATTTATAAACACACTGTATTAGATTATACTGTTCGTCACGAGTCTTTTTGTCGAAGAAAAGACCATTTTTAACTTTACGTTATTTATAAACAAATAAAAAAGACTCGAGCTTTGTGTACATAATAATGAAATTTTACCTCTGTATTCAACACAACGTTATATTTCTTTGAAATTATTTACTTTAGCGACCACAAATAAGGAAGCATAGATTACAGACATGAATTGGTGTAAAATGAACTAAATTTATTTTGTTTTATCGCCCAATCATACCGTGTATCCCATTAACCAATAGTTCTATACACAATAGATACACGTTTATTTCAAATAGAGTCTCATTCTGACACACGAAATATCTAACGGGTTTCCAAGACAATTGATTCTCTTCCTCATCTCAAACATGCACTCCTGAATTTGGTCTTCTGCTTGAACAAGGAAAAGGAAATATATCGCATCATGTTTTTACATTAATCCCTCTCTCTGGACCCCAACAATTAATCCCTCTCTCAGGAAATCCACATGTTCTGTAATCTAAAAACCTGTAATCCCTCTATCATAATCAGAAAGGCGTGATTTTCATTTTAATCATGAAGTAATAATCATACTTTTTTCTTTTGATTGGAAAAGTTATATATACTAGTATATATATATATATATATATATATATATATATATATATATATATATATATATATATATATATATATATATATATATATATATATATATATATATATATATATATATATTTAAGAGACACTATAAAAATACTTAGAATCTCTACGATCATACGCACTTCTTTTTAAAATGGAATGCTCTTCACAGGGAATGTAATTTTATTTATTCGATATACTTAATGCTTCTATATCGTATATTTAAAGCTGCTTGGTCCGATTTTATATCAAATTTTATGCATGCTTTTATACGATGGTAATGCTAAGTATATGCATAATAATAGACATTGTAGTAGTTTTCCCAGTCAGTTAAGCCAAATTTCAATGAAGAAAAATACGTACGAAATTTGCTTACAAAACAAACTACATAAAAGGATACCGCGTTATTTCGCCTCATGTTAAATTTCACCCCGGACGACGAGACGGGTATGGTTGTATTACGACTTTGACATTGCTTTGAATAAAAGAAGAAATGATCAAACTTACAAATAAACATGTGTACGTTTTGCTGGGTAATATTTCTGAACTTTGCTTTCTTTACAATCGGTGCAAAGCATGCGGATTGAATTACCCCAATCATTCGGGGGACGAAACCAAACGGTTTCCTTTTCTTAACATTCCCGTGGTGCATTTGGTTTGTTTTTTTCGTTTGCCAAAAGAGAAATTATTTTTATTTACTTTGAATATGTCTAACTTTGAAAGGAGAATGATTCTGCAGGTGTAAATAGGAGAAAGTACATAACTTTCTAAGATAAATGGTTTGTATGAAAAAAAATTGATATTGTAATCACCAGAAAATCGGACCAAGCAGCTTTAAACATTTTTATGTAATTTGTGTACTTGTTGGAGAATGTTTGATCCTACTTAATCTTAATTTATCGCTTTAAAATATAAGAAATGAACAATAAATTACTAATTCCTCCTAAATAATCAAATAAGATGACGTAATTGTCCATATGTGTAATAGTAATGTACAAATCAAAAGATGTACACAAAGCTCGAGTCTTATAAATGTTATGGTTAAGATTTGTTTAGCTATAAACTATCATTAGTTAAGAAGAAATCCATCTATTTTTAATGAATATTTTGCTATATATCTTATAAAGAGCTCTTAAGGTGGAATAACACACCTGGAAAAAGTCACTCAAATTAACAGTAATTAAATTATTTGATTCTGATAGATATAATGATAAATATGTCAAATTAGCACAAAAAAAAAGCAAAAAAAAAAAACTTGCAGTTTGGGGATAAAAAATGGAATCAAATGCTCCAGCGGGATCACCTGACCCTTTTCCACTCGTCGTTGCATGTCGCCGTTAATAAAATCCTTTCAATAACACGAAATGTCGTTTTGGTCAGAGGTCAGACATTTTGTGATTATGTGTTATTCCACTCTAATGGTCTGTAAATGTTCTACAACTTCCAGTCATCACAATTATAGGTGGTATCAACCCTCAACATAAAAAGCTCTATAAGGTTACCTAAAATAATGTTACAACCTGACTTAGCCAATTCAGTCACAACAAAATGTTATAATTATTTTAATGTATTTTTTTTCTTTTACAATTCGACTTTTGGAGGAAAATGGTATTTATTATGTTTAGTGGGTCATAATTTCAATATGTTGTTTTTTGAAATGGTTCGTTTTTAATTAAACCTTTATTAGACAATGAAAATAATATGGAGCCCACACTCACTCTATAAAATTAAATGCATTGAAACTATAAAAAAAAATAATAACTTTTTGAAGATTTTGGAGCATTTACACCAGTTTAAAACAATGCATTCTAAGTATTGAATGTGCCGGTATATATTGGCTGGAAGTCGGTGTTATTTTAAATATTATACAGCGTTTTGGACAGTTTTTCGATAAAATTGTCAATTTTGCTAATGAAAGTTTTAAAGATATAAAGTTTTCGAACGTGTACACTAGTTTAACACACAGTGACTTTTTAAATAACTTTAATCAGCAAATTTGACGGTTATATCAACAAATCGTTCATTTGGTAATTATTTTCCAGTGTCTCATCCATTCTAATATACAGTTGGCGTTCTATTCGCCTTTTCCCCTATCTTCTTTTTAAAATGAGATCATATGATATAAAAGGCATCATGTCAGGGATGTGATGACATGAAATAGAAAATAATAACCATAATACATGTATAAGAAGAAAAGTAAGAATTACATTCACTTCTTCTTTCCAATTTGTTTATAAATTGAAAGCTAGCAAAACCTTTATAGATGATAAAATTTGAGGTATTTACGCACGGAAAATAAATGAACAGTAATGTGAGTAAACAATTAAGCATATAGCATCGTATTCTTTTTAAATTCAACACCCAAAATTTCAATTGGCAAAGATATGAAGATATGCTTATCGTGTCAACAACAGAATTTTTAATTTAAAAGTTTGAAACATGACAATTTTGGTTTTGGATATTTGGATAAGTCCTTCATAATATGTATTGTAAGCAAAGATATGGGTCATGAAAATAGTTATATTTATTTCAAACAAAGTACTCGACGCAAAAAAAGAGAAACATTTCCACCACATTTCAAAAATTATTTCGCATACAATTGAGAAATATCTCACGCTTTATATACCACTGTTCTTATTTATAGAGTAATTTTTATACATTTGAATTCATATTTATTTAACAGTTGTGAAGGCATGGATAAAATATCAGAGTCGGTGTTTGTGGGAATGTGTCATATTGTGGGGACCCCACAAAAGATTGCCATCATTAGAGCGTCATGGTACACGGTGGATATGATACAAAAACGAGTTACAAATAACGACGACCTAATCATGATGATAAGTGGAAGCAATAGAGAAGAATTTAGGCTGAAGGGGTCAGATATGGATTATATGTACTGGCCAAATAACCACCGAGTGATTATGGACGTATCTCAGTCTAAATATTTTTACACCTCTAATACAAACTTGATTCTATCTGACAGTTCTGAGAGTCCACCAGGATTCACTTTACTTCAGTTGCTGACACAACGCAAACAGGCAACCGCATACGTACAATTGGCATTAGTCAGAATGAACAAAAATCTCTACATTTCTAGTTCTAGATACAGACAAATAACTTGTTCATTAGCATTTCCAAATTCCAATTTACATGGACCCTGCGGTAGCGGTGTAGTAGGAGGCGTTGAATACGACACTGCCCACTGTTTCGTATGTGACTTTTGGCCTTCATATGCATCTTCATGGAAAGACAGATGTCATTCATGGCCTGATCCAGAAGTTGTTGATGATATACTCAGAAGCGGATGCCACTTTGTAGCTATAGGACACCCCTTAGGGCTCCATGAAAAAGAAGAATGGAGAATTTCTTTTTCTTTGGCAGAACACAAGTGTGTGTATGCTATGAATCACTATCAGTTTCTGATTTATGGATTGTTAAAACTCTTCCTAAAAGAAGTTATAATCAACAATCAGAAGAAACCAGTAACCTGTTATGTTCATATCATACCAAGACAGCAGTCTTCTGGGCGATTCAACAAAACACTCTTCCTCAGTTGTGTCCACAAAATTTGCTGGCTGGTTTCTGGGTCTGCTTTAAACTTCTCCTTAAATGGGTGTTTAAGGGGGTCTGTCCCAACTTTTTTATCCCACAAAACAATCTATTTCTGGTAAAAGTTTGTGGTTCAATACAAATTAATTTGTTTCTACAATTGGATGAGTTGTACAAGAAAGGTCTAGCCTGTCTGTTACAGAGTTCTTCTATCAGGTCGTACATTATAGATGTCCTGTACAATCCTAAACTTTCGATTTGCACTGATGAAAATGTACTGTTATCAATGTCTGAAGTTGAGAATGATTTAGATCTTGCCCTAGGGTTTTACTCTACTCTAATTCTAAGGGACCCATGTAGCTACATTAAAGCCATACAGACAATAGAACATTTGGTAGATTCATACTTGACACACTATGAAGTTGTCAATTTACAAAAACTTGCAGTCTTCACCTTTCAGTGCACCGCCTTTCTTCTTCAGAATGTGTCTTCCAACAAAGGCGTCAACAAACATCTGTACATTTTCGACAAAATATCGTGTCTTATGCTGAAATTGGCAGTTAGATTCGGGTGTATTTCTGATCGGTTGTACATTGCCATGTATTATTACAAAACACTCAGATACAGGAAAGCAGCATCAGCAATAAACATGACCAAGGTCAAGTTAGCAAAACCATATCTGATGTATAGGAGACATGTAGACAAAGAGAGCTATACAAAAGCTGTGGGAGGTCAATCCTGGTCTACAAAGATGAGACTAGCGATGGCAATGGACCTTATACTTCACAATAAAATCAGCCATATCAGTGAACTAATTCCAGAACAACAAAACGATTTTGGAGTATTATATATCCCAGTATTTGTGGTGTTACACTTCCTAGAGTTCTTGTGTTACAGACACATTGATATAATATTTTTACAAGCTGCTCTAGAGTTAGCATAAGGACCATTCCATGTCAGTAAATAAAAAAAGAAAGAAAATTCCTACATTGTAAATCTGTTCCTGATAAAAAGTTAATGACATATGCCATCTTTGTACATGTTATTCATTTAAACTTGAATATTTCCACATATATGAAATAAATTCTGCAATATGACAGCTTGAATTCCCTATATTTTCATGAATGACAAGAGTGACAATGACAATGTTATCAATACATCAATGTTATCAATACATCAAGAGATCTGACAGACTTTGATCAATGCTTTACTCAGTTTTTTTTAAAAATAACAAATCGATATGCTGCGACACACATTTTAAGACAGAAATAAGGCTATGTCATAAAAGTGATGGCTTTATTACTTTATATTTTGAAAATAAATGCTTGATTCAGAATCATTTTCTCGAATAGATACATGTATTTATCCAAATGATTTCATTCTATGTATATGATGATTAATGATTTATTGCTTATGAATACATAAGCTTTTATACATGAATACATGAGCTTTTATAATAGATACAGAATTAAAAAAAAAATAGATAGTGCACTATGATATACTTCAATTAATTTATTAGAAACCTTTCAACTTAAAATGAATTAATCAATTTCAGTCTGATATACTCGAATAATATAAAGGACTAGATATCCAAAACTTTTCACAAGTGTACGCTCTTCTTTATAAACTTTGAGTAAAAGAGAATCTACTTGGTGTATTATCTGTAAATCTCTTAAGTACTTCGTTTAATAACAAAACTAGGGGCGCGGTGATTCACCATTGACAAAATAACCTACCGTTTCCCGCGCACATGAAGATAAACAAACCGTCAAACATCTCAAAAATCCATAAAACGAAATACAAACGAAAATTTAAAGCAGAGCAACACGTACCTCCAAAAAGATAGAGGTAGGATCAGGTGCCTAGGAGGAATAAGCATTCTCTGCTGACCGGTCACCAGCGCATTGCACCCGATATTATAACGGTCAAAATGTCATTATCGGGAAAAATGTCGTAATTTGGGGGAAATATCATGATTGGGACAAACTGAGAAAATCCGTGGACAATTCGGTATTCAATCAATAGTCCAGAGAAGAGCAATTACGGACCTCTGTAAACTCCCAGAGGCAGGATAAGGGGCTTAGAAAGAGTGAGCATCGTCTCTGCTGACCGGTCACACATTTATTTTTAGATCATTTCTTTTATATCTTTATACATAGGTCTTCCTCATAGAAGATCATTATATTCTAAGAATGAACACAACCATCTAGCTCTCTTAACACCCCTGCGAATGTGTTCGGAATGTTTTTTTAATTCACCGTTGCTTAGTATATAAAAAATTCAGAGTCGCTCGAATGTGAAATTTTGAGCCGAAGTATAAGTGTTAGGATAATATAACCAAAATACGTGAGTAATGGTCGTTTTTCATATCATATCCTACTTTAATTTTTGTTACAACATGAAAATTTATTAAAATATATGTCTTACTTCATTATCTAGCGGTTATCTAAACTAAATATTCAGAACAGGGTTATCGTTCGTGTTCAACTCCTCTACACGTGGTTGAAAATATAAACATTGGATTGTCTAATAAAATCATAGCCAAGTGTAATGTGCAATACCATGATTTTAAAAAAAGAATGGGTTTCTGTTTTATATAAAAACTTAGTATATCAAGCCATTTTCAAAGAACATTCTGCATAAAATAGTATTGTCTGTTTCATTATTGATGATGGTCAGGAGCGGATCGAAAATTCATCCTTAGAGGGCGATCGGTACTAAGCATGTTAGTTGTTGCAACAACAAAAACAACCTTATATTTTCCATCGTCACTTTTATTTCTAGAACTCATTTTATCCACCAATTGATAAATATATGGTTTAAAATCAATAAACGTTTAAATTTTATATTTGACTACAAGTTCCTTGATTCAAGGAAATCGACTATAAAAACGAGGCACGATTTTTACTGCAAAACTGAAAGAGTCAAATAAAACCATGAGCTCTAAATTTAAATGTCAATAACATTCGCAGGGGTGTTAAATGCTGTGTGCCTTTAGCCACAAATTTACAGACTTGTAATACATTTCTAAACGTTCGATAGTTTAGGTAAAAAAAGATCTTATTACCATGTAGTGGGTCATTTCTTCGGATTGTTGATTGAAATAGGTTTGTTTTCATTGAACCTTGCTTATATAATGGCAGATACTTTGAGAAGATGCACGTTGAAAAATAGTTTCAAAGTCCGTTAAATTTGGGACCAAGTCAATTCAAGAAATTCAAAGTGCTATGATAGGCCTATATTAACGCACTTTGAAGAAAAATAGTGTGCATGAACCAGTCGAAATTGTTAAGACCCTAAAATATGATAGATAATTGTTATAATTTAGTTTAGCTCGATGCTACATTGAAAAAAGAATCCATTTTAGTTATTTCAAATAGCAATTTTTCAAATACAAGGTTTGTCGATAAAATCATATAGTTTAACAATTAACAAACGAAGAACAACAATTCAAGGGTTTATTGATATTTGTACATCAAAATACTGGTATCACATGAATTGCACTGATTTTCCGTCATTTTTGTTTATCTTTTTACTTTTTGAATATTTACTCTTATAAACAGATTGGGTAAATAACAAAACAAATATGATAAAACTATTTGTTTATATTAGTTGTTTGAATCTATATGATGGTTGGGAAGGAAAGATGCATGTGAATTCTTCAAGTTATCAATTTGAATACAATGGAATCTCGCGGGGGACCAATGTTTGTGAAAAGCCAAAATTTTCCTGGTTCGTAGGGACATAATTTAGTTTAAAATAATTCTAATCAATATAAAACAATTGCTATACTAACTATATTCGTTAGGATGTAAATTCGTGGGTAAGGGTTACCCACAAACCCCATAAACATTTGTATCTTACGAACAATGATGATTCCACAGTATTAGCATATTGAAAATTGGGTGGTACATGTATCTCTTCTTGTTCATTCCTCGTTCTTACTGACGCAACGAATCTTACTTTTTTTTTCAAAGTTTGTTGATTTTGTCCAAAGTTAAACACACTATGAAAATTTGCGCTGCCAGAGTGCAGATCCAATCGTTAGAATTAAAGGATTCAGGCTTTCACAAATGTCATCATTTGACGATTTTTCAATGTTTACCCCATATATTAAAATTAAACCTATTCAAAAGTACAAATCGATGTAAATGTTATTTATACATCTTTGTAACAATTTATGTTAGAAATACTGTCAAATTTATTATGTTATTTTTTAACTTTCTTTTCCATCCTAACAATACATCAGAAATGGGTGTCATTTTGTAGCATGTGAAGTCCGTTGAAATAAAAAAAATGGGAAAAAAATTCTTTTTCTTTAGCAGAATGTGCTTATGTATGCAATGAACCATTGTCAGTACTTCGGCAGTGAAAATTGTTTAAACTTATATAGAGAAAAATCTTTAAAATTATTATGAAAGTGATAATAATAAAACCAGTAAAATGCACTTTATTTCGTAGCCCCTATAATCCACTGTATTATATGCTAGCATCTCACATATATGCTAGTAATCCACACAAGTAACTGATTGATATGTCTCTGGTTGTAATTATAAGACAAGTGCTATCGTAAAACATTTCAGATATATGAGTTCATTCTCTATTTCTATCTACTCGATATATCATACACATGCTCACATTATATTTCAGTTTATATTACAGTTTTTATAAGTATATAGAGTATATTATACGTACCAAGAATATTTCCTGTGTAAATAGTAACATACATACAGACATTTGAAATGCATATTGCCATAGCAAATTTTAACAAATTACATATTTCTATTATTTCATTTTACACTCCACTGAAAGGAGATAAGAGTAAGTTAAAGGCGAAGTGAGGTACATCTCTTTTAAATTTAATGGAAAGTTGAATAATATGAAAAAAAAAACTGTTTGAGTTATCCGTTGTGCACTACCTAAATAAATTTTTCAAAACATATGTACATTTACAAATAATAAAGTTAGTTCCGCCCTAACACATAATTTCTTTCATCCAATGATTTACTAACTAAACAATTGATCAAAGTCTTCTTCCTTATCTCAATCATTCATTCACACAGTTTGTCTTCTGTATATCAGGGGAAGAGGAAGAGAGATCGAGTCACGCTTAACATTAATCCTTCTCCCAGGAATAAAATAATATATAATCCAAATCTCTGAAACCGAAAACAGGTGGGTTTTTTTTTCATGATCCAAATATTTTTGTTTCCATTTCTTTTTATCAGAAACTAAAAGATTTTCTCAGGATAAAAATCCTCACAATTTCATATTTAAGGATGTAGGATCTTCGCTATTATACGTATCTTACTTTACAACGGAGTCCTCTCATCATAGACGGTGGGTTCATTTACGGAAGCTTAGTGATAAAAAAAAAAATAAGCATCAGATCTTCTATAAACTTTAAGATATGATTCATTTTATCATTAAGTAATTTATAAGTAAAAAAAAATATTTATTTAAGCAAATAATATAAATAATTTTCTTTATCTTTATACAATGTTCTTCTTCTTTAGAAAATCAATTTAATCCAAGAATGTCCTCTTCTTCATTTTCCTAAATGCGTTTTTATGTGAGACACTCTTCATTAAGGACAATTTGTGTTTTAATAATGTTTGGTCTTAGTCTTGAAAATAATAGAAAAATAGTATGAATGATTAAAAATGTGTTATAGATATAGATTGGATTATAAGTTTTCATTAAGTTTTCATTAGGATATTATGATATTAAGTATAATATGTATCCAAGAGCTGCCGATATATGAAGATTAAATTATTTCTGCAGAAAATCGTTTAATCAATATGATTTCGAATCTATGAAGAACATAATTCAGGGATATATTTATCGACATGAAATGGGAAAGATTAATTATTAAAAAGAAAATAGGAATTATATTCATTCTTTTTCCTCTTTATAGAGTTAAAGCTAGCAAACTTGATGAAATTATGATGATATAATGATAAGCAAGATAATGAATAACAAAGTACAGAAGGCAAAAAAAGGAAACCTTTTCACTACATTGTGAACATACTTTCGTCCACAACAGGAATATATTCAACATTTTAAATGCCGCTGATTTTATTTGTAGATTAATTTTCATCTATGCATATTTATTTAACAGATGTAAAGGCATGGAGAGAGTGTCCGAGTCAGTGTTTATGGGAATGTGTTATATAGTGGGGACCGCAGAACAGATTGCCATTAGAAGAGCGTCATATGACATAAATGAGATGGTAACGAGACGAGTAGCAACTAACCGTGAGGATATCAAGATGCCCAGTGGAAGCAATAGAGAAGGGTTCAGAATGGCGGAATCAGATATAGACCTTATGCTCTGGCATAACAATCACCGAGTGATCATGGACCTTTCTGAGTCTGAGTATTACAACACAGCTATTACAACATTGATTCTCTCGGACAGTTCTGAGAGTCCACCAGGATTTACATTACTTCAGTTACTGACACCGCGAACAAACATGTTAGTCCTAACAGCATTAGTCATAATGAACGACAAAATCTACATATCAAGTTCTGAATACAGGCAGGTAACTTGTTCCAAAGCAATGCCTAATTCTATTATACATGGACCCTGCGGTAGCGGGGTATATCACGGCATTGAATATGATACTGCCTATTGTTTTGTATGTGACGTTTGGCCTACATCTGCATCTTCATGGAAAAACAGATGTCACTCATGGCCTGATCCACAAGTTGTTAATGATATCCTAAAAAGCGGATGCCACTTTGTAGCTATAGGACACCCATTAGGATTTCATGAAAATGAAGAATGGAGATTTTCTTTTTCTCTGGCAGAATACAAATGTGTGCATGCGATGAACCATTGTCAATTTCTGACTTATGGATTATTAAAAGTTTTCTTAAAAGAAGTTATAAACCAGCAATCTGAAGAAACCAGTAAACTGTTGTGTTCATATCATATAAAGACAGTGGTTTTCTGGGCTATTCAACAAAACACACTACCTCAATGGTGTCCACAAAATCTTCTGATCGGTTTCTGGGTTTGCTTTAAACTTCTCCTCAAATGGGTGTATGAGGGGATATGTCCAAACTTTTTTATCCCGGAAAACAACCTTTTTCTTGCAAAAGTGCATGGCTCAATACAAAACATTTTGTTTTTATAGTTGCACGAGTTGTACAAGAAAGGTCTTTCATGTCTTTTTCAGTGTTCCACTATAAGATCCTACATCACTGATATACTGTACAATCCTAGACTTTTGATTTGCAGTAATGGAAATTCAATGTTGTGTGAAATTAAGATTGATGTAGAACATCATTTTAAAATGTTTGAAAGGTTGATGCTTACTTACCCAACTAGCTACATCAAAGCCATACAGACAATAGAACATTTGTTAGATTCATCCTTGACACACTATGAAGTTGTCACTTTACAAAACCTTACAGTATTCCCCTTTCAGTGCACCGCCTTTCTTCTTCAGAATGTGTCTGCCAACAAATGCGTCAACAAACAGCTCTACATTTTCGACAAAATATCGTGTCATATGCTGAAATTGGCTGCTAGGTTCGGGTGTATTTCTGACCTGTTGTATATTGCTTTTTATTATTATAAAACACTCAGATACAGGGAAGCAGCATCTGCTATAAAAATGACAAAGACCAAGTTAACAAAACCATACCTGATGTATGGGAGACACCTAGACATAGAGAGCTATATAAAAGCTGTGGGAGGTCAATCCTGGCCTACAAAGAGAAGACAGGCGATGGCAATCGATTTTCTACTTCACAATAAAATCGGCCATATCAGTGAACTAATTCCAGAACAACAGTCTGCAGCAGAGAACGACGATACGTTATCATATATACCTTTGTTCGTGGCGTTACATTTTCTTGAGTTTTTGTGTTACAGGCGCATTGACACATCAATATCACAAGCAGCTCTAGATGAACTACAGGTCCTAGTCCACAATGATCAGGAACTGTATGTAAATAATCCATACAGAAGCATCTCCTGGAATATCCTAGGAATTTGTCATCAGATCGCAGGGAACCTCCAGGCTGCTCTATACTCATACCAACAGTCACTCATGACACAGGATCAATTTCACCAAATACAAACTGCTACAGAAATGAAAATATACGAGTTAATAGGGGCAATTCCGCACCAGTGAATAAAAAAGAAAAAAAAACCAGAAAAATCAGTTCCTAACAGATTGCCATTTTATGACAGGTGACATCAATATACACAATGAAATAATTAAAAAATTCAGTAAGATGTGAATGTCATATTGCGATTGAAAATGATATAGAATGTAACGACCTCACACCACTTGAGTATCTGAATTACACCCTGCCGTTTATCGTATTAATATAGGTATATTTATTTGTACAGTGTTTTTTTTTGTTCGAGCATTACCATCAAGCATTTTCTTTTTATTTTGACGGCCGATTTACATGTACAGTTTGAGGCTCTTGTACATATTACAAGTGTAAAGAAGGTTTTATGTCATCTTACATTTTGGGTTGTTTAAAATAAGGGATCAGACATATTTTGATAAATGTTTTACTCATTTTTACTTACAACTGGATATGTTACCATATGTATGACACATTTTGTGACAAAATAAATATTTTATAAAATTTGCAAGTTGTCATTCCAATGACTGAGATTCGATTCCTCTTTCATTTTTCGCCAATTTAAACCGGGACGACGGACTCAATTCACTTCTACAATAGTGATTTTCATGAAAAAGTTATGAGTTAGAGTTACTAAAGATATATAAAAATCAATTGAAAAATAACCTAAAAATCTGATTAGATTTTTAGATGGGACTTTTTCAAAAATGTGTGTCTAACTTCTCTTTTTCAATTGAACATAATGAGAAAAAGCATTTTTAAGAGAAAATAAAATTTTAACAAAATTTTGCGATAGATTTTCTATCCAAATAAAAAAAGGCACTTAAATTATAATTTTGAATTAATATCTTTTAAAAAGTGACCATATGGTCTACTTCTTTATGACGAAAGCACATCCCAAACTACAGTTTGTCGTTTTTTTTTTTTTTAACTTTTGATAAGAAGTACTGCGCCAACTCTAAGAAAAAGTTTGTGTGCATTATGTAGGGGTTGATTTATGAGAAAAAATAACTATCAGAGTATGCTAAATATTTGTGTATTTCTGTTTTTGAAATAGATTCCATGAGGGTACCAAAAGTGATAGATTTATAACAATATCTATAACTACTTTTGTCAGAATTTAGATTCCTGGCCTAAAGTGTTTTCGTTCAAAAACTACCGTTGCCATAGGATGCTCTCAGTTTCAATGTTTACTTAAAAAAAATACCTGCAGCTGAGTAGAGATGGCATGGGACGTGTTCGTATATGGTCGTAGTTGCTGGTCCACCGTGTCAATCATATCAAGGATTACCTTTCGAGGGAAACAGTATCTAGAGATGAGATGAGAGTCATTCAAAGAGTCAGATGCTTGGGTTCTATTTTGGAAAATACGCTGTTGTCTCAAAGAACGCTGCGTCAGTAAATATGTGGTCATTTTAATAACGCTACCTACGTTCTTACGTCTGCTGTATGACGTAGATGTAAATCTACGGCAAACGTAAGATACAGCCTTTCGTAAGACCCAGAATCAACCTAAGTTACGTCTACGATTCGAGTTACGACCTTCAGTAAAACTGGCCACTGTATTCGTACTTTTCTTTATTACCCATTAATAACCGGTGTTCACAAATAAAATGATAAAAAATTGTATTTATTAATTTGATAAATCTACGTCAAAATGAGCCAATAAACATGTTTGAAAGATCTGTAGTTATAAAGGGTAATATGCCTTTTTGACATCACAAACTGTTCAATTACCCATAAAATATTCAATATTGTTATATTATAAAAGCACGCGTGGGATTTGACAAAATGGAAACAATTCTTATGTGCGAAAATGAGAAAAGGGGATCGTAGGTATTTTTTTATTATATTATTTTTGACATGTGGTGATATCGAACAGAGTTTAATCCAAAGTCCAAAGGTAAAAATTAAAAAAACAGGAGAGGAGCAAACATGAACTTTATTAGAGGTACATGTAGGATCAAGTGCCATGATGGAGTAAGCATCCTCTGCCGACAGGTCACATGCACCTGTCGTGTTCCCAATGTCATATCGGTAATTTAGTAGTATCTTTAAAAAATACATAACATGGCAAACGCCTTAACAAGAATACCGCCTTTGTTCCAGCACTGTGTGCATAAATATACCACGTGAGGGCAATGTTAGATCAGGAAGTGAAAATGGAACATACGCCATGTTGAACAGTTGAAATGTAAAGGTTTGTAGTTTTTTTATTAATTAATTGTAATTTAATTAATTGTATAAGTAACCGGTGTTCATGAATATTTTTTAAGGAAAATTACGACTTTATAATGCTACGTCAAAATGGGCTTATAAACGTTTTCAAAAGATCTGCACTTATAAAACATAACAGACCTTTTTGAAATGATCAAAAACCGTTTTATGAATAACCTATAAAAATCGGCAATATTTGTTATTGTCTGATAGTAGCCCGCATGGGATATGACAAATTGGAAACAATTTTACTGAGCAAAAAATGAGGAAAGTGAGAAACAGACGTGTTTTTTAAATTTACTTTTATGTTAAACTGTTCACCAGGATATGACGTTGACTGGTTCGTGATCAAATCTTATAAGAAGCCTTTCACAGGATTTGACCATGCGACCAACGTTGTTCATAATATGGTGATTTTTTTAACATGCTGTTTATTTCTTAAATAAACGCAATTATCAAAAGTTATATTTTTCGCAAACATTATGTACATGTATTACTTGCACGGATCTCAACGTTCTCTAGATCCGCGCATGTATACCATTCTATAAGATTTATCTTCGATGGATTGTCTGAAAGTTCATTCTTCCTTACAGGAAAGGTTGTTAAATTTTGTTAATCTTGTTTAATGTATATTGAAATTTTTTTCCCACTGATAATAAATTAAAACCCCATTTGTGTTATTAATGTAAACCTACATGTATTTAACCGCTATAAACCAGGTAAGTTTTATTTTGTGTCGGCTTACTACATCTATGCAACCTTTTTTTCAGAAGTTCCTTAGAAACACACCAAGGTGACTGACCATGGACCCAAGGACTTGGGCCCAGGATGTGTTACGATGTCATTTCTGTGAGACCCCCCCCCCCCAATATGTACTGTGATATTTGTCACATACATCTGTGTAAAGCCTGTGTGGGGGAACATCTCTCTTTTCTATCCAAAGAAGACAAAGTGGTGCCATTTGAAAAGCGTGGATCTACTGCAAAATGTCCAAAACACCCTTCAAACATAAGTGTACTCTACCGTGAACAATGTGATTTTCCTATTTGTGTGCAGTGTGCTTCTTCTAAAGAACACAAAGGTCAAGGATTTGTTGACATAGTCAAAAAACTAGAAAGCCAGAAGAAAGTTTTAGAGAATGATTTACAAGAATTAGAGGAAACAATTTCTCCTAAATATCAAAAGATTGCTGCTTACTTTTCAGTTCAGAAAGATGATCTGTCTAAAAACTCTAAGAACTTGACAGCATATATATCGATAAACATGGAAAAACCTTGCACAGAGAAATCGACACAATTATACAGCAACTGAAATCTAATGTTGATGAAATGGACTCCTGGCTGTCTTTAATCAAAAGGAAGATGAAATCACACGCACCATTTCTGAAATAACACAGAACATTGCGGAACTGAAAAAATTACAGAGCTCAAAAGATGCCAGCATTATCTCTGCTTACCAATCCAGGAAAGAAGAATTCAGAAGATTGCCTCCAAAACTAATAGTTTCCTTACCACGTTTTACACCCCAGAAAATTTAACAAAAAAGCGTTTTGTCAACAGTTGTTGGTTCTTTGCCTGAGTTATCTATCAAAACAGAAGAACATGGCTACCGAATTGATTCTCCAGGTGCTGAGTTCTCTCCTCCTGATAGACCACTCATTGATGTACCTCAGATCATCACAAAGATTAGCACCGAGTATAAGGGATACCCTAATGGTAGAAATCCAATAGCAAAAGTGTCCTGTTTGAGTGATGAAGATATATGGACTTGTGGTAATGATAATATCATAAGACTATACAACCTACACAGGAAACTGGTGATGTCAATCTAAACTAAGTCAGGAAACCCTCCACAGGACATAACAGTGACAAAGAGTGGGGATCTGGTTTATACTGATTACAAAGATAGAATTGCCAACATAGTTAAGGTTACACAGATACAGACAGTGCTCAGACTCGAGGCTGGAGACCTTGCAGTGTCAGTAGTACCTCCTCTGGTGACCTCCTGGTTGTCATGAACAGTTATGATAATACACAAAACAAAAGTTGTGTATTACTCTGGCTCCACAGAGAAACAAAAAATTCAGCATGATGACAAAGGACAACTTCTCTATTCATTCGGTTATTACATTAAATACATCAGTGAGAACAGGAACCTAGATATCTGTGTGTCAGACATAGGAGCCGGTGCAGTAGTGGTGGCCAATCAAGCCGAGAAACTCCGGATTACCTACACTAGTCCTCCCTCTACAACCAAGGAATCATTTGGTCCAGGCGGCATCACAACAGACAGCCGGGGTCGGATCCTGATAGCAGACGGTTACAATTACAACCCTTGCATCCACATCCTTGATCAGGACGGACAATTCCTCCGCTACATTGACAACTGTCAATTTCAGAGCCCATACAGAGGAAAATCTAGTATTGTAAACAAACTGTTTAATAACTGTTTTAAAAACTGTTACGTACCGGTAATAACTACCGGTACATGTTTGTAAAGTGACAATGGCTGTGTGTGTATTAATCTTATACAAGCATACTGACTGTATTAACCTGCAATAAATGTAAATAGACTCTTTATCAACTATTACTTGACTTATTCATGTTTGCACCTTGGGGAGTATAGGGCCGCAATCATTCCTCCATCACTCTATTTTGGGCGACTTTCTTTAACTGGGCCCAGGTTATTCCTGTCTTTTTTGCTTCTGACTCCACTTATCTTCTCCAGGTTTGCCTAGGTCTCCCAACCTTTCTCTTTCTCTGAGGGTTCCAATCCAGTGCCTGTTTTGCGATGTTTTCTGTGGATTTATTGAGAGTATGGCCTATCCATCTCCATTCCCCCTCTTTATTTCAAGGTAGATGGGATCTTGGTTGGTGTTTTCCCATAGGCTGTTGTTAGATATTGTGTCTGGCCATTTGATATTAAGAATATAGCGGAGATATTTGTTGACAAAAGACTGAATATTGTTATTGATTCTTTTCGTTACTTTCCAGGTCTTCAAACCATATAACAGGGCTGATTTTACATCTGTATTAAAGATTCTTGATTGGTGTTGATGGAGAGTGCTTTTGAGTCCATATTTAGGGAGGGTGTTCAATACATGTCTTGCCTTGTTTGTATGGCTTTTAACATCGTCGTCAGCTCCCCAATCTTTGCTGACAATGCTCCCAAGATAGGTAAATTTTTCGGTTTCTCTGATGTTCTCTCCATGTAACTGGATTGGTGCATTCTGTTTGTTGTTCATTCTCATCACCTCTGTCCTTTTTATGTTTATTTTAAGGCCGGTATTTTCTACCTCTGCTGCATGGTGCGACGATTTCTCCTGCGTATGTTGTTGGTTTTTGGGGATGGCAGGTCAATGTCATCTGCAAAAACCAGGTCATCGAGGTGTTTGGCGACGGTAGACTTGATTCCAGTCTTGTTGCCTTGTGTTGTTTCCTTCATGATCCAGTCAATTACAGTTAAAAATATTGTTGGTGAAAGAATGCAGCCCTGCCTTACGCCTGTTTCTACTTTGAATGTATGTGTGAGTTTTCCATTGTGGATCATGTGACATGTGGCATTGTTATACAGGTTTCTAATGATGCTAATGAACTTCGGTGGTATTCCATAATGTTCAATTAGCTTTCAGATATTGTTGACCTATCCACACTGTCAAAAGCTTTTTCTAAGTCAACAAATGTTGAATAAAGTGGAGAATGCCACTCAATAGACTGCTTTTTGATGGTTCGAAGGGTGGCAATGTGGTCTGAGCATGATCTGTTCTCGCAAAACCCTGCTTGCTCTGGTCTTTTTTAACTTCCTTGTTCCATGCTTCTTTTATTCTTTCCACGATTACTCATATTAGAACCTTGCTGGCATTGGCATGATACATCGCCAATTTCCGCATTGCGACAGGTCAACTATATTACTGTAATATATTAAATGATTCTTTAAATTCGGTTAATGTAAAAAAAAAAGCAACTTTTTAAATACCTACATAATAAAGTGTTCAGTTCCTCACGACAGTAACTTTTAATCAGTCTGATAAACCCATGTAACAAACTTGGTAGACTACTCTAGGGGTGTATTTGTTTGCTACCTCAAAAACTGGTCCAGGATATCTCCAGCGTCTACTTGCTATTTGGAAAGTAGACAATGGATATCTTCCCGAGATCTCCATACTGCAAACAAGCAAATTAGGATTGCCCTTGCAACTCTCAAATCGACCAAACGAATACACTCTAGATATCATTTCTAAAAAAGAGATATGTGCTCTTGATATTAGGTTCAAGAAATCTAAAAGCATTTGTATAACGTCAATTTTTCTACAAGTATATTTTAGCTTCTGTTTAGACACAATATTTCCTCATCACTGTGTGGCAGCCCCAGCAATGATGTACGTAAGCCCCGCACCTTAGATTCACAATAGTCCGAACATTATATTCACAAGAGTCCGTGCAACTATGTGCGTAAACCCCTGAAACTGTTTCCCTAACCAGTTTAAATGATGTATATTTAATTCTGCTCATAGAGGGCGGTTTTTGACGCACCGTCAGTAAAAGTCTAACGACAATAAAGCGCTTTAAAAATGGTAACCGTTGTAAATACAAATTACATATACATTTATACACCATTTTTGGTACATGCATATTTTTGACATATAACTATATAACAGTATTGTTTTCAGTAATCTAAAAAGGAAACTAATTAAAAATAGTGAGGTACGTTTAATAATGAAATACTGAAAATACTATAATTTAGATATCAACATTGTATAATTCAATACTTTATAACTGATGTAATTTGTGCAAAGGATTATAAAACGTATAAAACATTGAACTGCAGAACAGACGGGGAAAAACTGTTATAGATAATACTCGTATATTTACAAATTTGCTGGAATAAATTCTAGCGAGGAAAACAATGATCCGACCATCAACACAAACTGTAGAGTTTTTCAATGGGAAACTACAAACGATGAAATTTTAACAATCCAACAGTAATGAATGCGTCGACAAACTACAGTTCATCTAAATTTTGCTGTAATTCGGCGACCCTAATTTTTCGTCCTATCAACCGTCTGATATATTATAATTATGAAAGTCTGTCTTGAAAAAAAAAACATCCCAATACTGTCGATCATTCTAATGAAATTGATTTATTTAGCCTCCTGATTCCTAGAACAATCTGGCTGTACCTGTAAAGTTGTATTTTGTTTACTGACAATTAAACAGACACAACTAAACATTTTGTTGACAGTGTTTATTTTGGAAAATCCCGCTCTATAAATAGTGTTAAATCAGAACAGTAGAGGAAAGTAGATCCGGCAAACACATTTATTGAGCCTTCTGATTTCTATAATAAACTGTTTTGTTTCCTATCAGATGTACATGTATTTAATACAAACTGAATATTAAACTGATTTAATACAAAGACAAACAACAAATTTCCACAATATAGAAATATATTAACATCCACCAAGTATGATTCCTTCTATTTCTTACGGAAATTAATTGTAATTCTTAGCTCTGTTAAAACTGGCAGGACTGAAATCTACAAACAAACGTTATCGATTGGTTGAAACCTTCAGCAACCTAACAAAAACCATGGACTGCACGAAATAATCATGATGATGTTAGACGCAAATTCCCATTAAAAACGATTTGGCTGTTTCTTTTAGCTAAAGTAATGATCTACATTATCAGTCATTTAGTTTTCCTACTTCTTTACGATCAATTTATAAATTTGTGAAAAAAAGATGTCAATATAAGCAATAAAGTGTTTATTTAATGATTCATGCGGGTTATGGAGGTAGCGATCATTGGAGAAAAAAATTACATAACCCCAACGCGGGGGATTCGACAAAAAGTATGGGGGAGTCTATTCCAACGTATGGTGGAGTCGGGATATATTAAGGTCACGCCTTTTGCAGGTATTTATTATATATATATATATATATATTTATATATATATATATATAATATTATATATATAGCGCACGGAAGACAGCAATGATCAAACTTTGTGTTGGTCGTTGGATCGAGTGCTCTATACATCTAGTAGTCTCAAACACTTCGAAACTATTTGGTAGATTTAAAACATACGATAATCGAGTGGTCAACATATGCATGATTTGTAAAATGTACGACTTGCATCGTTGGACCGAGTGCTCTATACATTTAGTAGTCTCAAACACTTCGAAACGTTTTGTCAAATTTTAAATATACGATAATCGAGTGGTCAAAATATGCATAATTTGTAAAATATACGACTTGCATTGGGTCACAGACAGTTGAAACGGTCAAACAAAATGATCAATCTTGGAAGTGTAAAAATCATATCTTAACAAATTTTAGCAAAAATAAATAATCAGGGCATTTTCTGTACAGATGTAATGGTAACGTAGGGGGAAGTCGCTTTTCGGAAAACGGAATGTACGGGGAAGAAGAAAAATAATATTGTTGTTTAATTTTATATTTTGCACACACCACAAGACAAATTTTACAAGTCGACGACGCACTACTAGATAATCATCGAGACCTGTAAAATTTGTCTTGTGGTGTCTGCAAAATAGTTGTTAAATAAATTCCTGTTGACCATATGTGAACAGAATGCTTGCTGCTATTTTCTTTTTGCAGCTGATTGAAGCATAGTGTAGATAAATTATAAACTATATACGTATAATCAATTTGACTGTTGAATTACATACACATGTACATATTTGTTCACCTATTGTACGCCGCCAAATATATGCCTCGTAAAAGTATGGTCACCGACTGTGTTTATTCAAACAATAAATTTCTTGGGCGATTCATATGGATATGATGAAAGGTAGCATCGAAGAAAGTACATAACTCGAGTTGTCGGTTTACGGATGTATTTTTCCCAATATGCTTGTCAACATCATATCCCTATGAATCACCAAAAAAGCATTTTACTGTTTATATATTTACATTTGCCTACGACTTATTTTATCAATTCTTCATGAAAAGTTATTAAAAGTATGTTAATTACGATTTCTGTCAAAAGGTTACACAGAAGGAACAGTTCATTTTCCTTATATGTACGAGTAACCATGGTAATGATAACTACAGCTACTTGGAAGTTTAATTAGCTCAGCCCGTGCAAGTCCGTGCAGTCCGTGCATTTGATGTATCTTTAATAGGATCACTCAATCAAGCAAAACAAAATTCAACACCAAAAGTACAAAAAGACATGAACATGAAAGAAATGAACGATGAAAAAAAAATCAAGCTCTCAGATAATTAAAAAGGTCACTATTAAAAGATGTTTGAAGGTATCAACCAGTTTAAAACAACTAGAGGTACTGGGAGCAAACTCACAATTGATACCCCCCGCTAAGAAAAAAATCATAACGCGTGTATTTTTGCTATTATCGAAAATATTGGATGAATCTATTTCACTATCCATTTTCTGTAAATAATGACTGCTCTATTTTTTAAAAGTGTTAATGCTAATAGGAGTAAATAAACTAATTTCTATCCTTTACTTCCATTTCATTTTAAGTTAACTGTTAATGCATGAGGACATTTGCATCCATCCGTTAACAACCATGACTCAAATCAAAGAAAATCCACATGTCAAGCAGCCATTTAATATTAAACATTTTGAATTATTGGTATACTGAGCCCGATTTTTCCGAAAAAAAATTTTCAACACCCTTTTTTTCCCAAATAAAAATTTTCGTCGGAGCAGGCCATTTTCAGAGAGATGGGGATGAGGATCTAAAAATAATTTTATGTGGCCTGAGACAAGCAAGCTTTGTGTCAAATTTGAGCTTCTAATATTTCCATTAATACAAAACATGACACAGACAGAATTTAGCATTTTTTAAATAATGACCTTGAACTTCCTCAATTGACCTTGGGTCAACGTAATGACACACCTTTGGTCATAAGCAATATTTGTGTGAAGTAAGAACATTAAATGCTTCTCAATAAGGAAGATATGGACAGGGCACGAATTTTGCACTTTTTCTGTCAGTGACCTTGACCTTGCCCAAATTACCTTGGGTCAAGGTATTAACACACTCTAAGGTCATAAGCAATGTTTTTGTTAAGTAAGAACTTCCAATGTTTCTCTATAAGAAAGATATGGACCAGACAAGAATTTTGCATTGAATGTCATAAGCAATCTTTGTGTGAAGTAAGAACTTCTAATGTTTCTACATAAGAAAGATATGGACCGGACACGAATTTTGCATTTTTTCTACCAGTGACCTTGACCTTGCCCGAATGATCTTGGGTCAAGGTCATGACACACCCTTAGGTCATAAGCAATCTTTGTGTGAAGTAAGAACTTCCAATGTTTCTCCATAAGAAAGATATGGACCGGACACGATTGCACAGACAGACGGACGGACGGACGGACAAGGTGATTCCTATATCCCCCCCAAACTTTGCGGGACAAATATTTAACGATTACAAACCGTTGTTATTTTAGATATTACTAGACTTTGACCCGTGCGTGCACGGGTTGACATATACATGTATGATATCGGACATTTACGAAAGAGATATATCGACACATCGTATTGTTGACATTTACAGAACCAAGCTTTAAGCCTACAATAATGCTATTAATTTCACTACACTCTGCTTTGTAAGAAAAATCTAACTGTCTCAAGACAGGCCTTCGCCACAGTTAACATGAAAATGCCTTACAGATACGCGTAATGTAGTAGAAAATTACAGAATCGCTCCGAAACGATTTTGGATTAAATTGATGAAGCTGCATTTAAAATAACAGTCAAATTATTCATAACAAACCATTTTGAGGCTGTCAATATACCTTTCATCTAAAGACTTTATTCATATTGATGAAGAATTCAACACTTTTTTTACCAACGTGTTTACTCGCTTCAAATTTACACACTATGTTGACACTCGGAACTCTCGGGATTTTTTATATTTAATGCACTGAGTTAAACTTATCTCCCATTTTTTTTTTTTTGGATGAACAGAACATATAGCTTTCCAATGAAAATTTACACGTATTTCTATTATCGTTTCTGAGTTTATCAATGCAAATGAGATATTGTGGAAACATAAATCAAAGAGCCTCACGTGATTTAGCGAGAAAGTCATGCGCATGGGCAAGATTGTAAAATCCAAAAATCCAGATGATTTCCGGATTTTTTAAAGGAATTTTCGCTGATTATTAATTAGCGAAGCTTGATTGAGAAAATATAAAATAACAAATTGGTAATCTTCAAGTACCAATGATGTTTAGAATACATAAAACAATAGGCAGTACTCTTCCGATTTCTCGGTATTAAAGCCCAAAAATTCGAGTCTATTATTTTACTATTAATAGTAGTATAGATACGTATATTGTCTACTCTAGAAAGAGTTCAAAACTAAAATTTCAGATTAAGGAATGAATTGGCGGTTGTTTTATGTTTTTAGAATTTGTCACAAGTTATCTACTTCCTTTGTTTACTTTAGATTATTTTCTGATACATATATTTACTAATTACGTGATTAATAGGAGGTTGTCATCTTGATATCATTTTCCAGTGAATTAGATTTTAAGTGTTTCTATTATATAAGGACGTTCTCCGAGTAGTATTTTGAAAATCAAAGAATTAGGGATTTTTAAAAATTAATATGGCATATAGCTACCTACAGGCACGTAGCAGCAGAAGGGGGGGGGGGGATAAGGAAATAAACAGTGAAATTGAAGTGAAAAGTGTATTAAACGAAAAACGATGCTACGTGCCTGACCTAGCTATGATTTCAATTTCACTGTTTATTTTCTTAATTAGTTTCATTTAAATCTTTCACAGAGTCCCAAAGAGAGGGTAAGGGTGCAACTACGTGTTTTATTGGTGCAAGCAGGTCCATTTGTTGTTTATCGCCAACTCGATCGTCTTTTGGTGTAGTTCATCGAAAATGAAAGTAGGATTTTTAAAAATTAATTTCACAAAAATTGCCGATTTTGAACAATCGAATATCATCTTACATGAGTTGTTATAAGCAGTATTCTGGTGCCTGTATTCCAATTAAGTTTATTGCCAAAACTTGTTCATTTATCATTATACAGAAAATAAAAATAAAGAGAACGCCCGTCTTAGAACACCCCCGTCACTCCACCACTTATTTACGTACAAATATAAATCATGTGATAGCAACGCGAGACCAGGAAGAATAAATAAAGCACAACAAACGCCATGCTGAAACGTTGAATGTTAAGGTTTGTTCTCATAGTTTTTTTATTTTAATAACTGACGTTGATGTGGAAAGAACAAGTCTTTATAATTGTTATTAAATGTACGTTTAAAACAACTGAGATAACAAAATAATGAAGCTGCTTTTATGATCCGTAAAATCGTTCTTGACATTATTGGTTTTGGTTATAATTTAATAAAAGCGCGCAATTGATATTTACGTTTGCGAGGGGGGGGGGGGGGGGAGGGGTCCGATGCATATTTAATAAATTTTATTCTGTAAATTGAAAAAAAAAAATTAATTTCCCAGAAGGAAAAGGGTGTATAAAGGACACCAAACCTACATCTAGATCTGCGCATTTAATAAACATTTGATAAGATGATTAATATTTGTTGGATCTTTTGAGAGACCATTAATATTCTTCCAAACAGGATATTTCTGGAAAACTTGCTTAAATATAAATGGATGTTAGATTTTGATCATTTTTTTAAATAGAAAGCAATAGATTTTGCATAATATTTTTTCGTATTAGAAACAGGCCAAGATCTATATGTGTGACTAATCTAAACCTAAATGTATTAATCGCTTCAACTAGTGAATTTTTTTGTGTTGACTCAATTCATGCAGGTGTTCATTTATTAAATTGCAGAACTTTCTTAGAAACGCTTCCAGGTGACTGATTATGGCCACACGAACTTGGGCCCAGGATGTGTTACGGTGTCGTCTCTGTGAGACCCCGGGCCCCCTATGTACTGTGACATTTGTCACATACATCTGTGTAAAGCCTGTGTGGGGGAACATCTCTCAGATTTATCAAAAGAACACAAAGTTGTGCCATTTGAAAAGCGTGGAGCTACTGCAAAATGTCCAAAACACCCTTCAAACATAAGTGTACTTTACTGTGAACAATGTGACATTCCTATATGTGTGCAGTGTGCTTCTTCTAAAGAACACAAAGGTCGTGAATTTGTTGACATTGCAAAATCACTAGAACTTCACTAGAAAGTCTTAGAGAAAGATTTACAAGAATTAGAAAAATCAATTTATCCTAAATATCAAGAAATAGCCGCTAGCTTTCCAGTTCAGAAAGCTGATGTGTCTCAAAACTCTAGGAAAATAACAACAGCTTTTGACAAACATGGAGAAGACTTGCACAGAGAAATAGACATTACTATCCAGAAGATGAAATCAGATCTTGATGAAATGGACTCCAAACACCTGGCTGTCCTAAATAAACAAGAGGATGAAATCAAACACACTATTTCTGAAATCACCAAGAGCATTGCTGAACTAAAGATACTACTAAACTCCAATGATGTAAGCATTGTCTCTGCCTATAAATCCAGGAATGATAAATTCAAAAGATTGCCTCCAAAACTCAAAGTTTCCTTACCAAGTTTTGCCCCTCAGAAGATCAACAAAGAACAGCTTTATCAACAGTTTGGTTCTCTGTCTGCGTTATCTATCGAAACAGAAGAACATGGCTACAACATGGAATCCCCCGGTGCTGAGTCCTCTCTTCCGAACAGACCGCTCATTGATGTACCACGGATAATTACGGAAATCAGCACTCAGTTTAAGGGATACCCTAATGGAAAAAACCCAATAACTAGTGTGACCTGTCTGAGTGATGAAGATATATGGACTGGTGGTAATGATCATATTATAAGACTCTATAATCTCTTGGGAAAACCAGTGAAGTCAATCCAAACCAAGTCAGGTATGGTCCACAGGACCTAGCAGTGACAAGGAGTGGGGATCTAGTTTATACTGATGACAGTGATAGAACTGTGAACATAGTGAAGAATACACAGATACAGCCAGTGATTAGACTACAGGGTTGGAACCCTCGCGGCGTCTGTAGTACCTCCTCTGGTGACCTCCTGGTTGTCATGAACACTGATGATAAACAATCAAAAGTTGTGCGTTACTCTGGCTCCACAGAGAAACTATGTATTCAATTCAATGACAATGGACGGCCTCTCTATTCATCTGGTTATTACATCAGTGAAAACAGGAACCTAGATATCTGTGTGTCAGACTTAAAAGCCCGTGCAGTAGTGGTGGTCAACCAGGCCGGAAAACTCCGGTTTACCTACACTGGTCCTCCCTCTACTACCAAGGAATCATTTGGTCCAGGTAGCATCACAACAGACAGCAAGGGTCGGATCCTGACAGCAGACTTTCACAACCACCGTATCCACATCCTGGATCAGGACGGACAGTTCCTCCGCTACATTGACAACTTTCGCTTACAGGGTCCATATGCTTTATGTGTGGACACCAAAGACAACCTCTTTGTGGGTGAGATAGCAACGGGAAACGTGAAAAAAATCCAATATTGCATGTAAACAAACTTTAAATAATATGTAATGAAATACATGTACATCTCTAAACAGTGACAAAGTGACTCTGTGTGTGAATAAGTGTATAATTATACCTTATACATGTTATACCAACACTACTGACTATTAACCTGTAATAAATGTTAATAAACTCTTTTTCAGTTATTTAAACAATAAAATGCTGTCTTTGTTTATATTTAACTAATACTGTATATTGATTATTGAGTATGAAAAATTCACTTAATTACTGTTAAGTGAGACTTTTAGTCTGACATCATCATGAATATTTCGTGCAGTCCGTTATTTTTCTTGGGTTGCTGTAGGCTTCGACCAATCGATAAACAGGGCGTGTCGATTTCTGTCCTGTCAGTTTCTTGTCAATTTCAACTGCTGTAGATTTCAACCAATTTGTTTCTATAAAGCTATGAATTATCTAAGTTTCCGTAAGAACTAGAGGAAATAATACTTGGTAGATGTAAATAATACTGGGTATACATGGACCAACGTTTTTTTAAATTTATTAAATGTGAAAAATAAATCATTAAGTGTCTACAGAATAAATTGTTCAGTTAACCAGTACTGCAACAGTATTTTTTCATCAATCTGATTTTATCAAACTTGGTAACTTTGTAGACTTGTGTACTTCCAAATTTTGCTACCATTTGGGAACCCTCATCTTTCGTCCAATGGTCTGATATAATTATGAAGATCTTGAAAAAAAATAAACCCCATGCAGTCATTCATTAAAACGAATATTTGATTTATTTTTTATTTCTATAACAAACTTTTTGTACCTATCAGATATACATGTATTCAATACAAACTAAATATGAAACTGATTAATAAAGAAAAACAAATTTCCACAATATAAATAGAGAATAATACATACCCTTTTCCATATCACTGCCAGTAACAGCCCGAGACTCCAATATCAGTCCGAGGGCCAAAGGCCTGAGGGATGATATTGGTCGAGGCCTGATACAGGCTTAGATATTGAAAGGGGTATTTATTATTAAATTTATTACATACTTAGTAATAAAAAAAATTAAAAAGGCATCAACTTGAACAAATTGATTTTAAATATTATTTGAAAGTAGTCTGTACATGTATTAAATAAAATATGAGATCTTGTTGTTTTACCAAACATGTAGCTACTGAACCGGAATTTCCTGTGTTTTAAAATTAACTGCTCCAAAACTGAAGTGTTCAACTGCATTTAATAATGTCCACGTAAGAAATGTTTTAGTTTCCTTCTGTAAACATCCACAAATGCCGAAACGGAAAAAAGGCAAGGGGTGTGATACGGATCCGTATCAGCTCTAGGGCTGATAACCTGTATCAGCCCCGGAGGCCGATATGAGTTTTGGGATGTCATCTTTATCACATATGCAAAAAACCTGTTTCAATTACTAAGTATGTAATAAAGAATTATAATGTGAATCATATTGCTGCAAATTGTTGATTTAGAACAAAGTGCATATCAAAACAGCTTTTTCGTTAATAAATGCCACTGCTTCAATTACTGACATGTTGAATACAGTCTGATGTGCTTGATGAGAATATAAACCCAGACGTCACAAGGATACAACATAGGCCCTAGCTTGTTTCACTATGAGAGTAACACAATGGACCATCCTCTCTCTCTCTCTCTCTCTCTCTCTCTCTCTCTCTCTCTCTCTCTCTCTCTCTCTCTCTCTCTCTCTCTCTTCATGTTTAGAACCACGATATGTGTGTACTAATGTTCTAGTCATAAATCAACCTACTGTATGGCAATAACTTGCGGTTCTTGCACTATGGGAATAGAAGAGACAAGCTGTGCAGTAGTATCCATGGTCAATGGTTGGATATGGTGGATACAATAAGTCTTTTTGTCAAGCGGTATCAGTCAAATGACACAGGGAAGAATTTTTGTCTGTTTTTATCACTAGTATTCTACATAATCTCTGTAATCAGTGTGAGGGTATGGGATAAAGGATCTGTTCCTTAAGGGTGGGTTTCTGTACTGGACGCTGTCAGTGTGAGGGTATGGGAGAGAGGATCTGTCCGTTTAGGGAGGGAGGGGCTACATGTCTGTGCTGAACGTTCTGAATCTCCTCACTGGGAATGAAGTAAAGAGGGACGTATCGTACCACGCCAGAACTCCAGATCTAAAATAATCAGAATCAAAATACATGTATCATGGTACCTATAATACTATTCTATATTTCTTTCAGGCAATGATCTTTTTCACACTATTTTTTTTATCATTTTTATATTGAAAACAGAGAATACAGTAAAAATCGAATCATTTACCAGCATCTTTACCAATAAAACATTACTAATGTCACAAGTATGAATTTGTGCAAATTATTAAATTATCTACTTTTAGTAATTTGAAACACAGAGTAAAGTTTGTAATTTTTTTTATAGAATTGCATATTAATCAAGACATTTCTAATTTACATGATTTGAACCTGTAATTTACACTCACAATGGACAGGAGAGCCCCTTTGTCAAAACTGGGTTGGAATGACACATGTAGCGGGTATTCCCCAGACTCTCCCTGAATCAAGCCACTGAAAGACAAAGCAACAAACTGCGACTTAAAATACACCCACATTTGTAAAATAAATCATAAGACAAAACATTTTATTTTATTTTTCAAGCTGAAAAATTCAATGGGGCATTCTTTTCCAATGGAAGATTGATCACTCAATTTTTTAAACCACTAAAGTCATTTCAATTTTTTGATATCAAAATGGCAGTAAAATTCATCATCGTGACGACAGAAGTTAACGTAATGAACTTATGAAAGCTGAACTTAATGAAATGAATGACATTGACACTGAACCTGGTAAAGAAAGAAACATTTTCCTTGGGGGGGAGGGAGATATTAAAGATAATAAATTTTTGAAAAGATTTGTGAGGTCTCACCAAGGTGTGATTTCCAGCATTGGGTTAATCCGAGTTCTGAAGAGGGCGATGTACGGCAACACTTGTTCCTTGTCATCTACAAACAGATTAACAAGGACATCAATACATTATAACATTTGATACCCACCTCTATGGTGTCCATGATGTCAACAATACTTTTACATCAACAGCTACAATAGTGAAGCATTGCAAGCTCTACCAGCGTACTTATACACATGTTTTATGTGAACAAAGAATTTAGCTGCAAATCAGACCAACAATTTGTTGTAAATTGCATGAGGCCTTCTCTTTTACACTCTGATGAGAACAAGTGAAAATATCTTGTTTAAAGACCGGGGTTTTCAACTGGTCGGTTAACCTCAGGTAAGTTCAGGTGGGGGTGGAGCCCCAAGGGAAAACACGCTCGCCTGTGTATACATGTCTATATGCATGGGATGTTAAAACGCTCTTATTATAGTTTTTCTGATGATCTTGAAAACTATCATATTTATATATTTACATCTACCAAGTATTATTCCCCCTATTTCTTATGGAAACTTATAGTTAATTCATAGCTCTATAGAAACAGCCAGATTGAAATCTACACGCCCCGTTTATTGATTGGTCGAAATCTACAGCGGCTGAAACTGACAAGAAAGTGACAGGACCAAACTTGACACGCCCAGTTTATCGATTGGTCGAGTCCTACAACTACGGTACCTAGGAAAAATCACGGACTGCACGAAATAATCATGACGACGGCAGACTCTCAGTCTCACAGGAGGCGATTTGGCTGTTTCTTTTAGTTAACGTACTTGCGTACATTAACGGTAATTTAGTGAATTTTACTTAATTTTCATAATCAATTTATCAATTGGCTTAAAGAAAGATGTTAATATAAACAATAAAATGCTTTCTTTGATGATTCATTTGGGTAATGAAGGTAGCGATCATTGCAGAAAAAATTTACATAACCCACTAATGCGGGTTATGTATTTTTTCTGCAATGTCGCTACCTTCATATCCCGAATGAATCACCAAAGAAAGCATTTTATTGTTTAAATATGTATATGTACAAGGAAAAACAAATTGTTGATTGTATAATGAATTATATAATTGTGCTAATAGACAGTGGATTTTACGGTCAAGGTATGGATGAAAAGACAGAAGTAAATTGCACGATCGTCACGGGCGCTAGACATGGCATACACAGGACAAGTGAACAATTATAAATTATTTTCTAACATCCAATCTAGGGCCTCAACTCAGTTGATTGAGAGGGGTACACTGATGAGGTAAATTTAAAGACGGTGCTTTTTTTCATGGTCTTTAAGTTTTAAACCTAGTATGACCTCCAGTGTAAAAAGGTTCTGTACCATACCGTGTAGTGTGACCGCCAGTCTCTCTCCGTGTCGGTCCATCACCATGCTCTGCACTAGTCCCCCGACCCTGAAAAAAAAACAACCAATGATGTCACAATCAGCAACAGATGAAAATTACTCTCAGTTATTTGTGACAATCAGAATGGTATTAAAGTTAATTCTTCTCCCAGCCAATATCGCATAGGGTCGCTGCTTATCCTCGATTTGGTTATGAAGGGATGAAAATCATTGAAACCTCCTAGATGGGAGTCATATAAAACTTTTTACGCAAAATTTTGAATCTGGGTTCAAAACAACATGCAATTTTCAAAACTCAGGTTCAATATTTTGCTGCAAAATATTACCCCCCCCCCCCTAAAATATGCCATATATGACTGGAAAATGTTTCCAAATTCTATATGTTTGCCATTATGATAAAACTCAGAGATTCTGCTGGGACTAAGAAAGAGTTACTGTTCTTACCTTACAATGTCCCCATCCTCTGTAGATAGATCCACCTCTGCCAAGCTGACAGACACAACAGCTGACTGAGATCCACCAATCACAGTGCTCGTATCATCAATGCTGGTGGAAAATGTAAGAGAGTATATGATTGGTTCAGATTCTGTTGCAAACAGCAAAGTTCTACCATCAGGACTCCAGCACGCCGCCTGTCAAAGAAAACAAACGACAGAGTTACATGTACATGTGCATGTATTTCACTAGCAGCCAAATGCATGATTCAGGTAAAACAGAGCTCACTTTGCACTGTGTAGTAAATTACATATTTCTAATCATGCTAATAGAGCTGGATAGTCATGGCCAATTTTAGACTATAACTATCTCTGTAAAATAAAGGACTCCAACAAGCCGCCTGTGAGAGAAAGCAAGTTACATGTACATGCATTTCATTAGGGTTATAATTCTTGAATACATATTTATACTCATTAATTTTGTAATTAGTAATTAGTAGCCCGATGCATTATGCAGTTAAATTGAGCTCACTTTGCACTGTGGGGAAAATTGCATATTTCTAACAGGGCTAAACAGTCATGGCCAATGTTTTACTATATCTATCTCCATAAAGCTCTGTATAGAGATATCTGGATTTTTTCTTTTAAAAAAATTATACAGCGGACTGCTCACTAAAATCTAAAATATAGGGGTATATCTGATGGTTAATTTGTTGGGCATCCAGCCTCCTTGATCAACTTCATACTTGGCATGATTAGAGTAAATACTGATAATGCCCCTACCTATAGCGGACTCCTATACCACTGTGAGAGAATAGATTCTCACCCTGTCTCTTTAATTTGCTCACCTGATTCTCCTCCCCTTAGCATTTCTCTTCCATTTGTTGTTTAAAATAAAGTTACGACTTGTACACTACTTATAAAAAACTTGTACTGTACCTTACAATGACTTGTACCAATGTACACTACCTTAAAACGACTTGTACACTATCTTACAATGACTTGTACCCTACCTTACAACGACTTGTACATTTGGTCCAGACCTCACACGTCCATTGTTTGGTTTCCCACACCCTGAAATTCAATATAACCAGTATAAAGGAGAAATGTCTGTTTCAATATGAAATATACTGGATCTAAAATATATTTTTAGTTAGTAGTTTTAATCAGTAGAAGAAATAAGGTATCACTTTTGGTTGTGCATTGGGATATAAGTACGGGTTCGTCACATGATCAAATCCTATAACGCCCTTCGGGCCTGAAGGGCTTTATGGAAGATTTGATCACGTACCAACCCCTATTTATAAAAAAAAAATCACAAATCTGTTTGTAGTTTATTCGTCCTTGTGTATATATATTATACAGTACTGTCTTACATAAAAAGTTTAAGTTTCATCTTTCATCACCAAGGAATCTCACTGGGATATAACCTGGTCAGCCCACAAGTTGTGACAGGAAAGACTTTTGGTTTCAATATTAAAATACGGACTTTAGTTCTGGCATTAGCACTTACATGTATAACATTGTTGGCCCAAGGTAAGTTTTCTCTAAAATAACTTCAGACTTTCCTTGAATTACTTAAAAGTAAGATGTGACAATGAAGAATTCAGACTTAAAGGACTTTAGTTTTAGAATTTCCACTGGAGTTACATGAACAGCTGAAAGGACTTTCGTTTTAGAATTTCCACTGGAGTTACATGAACAGCTGAAGGGACTGTGGACTTCAATAGAGACACTGAGCATTCCCATCAGTTACCTGTACCTGTAGTTACCTGTACAGCCAAGAAGTGGCAGACAAGACTTTGAGTTTCAATAAGGACATAAGTTCTGGCATTTGCACTTTCATTTGGCCTAAGGTTAGTTTTCCTTCAAGTAACTTTCCTTCAATTACTTATTTAAGAAGATGTGGCGATGAAGCCCTTTGATTTTAAGGACTTTAGTTTTAGACCTTCCACTGGAGTTACAGCTGAGAAAGTAGTAGAGAAAACTTAGGACTTAAAAAGAGACACTAAGAATTCCCATCAAATACCTGAACAGCTGGGAAGGCGTGGCCGAGAAGACTTTGGATCCGTCTGGTGACCACCTGATGAGGGAGACCCCACCCCCTCCTAACCGCCGAAGTGGAACACACGTCTCCATGGGGACATCCCAAGCCTACAACGTTATCACAATATTAACATACAATGTGGATTGATAGTTAATTAAAGTAATATAGTATCAATATCTGCCTATAATTTGATCAAAATCACATATGTGCTGTAACATTAACAATTTCATATTGACTATATGCTGTTCAATCATCACATGGTCATTATTAATAATAGTTTTCCCTTGGACTGAAATGTCAAACTTTCATTGGTTTACACATAGCACGTGATTGCCTCATATATCTCTATGTTTATTCGGTGAGAAATAATATTAGGCAATATGGCCATCATTAACCGACGCTTCGCTTAATCATTTCAACATTTCGTAGTATTTGATACATAAACCACATGCTGTAAGTTCTTAAAGTATTTAGAGTAGTTGCTCTTTAAAATTCTTTAAAATTAGAGTAGTTGCCCTTAGAATATTGACGTCACATTGTTTTGTCTGGAGCAGAACAAAATAGCAACGTCGAAATTTGCTCAAATCTCTGCAGAGGAAAGGGGGAAACATTTAAAATTGAATAGCAACAAAACATTGTAAGTAAACATGGGTGAAGCAAAAATTTTTAAAGAGTATTTGAAAGGTGAGGATGAAAATTTTGAAGAGTTTTAATGAGTTAAATTGGGCGAGCACTACAGAAATATGTTGGGTTGATCAATCTCATAGACGGCTCGGCTTTGCCTCGCCATCTATGAGATTGATCAACCCAATATATTTCCGAAGTGAGTCAGTAACTAACCTTATAGGTAATAATAAGTATCATAAGTATCTAAACAAAATTACATTGCCAATGTTCACTACTAAAAACTACTTTAAATATGGCATTGTTTTAGCAGGGATTAAATTCAAAATTTTAAATAAAGTTAAACATTAAAACACATTCATTAACAATGTCAGTACTGTACTGTACTTATATTACATAATTTCCTAACCATCCGAGAGGAGGATAAAAATACTTGTATGTACTGTCTAGATCAGTATTAATGTCACAAACACTGTATCCTAACCATTAAAGAAGTGTCGACCGGCGAGGCAGACAGAAGGATGCGACCGCTGGGGTCCCAGGCCAGGCAGGTGACAGGGGCGTGGTTCTGTTGTTGCAACACCTTGCAGGAACTCGTAGACGGTCTGAAAGGTAAAAGACATACCTGGTATTTACATTTATGGTATAACACATCTGGTATGTTGAAGTGAGTTATAGGTATACTAGGTATGTACAAAATGTACAGGTAAGATTTATGGAGGAGAGATTTAAGTTAACTAGGTACAGGTGAGATATGAGTACCTGGTGGCCAGTGATGTGGGCTCCACGTGCCAGATGAGGACACAGGACTGACAGGCTACTGCCAGGACCGAGGCAGACTGAGGCCTAAAAACACAACACAGACATTACAGGACAGACAGGCTACTGCCAGGACCGAGGCAGACTGAGGCCTAAAAACACACACAGACATTAAAGGACAGACAGGCTACTGCCAGGACCGATGCAGACTGGGGCCTAAAAACACAACACAGACATTACAGGACTGACAGGCAACTACAATGACCGAGGCAGACTGAGGCCTAAAAACACAACACAGACATTAAAGGACAGACTGGCTACTGCCGGGACCGAGGCAGACTGGGGCCTAAAAACACAACACAGACATTAAAGGACTGACAGGCAACTACAATGACCGAGGCAGACTGGGGCCTTAAAACACAACACAGACATTACAGGACTGACAGGCAACTACAATGACCGAGGTAGACTGAGGCCTAAAAACACAACACAGACATTAAAGGACTGACAGGCTACTGCCAGGACCGAGGCAGACTGAGGCCTAAAAACACAACACAGACATTAAAGGACAGACAGGCAACTGCCAGGACTGAGGCAGACTGAGGCCTAAAAACACAACACAGACATTAAAGGACAGACAGGCTACTGCCAGGACTGAGGCAGACTGAGGCCTAAAAACACAACACAGACATTACAGGACTGACAGGCTACTGCCAGGACCGAGGCAGACTGAGGCCTAAAAACACAACACAGACATTACAGGACTGACAGGCTACTGCCAGGACCGAGGCAGACTGAGGCCTAAAAACACAACACAGACATTACAGGACTGACAGGCTACTGCCAGGACCGAGGCAGACTGAGGCCTAAAAACACAACACAGACATTACAGGACTGACAGGCAACTACAATGACCGAGGCAGACTGAGGCCTAAAAACACAACACAGACCACTGCACGAAAAGTCGCGTTTAATATAATTTTATAGATTCGTTTACCAAATTATATTTCTTGTTTTTAATATAATTTGTGTATAACGTTATATTATATGCAAAATATAATGTCATTTACTTGATTGGATTTTATAATAAAGTATAATTAGATTTAATGCGATATACAACAAGAATAATGTAGTTTAATAGAAAAAATTATACGTTTCGTTTAAGAAAATTGACATTCATACGTAAATACATTTATACATAAAGTTTAATAATGTTTCTGGTATTCAGGAAATATATATGATAATTGATGTGTCAATAATATGTTATTTTATACAAAATAAAATGTTGTTTACGTACTCAGTATTGCAAATACACAAAATCGTCTATATGTATCAAAGTATCTGATCATTATGTTCTGATTTAATCATGGGAGGGGTTCGAGACGGTAAACACAAAACATCCTAATGATTATTTTTTCAGACACGTATAAGTAGATTAGATACAATATACAAAAAAGAATAACAAAGTTTAATAGAAAAATATATAACTATGATAATTTTAGTGTGATCTTTATATGTATATTTGCTTATACTTGAAGTTTAACTAAGTTTGATTTGCATTAAATATACGTGATAATTAATGTGCCATTAATACATCTTTCATTTAGAATAATATATTGTTTATACACTGATACAAACAGACAAAATATTATAAAGCATCCAATATTATTATATGCTGCAGCTCTGAACTTACATGTACGTGGAAGGGGTTTGGGACGAAAAAAAACACACACTAAATTAATCACTTCAAGGAAATATTTGATTTGTAGAAAAAAAAACCTCACAATTAAAGCAAATAAAAAATATTTGACTATAACAATTGATTCAGGATGAGAGAGAGAGAGAGAGAGAGAGAGAGAGAGAGAGAGAGAGAGAGAGAGAGATTAACCTCTACGCGCATGCGAATCAAATTAAGCCAATCAAAAATCGAGAGAATTCTGAACCCGCCAAGCTGCGATGGAGATAACATGTCGGATTCGAGTGAAGTAGCGAAGTAGATCTATCAGAATTTAGTGCTCTTGGACTGATGAATCATCAGATTCGTACATCGACGAAATCTTTAGGAAAACATCCATTGTCAAGACTATTGTCAAGTGCCGAAAGGGAAGAAAAAGTCACCACCATGTCAAGCAGGTAGAGCGCTCGTGAGAAACAAGATGGCGAAACAGTCCCACAACGTCAGTCCTTTGCCTCAACTTCTGTTCTTACATGTAGCAGCACCTTGGAGATAGGTTCGCCGGCCAGTAGTACCAGTTGTTTAATAGGTATGGTGGTGATTACAGTATCGATAAACAAGCGTCCCATTAACACATGCTCTTGTAATTTTATAGTTACTTCCCCTTGTGAACATGATTATTTCCCTTGTAAGAAGTACAGTCAACTCGTAACCAAACTGATTTGTAATCAAATAGTCGGATAGTCCGAGTTAAAAATAACTTCAAATTACATGATTATGCCCACAGTCATAACTGTTTAATATTGATATTCATTTAAATAAATATTGTCGGGTATGTCATATTATCAAATTACCATATTATCTACCGGTATAAGTATTTGTACTCACAGATGCTTGGGGACGGGACGCCCAACCCCCATATTCACCCCCTCCCCCCCCCCCCCCCCCACATTCACAAGTTATTTTTTCACCATTTGACACCTTATGAAATTAAAGAGACCATCATTTCCAGCCAGTCAGTGCTTTTTCAGTTAATATGAGCCCGTCCTATGATATCGCGGTAGTTATATTATTTTGTTAAAAAATCTATCAATACGAAAATATTTTCCAGAAACTAATGTTTTGTGAGTTTATATACCTCAGTAATGTTTAACGTGTCTGTTTTCAATGTCTATAAATATTCCGACGTCAAATGTCAATTTCAGCGCGTGCTACTATAAGTAAACAGAAATACCGCGATACCATAGAACCAGCGATATGATAGAAACAAGTATAAATAATTTAAGGATTTCCTAGCGAGGTGTCAAATTTTACAGGATGGTGTCTGCTGACATTGCAAATTCTTTGCTTTTTATACCAGGGGTATATATTTTATTTCTGCATAGCTTTTGCGTTAATTGTGTTTTTTAAATGTAGCATAAATCAACATATAGTTAAAAATAAATGATAAAAAAATAACCCGAGAATGGGGGGGGGGAGCAATGATTAAACACACAAGTTTCAAATTTAATCAATGTTGATTATAATTTGTCCCAAGTTATTGCTTCCATCACTTTTTGATGATTTTTTTATAAAAATACACCTAGGCTACACTCAAATAGAAGTACAGTTGAAATCGATGAAATGGAAAATATATCCAAGATATCTCCATTCAATGACACATCATTTTTCACTCATAAAAGTTCACAGGAAGGTAAATAAATTTCTTACGGAAATTTATAATAGGAAATGTCTGCATCTTTTCGCCATCTGGAAATCACTTGGAATATATACCTTGCACAATTTTTCGTTATCCAGGCTATTTCATGGCTGGTGCAATAAAAAATCCCCATAAACTATTTTGAGTTGTGCATTGAGATCTGAAGGGGCAAAAGCCAAAGGGGTGTTTCAAAACAGATAATCTGAAGATATTTCATATCTATTTTGAGGATGAACATAATTTGAGCACATAGATATTTATGATTATCAAAATATCAAGAAAAAGTGTACGAAGAAAAAACTCGGGACAGAGTGTAGCTATTAACCAAGAATTGCTACCCTTTATAGTCACAATCTGTGACCTATTGATTAAGAGTCGGCTTGGTTATACGAGTCGGTTTGGGTACGACTTGACTTGATTCGCCTTAGAGGCCTAGAATAACTCTTCAATGCCTGTATTTTGATTTATTTTCACTATTTTGATGAATAGGACCAGCATCGTGGCCACTTTTCAAGTTGAGAAAGATCGAGCTTCAGCAGGAAAAAATCTTGGAGGGGCAGAAGGAAATTAATGCTAAATACTCTCTGAAAGTAATCCATCGCAAAAGAAAGGAAATAAGAAAGTTAAAATATGTGTACCCAGCCAAGTACATGTAAGTATATTTGATGTCAATAAAATATTGGTCTGATTTGCTATATTTAACAAATAACCGCAAAAAAATATAGGGATGGGACAATACACCAGTGCATCACGGTATATACTTTGACGATATTTGGATCGATACATTTACCATTAATACAACGATACCGTAGCAAACTTTTTTTTTATTTTCATAAAATATCCAAGCTTCATATACCAGCTATTTTAAGTCCGCACGCCTAATATGAAAGTACAAAGATGGCAGAAAACCTCATAAAGTTGTCAAATCGAAGCTAAATCTGGAGTGTGGAAAACTTTCGGATTACTTGTTTATGAAAAGTAGTGAATACAAGACGAAAGTAATTTGTAAATTGTTCAACGTTCATTTTAAATATAATGAAATCACTTTGGACATGTGGTAATACATAGACAGATTCAATAAATTTTAAGCCCTTATTCATGTTTTCATTTAGTTGCAATGTATCGTGATATGTATCATATCGCATCTCATGTATCGTGATTTGTACCAAATCTGCTAAGTAAAGTATCGTCCCAACCCTGAAAAAATTCATGACTGAATTGAAGCTGAAGATTTTTTTTTCAGTGATTAATCTATTGTAGGTTTTTTTTTTAATGTTTTTTGAATTAGGTTTTGCTGGAATCTTGTTTGGGTGGGGGGGGGCTAAGAATTAGAGGATTATGTGGTACATTCTCTGACAAAAAACAGTAGGCTTCATCTGAACACAACATTTTACAAAGCTTTGGCTAGAATAAATAAAAGAATTGGGTGATAAAGCCTTTCATTTTTGTTGTACACCTGATTTCCAGACCTAAAACTCATGATGTTCTGTATACCATACTGATTTTTTTTTTGCATGTTTGAATGTAATATAGCTGAGACATAACATACATATATTTGATAAGCATAAATGTTGTGACTGGCTTGTATATTAATATATATTCAATCATTTGTACACATCTAAAATTTTTGTTAATTGTATTATACAGGCTTATACTGTAATGTACATGTGGAGCGTATTGAGAGGAGTTATCTCAATATCAGCAACTATATAATTGTATGGCCTTGGTATGGTATTTTGTGAATGCATACTTTCAGATTGCTGTGCATGATGGATACTCCCATGGAATTTCCCTAGGATTGTAGTGAAAAATGAAATCTGATGATGGAAACCAAATATTGAAGTAAAACTTTTTAAGGTCAGACGACACGTTCCTCAATTTTAAATAACTTTTTCCCGGAATTTGTTAATGGTTTACTACTACTTTGACAAGCTTTCTTGCAAAAAATTAGGGTACCTTACCAGGCATTTCTGCAAAATACTAGAGTATGCAATTTCCTTTATAATCATCTTGAAAATACACTTGAATTGCTGATATAAAAATAAATACACCAACAGCAGAGCGAAACTCACAATATTATAACTATATCTCCGCCGGGGCGGGGCTTTGAACTCACGACCTCTAAAACCTATACGCTTCCTGGCATTCAGCGGCCACGGTTCTAACCACTCGGCCATCTAGACAAATAACCAAATCCAAGTAAATTTTGATCATTTTTAAAGTAATTATAAAATTAATATTTTTTATTGGAACTCTTCATTACGAGGAGATACAAAAAAGATTCTCGAGGAACATGTCGTCTGACCTTAAAGAATTAATAACTTAGACCACACCAATAAAAATTTTTGTTTGCAGGGTTCGACACTAACCTTAGTCCGTTAGTCACAGACTAATAGATTTTCATACGGATTAACAAAATTTCTGTCTAGTCAGTCCGGTCAAACTAATAAAAAGTTTTGCTTAAAAAATGTGTAAATTAACGATGTGTGATTGTCAACATTTTAATGGAAAACCCTGACTGTATTTTTATTATCTAGCATATGATACATTGCAGTGATTATAGAGTTACCGAGCAAAACAACAGAGGTATGCAGGATATTATGGGTGACTTGATTATTTCTTTGCCGTAAGGGGATGTCCGAGAAAATTAATAGGTTACAAGCGCACGTGTTCACAACAACAGCTTTGAAAGGGACGCTTATGTGTTTTTAAAAAATATAGGTGAAACGAATCTCCTGTGAGTTGTTTAATTTAAATGAATTGTTTTACGTTAAATAATTTGTGATAAATTGCTTATTATTTTAAACAGATTTTTAAAGAACTTAAACAATGAAAAGAACAAGGTAGCTCATAGCCTGGATCTAATTTGCATAGATCTATTTATAACATCTGTAATGGCGGCATACACCTAGTACACAGAGATAGTGAATACGCAGCTCATTGCTATGTACTGCATAGCACAATACAACTAAACATGTGCAACACCTGTAAGAAAAACATTATAGTGTATATTATGCACCCCTTTCTTACAAATGCTATTTAAAAACTCCATACTATATATAAGGCAAATACGGTAATGCTTTTTAATTTATTTCTGACGGGCACATAAAATTGCCTGCGGACTAGTTAAAATGAACAGGCACTAGTCCGGCTGGACTAATGCATCAAACAGTTAGTGTCGAACCCTGTGTTTGTCAGATCCCGCGCTCTTGTATTTAAATAAAACTTTGCAAATAATATTCTAATTTTTGTTGCAATGTTATATTTTAGATGCAATAAACAGATATTTCCTGTCTATGCAAGATAAAGGAAGGAGAGAGTCGATTCTTTCAAGAAAGGAATGGATCTGTATCAAAGGAAACAAGGGTATGCCCAATTATATGCACTGCATGTTTTGAGAGTTTAGACCATACATATGTTCAAATGTCCCTGTTTACAACTGCCAAAATCATGAACTTGTATTGAAGTTCTAATTTATGCTGTATTATATACAGTGACTGTTCTATTGATTTAACTTACCTTTTAAGATTAATAAGGAGTTTTGATGTATAAATCGCATTTGCAGATAAGGCAAGAATTAACAGAAATGTAAATACTTGTTATTATGCCCCCTTCAGACAAGGGAGGGAATACTACATTGCTGTTGTTGATCGGCCGGTCCACCAACAATTTCCTTTAACACAGAGGTTGCTCCTATTGATATGAAATTTGACACACAGATTCATCATAATAATATTTTGGTCAAGTTTGATTTAGAGTCTAATTGAGCAATTTTTGACAGAGTTATGCCCCTTGCATATGGGAAAATCCCAATTATTTGCTTTTTCGTTCATTTCTTTATAGAGGTCTCCAAGGAAGAAAGGGACAATTGTGTTTCACAAATATCTCTTGTTTTTTGAAATATATAGTCTCATAACTGCAATAGTGTGTGTAGACAAATTTTCATGATGCACAAACGCCTGTTACTCCTCTTTCAAAAAACAATGATTTAATGCTTAAATAAATTGTCTGAGGAATTTAAAAGAAAAGCCTGAACATTTTACAATGTTGGCTTTTTAAAGACAATATGTGTGTATAAACATGTGTATTTATGTGTGTATATATGTTGTAGAAAATGGAAGTTATACTATAGACAGGCTGTCAGGCTGTATTTAAACAAAAGACCTCCTGGGATGAGGAGAAAAAGAAACAAGTAGAACCTGTATTTCTTGTCGAGTACTTGATGATGTCATCAAAATATGAAAATGATTGGGAAGATGACACAATATATAAAATCACATCTCTAAAGTGGCGCTCTGACGAATGTTTAATTGGACACCAAAAGTTCTGCTCTGAAATCCAAATGTTCAAAAAGGCAAAGTATAAGACGTATAAGGACCAACAATGAATCATCTAGAGACAAACCAGAAAATATATCAAATGAACAGAAATGGGCCATTTGAGATTTTTAAAAGATCTCTGCAACTGTCATGTATAATAAGCTCACCTGAGCTGAAAGTTATTATATGGTTTTACTGATATGCAAGCATTTTGATATATACATTGTTGATTGTATAAAATTGTTAACTCCGTCCCATGGACAATTTTTGTTCCTCGCAAGAGGTTCATTCATATTTTGATGTAGGTTTATTATCCATGTATAAAGAGTTGATTAACACTTCTTGAGAACTGCAAAGCTCAATATGTGATATGACTGTAAAATCATTGCAATATATAAATAGTGCCTGTTTGGGAGGGTAACAGTTGAAATTGACACCCCGAGAAAACCATTGTCAACCGACGCGAAGCGGAGGTTGACAATGGTTTTCGAGGGGTGTCAATTTCAACTGTTATCCTCCCAAACAGGCACTATTTATTTTGTTATACTGAATGTCTTTTTTAAATTTTTAAGAAAATTTTACTGCTTTTATATAGGAATAACGTGAATTCTACAGCGAACCGTACGCGCATAATTTTCGCGCATGTAACATTTTTTAATGTTACCCGTTGCCAAGTGCGTTGCTAACGCTGAGGGTAATAGTAAATATTATTAACTGCGTCTTAACCAATCAGATTTCAGTATTTAACATGAAAGTATAACAAAATAGCTTGATGTATTGTTGTAGTATGATGAACCTAAAAATATGCTGGGTATTTTTTTAAATACAGGATCTGATATTACTTGTTCAACTCATACTGTTATGTAAAAGAATATTCATTGTGTATTTTTTTATTGTTGAATTTTTTTTATGCTGATCAATTATAGATTAAATTTGGCCATTATGATTTTCAATTTTTGTCATATTGGCATGTAACCAAGTCATACTTTTTTTATCTCAATTTATTTACAAATATGTTTAAGTTTATTTCCAGTAATTATTGCATACATTTCTATAGCATAATAGAACTGAAGACAATAGGAAGTTATTTATTTTTAAAGGGAGCTCTGTTGGCAGTTAGTTGCAGATCTTGATACCCAAGTAAGAGAAATGTGGCGTCTCTGACCGATCCTTTTGCTCTTTCTTGTGGGCGAGTGAGGCTTCCCTGTCAAAGGCTTGTATAAGTTTAAAATCATAGATCAAATTATAAACTAAACACATATATGAGTGATATAAAGTGGTTATTTTGATGAATATTTTATCATAATTTGTTTCTTTTGTTTTAAGTAAAGAGTTAAAGACTAGATTTTTGATAATTTATTGAGTAAAGAGTAGTTTTTATGGACATCTAGGCAGGACTTTTTGTATGTATATCTTTCAGAGCTTGTTCCTGAAACTTGGGCGTAGACTAGACAATTTACGGAAAAAATACAAATTTTATCTCAAGTTATTTTATTCTACATATTTGTACAAGTTTCACTTATAATTTATTAGCTTAATTAGCTCTATAGTGAACAAAATTTGTTGTTAAAAATATACAGGAGACAATGCAAGAGTATTTTGAAAGGGCTTTGCTGGCAGTAAGTTGCAGATCTTGATACCCAAGTAAGAGAAAGGTGGTGTCTCTGACCGATCCTTTTGCTCTTGCTTGTGGGCGAGTGAGGCTTCCCTGTCAGTTTCTTACAGATGCAAGGAATAAACAAACAAGACTTGATAAGACATTTCTGAGTAAAATAATGGGGAATTGTTTTCTTTTTATGATAAGTAAGATTGAGTTGAATATTTATAGTGTCATAACTATATTTTACATTCTGTACATGCATATGCCAGGTCTTATTTCAGACCTTAATAGGATAGACTAGAAGAATTTTTATTGAAAGTGAATTTTAAGCAGGAGACAATGAAAGAGTATTTTAAAGGGCTTTGCTGGCAGTAAGTTGCAGATCTTGATACCCAAGTAAGAGAAAGGTGGTGTCTCTGACCGATCCTTTTGCTCTTGCTTGTGGGCGAGTGAGGCTTCCCTGTCAGTTTCTTACAGATGCAAGAAATAAACAAGACTTGATAAGACATTTCTGAGTAAAATATTGGGGAAACTGTTTTCTTTTTATGATAAGTAAGATTGAGTTGAATTTTTATAGTGTCATAACTTTTTTAAATTTTGTACATGCATATGCCAGATCTTATTCCAGACCTTATTAGGATAGACTAGAAGAATTTTATTGAATTTCCATGATTAAAATTTACCATTTCGCCAAATTTTGATAATCAATTATTGTTTGCATATGAAGTGTGTGTAAATTAAAATTACTTTATATACGTTCCAAAATGTTAACTGAATAGTCTGGTCATTAGGATATGTATTTTTCTTTTCTGTATAATAAATTTTTAATATAATGTAAAACCTAGGGAATTTTTTTTAAAATCACATGAAGTGTTTAAAATTAGAGATGCACATGTACATCCTATTATTGAACAATTTGTTTATTCAATTTAGTATAATTTGGTATTTGTATGCATCATATATATAAATATATAGGGTTTTTTCAATGCTATTACATATAATATGATTGTTAATATATATCTTCTCTGAAGTGGTTTTCATGGAAACCCTTATCTATTTGCAGTTATGAACTATAGAGTATGTATGTAGTATGTATGTTTCTATGAAAACATGCTATTTTCAAAATACATGTACTAGGAAAGAGAATTTGTGTGTGCGTGTGTATGTATTTTAGTGACCAGTAAATAAGTAAAAAAAATTTGATTACTTCAGTATTGTCAACTTTCAACAATTGCTTTTCTTTATCCACATGCATTATATAGAAAAAATGACTTTGTGTTGTAATTTATGTTGTATATGAAAATACGCAAGTTAAGCTAGAATTTGTTATTTGCAGACCATGCAGCAATTTTTATTGGTCTGTTTCAGTTGTGTTTTTTTTTCCTACTAGTCTATATAGATTCCATTATTTCCATTTAATGTGTATTAGCCTGCATTTGCTTAAGTCAAATGTGCATTTCACAATTCCAAATTTGGACATTTTACCTAAGTATTTTTTAAGAACTATATCAGAAATTGTAATGGCATATATTCCATATGTATCTGATCATGACGTACGTATTGTAATTTTCTAAATTGTGACTTTTATGCTTAAAACTTTGAAATGTTTTGCTCTGTAAGAATACATGTATTTATTTTTTTACATCATTGAGACTTTAACATGCAATAAAATCGAATCTTAAGTGGACTTGTGTGCGATTTTAATTTTCAAAAATGATAGCAAAAACAATTTCAAAGAAAACAACTGGATGTTTGAAGTTATATAAAGATGTATGCGGTGGTATAATAATTTAATTAAACGAAAATAATAATGATGTAAAATATATACAATTCCAGTTTATATTGGCAGGTTTAATCAAAATATTATCGTCGCATAAACAATAGGTATAATGTAAGTTGATAAAAGCGTTTATTTGAATGTTTTAGGCAGTTTAAGATATCCGTATATAATTTAATTTTTGACAGTTTTATAATGTAATATGTAAATTAAACGAGAACAAATAATGAATTAAAATTCAACATTAAATTTTATTAACCAAACAAATTTAATATATCCATTAAACTTAATTTTTTGAGCATGTTTAATGAAAATTATACGTTTTATATACAAGAGGTATAATGTTAGTTTACGGAATACTTAAATCTGTACGTATGAGTAAGTTTACAATTTTTCCGACATTATTAAATTTGTTCTTTTACGGAATCCAGTAAACTCATATTAAATGCTAATTATTTTTAAACGTTTTCGGGCACACAATATGTAATACTACATACTTAAATTTTAAATAATCGTAACGTTTAAATTGCATTTAAGGTGAAATTAAACGCGACTTTTCGTGCAGTGGACATTACAGGACTGACAGGCTACTGCCAGGACCGAAGCAGACTGAGGCCTAAAAACACAACACAGACATTACAGGACTGACAGGCTACTGCCAGGACCGAGGCAGACTGAGGCCTAAAAACACAACACAGACATTACAGGACTGACAGGCAACTACAATGACCGAGGCAGACTGAGGCCTAAAAACACAACACAGACATTACACGACTGACAGGCTACTGCCAGGACCGAGGCAGACTGAGGCCTAAAAACACAACACAGACATTACAGGACAGACAGGCTACTGCCAGGACTGAAGCAGACTGAGGCCTAAAAACACAACACAGACATTACAGGACTGACAGGCAACTACAATGACCGAGGCAGACTGGGGCCTAAAAACACAACACAGACATTACAGGACAGACAGGCTACTGCCAGGACTGAGGCAGACTGAGGCCTAAAAACACAACACAGACATTACAGGACTGACAGGCTACTGCCAGGACTGAGGCAGACTGAGGCCTAAAAACACAACACAGACATTACAGGACTGACAGGCAACTACAATGACCGAGGCAGACTGGGGCCTAAAAACACAACATAGACATTACAGGACAGACAGGCAACTACAATGACCGAGGCAGACTGGGGCCTTAAAACACAACACAGACATTACAGGACAGACAGGCTACTGCCAGGACCGAGGCAGACTGAGGCCTAAAAACACAACACAGACATTACAGGACAGACAGGCTACTGCCAGGACCGAGGCAGACTGGGGCCTAAAAACACAACACAGACATTACAGGACTGACAGGCAACTACAATGACCGAGGCAGACTGGGGCCTAAAAACACAACACAGACATTACAGGACAGACAGGCTACTGCCAGGACTGAGGCAGACTGAGGCCTAAAAACACAACACAGACATTACAGGACAGACAGGCTACTGCCAGGACCGAGGCAGACTGGGGCCTAAAAACACAACACAGACATTACAGGACTGACAGGCAACTACAATGACCGAGGCAGACTGGGGCCTAAAAACACAACACAGACATTACAAGACAGACAGGCTACTGCCAGGACCGAGGCAGACTGAGGCCTAAAAACACAACACAGACATTACAGGACAGACAGGCTACTGCCAGGACCGAGGCAGACTGGGGCCTAAAAACACAACACAGACATTACAGGACTGACAGGCTACTGCCAGGACCGAGGCAGACTGAGGCCTAAAAACACAACATAAACATTACCGGACTGACAGGCAACTACAATGACCGAGGCAGACTGGGGCCTAAAAACACAACACAGACATTACAGGACTGACAGGCTACTGCCAGGACCGAGGCAGACTGAGGCCTAAAAACACAACACAGACATTACAGGACTGACAGGCAACTGCCAGGACCGAGGCAGACTAGGGCCTAAAAGCACAACACAGACATTACAGGACAGACAGGCTACTGCCAGGACTGAGGCAGACTGAGGCCTAAAAACACAACACAGACATTACAGGACTGACAGGCTACTGCCAGGACCGAGGCAGACTGAGGCCTAAAAACACAACACAGACATTACAGGACTGACAGGCTACTGCCAGGACCGAGGCAGACTGAGGCCTAAAAACACAACACAGACATTACAGGACAGACAGGCTACTGCCAGGACCGAGGCAGACTGAGGCCTAAAAACACAACACAGACATTACAGGACAGACAGGCTACCGCCAGGACCGAGGCAGACTGAGGCCTAAAAACACAACACAGACATTACAGGACAGACAGGCTACCGCCAGGACCGAGGCAGACTGAGGCCTAAAAACACAACACAGACATTAAAGGACTGACAGGCTACTGCCAGGACCGAGGGAGACTGAGGCCTAAAAACACAACACAGACATTAAAGGACAGACAGGCTACTGCCAGGACCGAGGCAGACTGAGGCCTAAAAACACAACACAGACATTAAAGGACTGACAGGCTACTGCCAGGACCGAGGCAGACTGAGGCCTAAAAACACAACACAGACATTACAGGACTGACAGGCTACTGCCAGGACCGAGGCAGACTGAGGCCAAAAAACACCACACAGACATTACAGGACTGACAGGCTACTGCCAGGACCGAGGCAGACTGAGGCCTAAAAACACAACACAGACATTACAGGACTGACAGGCTACTGCCAGGACCAAGGCAGACTGAGGCCTAAAAACACAACACTGACATTACAGGACTGAGAGGGTACTGCCAGGACCGAGGCAGACTGAGGCCTAAAAACACAACACAGACATTACAGGACTGACAGGCTACTGCCAGGACCAAGGCAGACTGAGGCCTAAAAACACAACACAGACAGTACAGGACTGACACTCCAGGCTACTGCCAGGACCAAGGCATTGAAATTTAAAGTTAATCTTAAATAATTTAATTCTGGTTGTAACGCGGCATTTGATTGGATAGAAAAATTTAGTTAAATTTGTATAACCTGGTTTGCACGTCACAAGACACGTCACAATGCACCAACGTACTAATTCACTTGACGTTACGTTTGAATTTTGAACAGATTTATATCATTTTTAAAAGTAAAACGGACTCAATTTGTACAGCAAATTCCAGAAAATTAAATTATAAGGAATGAACTTATATATTAAACAAATCAATTAAACACAGAAATAAAGGCTCTGAACACTCACTGCCATGCTAAGTCTGCCACGTTCTTCTGTAGTTTGTGTTTGAGCGTTGGCACCAGGTCACTCTTCCCAGAATGCACTTTGATGGAATCGTCTCCAAGGGCATACGCAAATTTGAGGGTGTGAGGATGCCAAGCAAAAGCTTTTACAGGACTCCTCGACCTAGACAATGACAGAGATGGAAACATTTAATCATAACAGATGTTCATGATCATTACAATTGCAAGACTTGTTCATATCTTTATTGCGTATGCCAATTAACATAAAAGAAAATTTGTTCTTGAATTGATCTTGTTTTCCCAATACTTCCAATATTTCAAGTAAAGCCTTAAATGTCAATTTTTCTGTAAATATCAATTCAACAGCTTATTCTTTATTCAAAAGGCAATAAAATTAGCCTCCCGGTCTGGCAGCACCATTTGAATAGACGTGAGCAGACTCTGAGTTAATTCTATATGGCCCTACCAGTTCTTGCTACTTACAATACCTGAAAACTTGCCTTTTATAATATGTTGACCTTGCCTGTTAATGACTTACCAGTTCACAATGTCCGAGAACTTGGTTATGATTTCGTCATTTGACATCTATATAAAGTAACCATGGATATATTCAGCAATGCATATGTATATATTTTCACAGTACAGCTTTAAAAAGAACAAACACTGTAGTCATAAACTTAAATATTAACTTTTCCAACAAAGATTATGAAAGACAGTCAAATCATTTTAACATTAACCAGTTCATGATAGAATTGAGAGATGTTTCCTCAAATTTCAACAAGTTTAGGCTACATAAACAGTAATAACACACTAGCTACAATGAAACTTGTTTAATACAAACACGAATATAGCAAATTCTCAGATATAAACGGAGTTTTTTTAAGTCCCTGGTAAAAATTCTTATTAAATCTTTGCAAAATTTTACGGTTAAAACGCTTTTGAATATAACGAATTTACGGATATAACAAACTGATTTTGAGTCCCGTAGAGGTGAATAATAACGAAATTAACACTTTTAAAAGAAACTTCTTTACAAATTAAAAAGTTTGCACTACCATTTAACATAATAGTTTGAATGAATTTATTATTTTTCACATAAATTTTTCAATTCACCATCCGATTATGAAAGGCATCAAAGTAATGTATTTTTATTCTATTAGTAAGCCTTAATTAGCAAAAATTATAGTCTGGTGAAAGAAAACATGTATATAGTGAATTCGCTATAGTAATTACGAATTCGTTATACGGATATAACAAATTACAGATATAATGAAGTAAATCCATTGGTCCCTAGGACTTCCCTAGTGTACATGTATTACACACGTTCTAGTCCTTTACTGTACATGTATTACACGTGTTCTAGTCCTATACTGTACATGTATTACACGCGTTCTAGTCCTATACTGTACATGTATTACACGTGTTCTAGTCCTATACTGTACATGTATTACACACGTTCTAGTCCTATACTCACAGAGAGATGGGGGAAGATAGAACCATGGAGGGAGTTGGCCCACCGAACAAAGGTCAAGGTTTTCTTGGCAGCAACACCGACCCAGTCAGGGACTGAAAAAAACAATGGAGGATGGATGCTACGCTATCATCAGTTTTCAAAGTAGAACCTCTGTAACAAGACCTTGGACTTTCGAAAGGACATACATTGTAACTGAATCTTTTCTTGCATTAAAACAAGTTAAAAATGAGGCTGGTTTTGAGTGAAAAAAACATGCATAGATCTTAGATTGCATAGTCTTAGCTCAAAAGCCAAACAAATCGTGTGGATTTCAAAAAGCTAAGGCTGATTGTCCAGCAATGAAACAGGCCTACGTCACATTGCTGTTTGACATATTTACCCCAAATCCAAGCTCTTGTTAAAATGATTCTATGAATAAACAACTGGGGTTTTTTTTCTGCAGGTGCAAATATTTATCATAGCATAAAACAATTTTTCTGAAATTACAAATTTTTGGATTTTGATTTCAAAATATATATGGGTAGGTGCATTTTTAGTGGTATTTACATGTACGTAAGCAGAAGAATGTTTTAATGCAATATGCATATAGGACAATGTGGACAATTCAAATTTAATAATTTAAAATTACCCCCCCCCCCGAAAAAAAATTTCTGAATCAAATTAAAAGTAGAAAAACTCAGTCATGTATATATACATGTGTGTGTTAGATTTCATGGATTTTACAATAGTTAATCAATGTTCAAACTCAGATAGTAAAATTACCAAAAATTAAACCCCCCTACCCTCCCCCCAATATTTTTCTTGATAAGTATATGAACAAAATAACCTCAGAAGAATTCATTATTTAATATATTCAAACTTCTCACCTTCACTGCTACTGTTGACAATTTCCTCGAATACACCTGGAGAGCCCATCTCATACCTACAGCAAGAAATACACTAGTCTACAGTAATACACCCGGAGAGCCCATCTCATACCTACAGCAAGACATACACTAGTCCACAGTTATACACCTGGAGAGCCCATCTCATACCTACAGCAAAAAATACTGTAATCTGTATTGAATTCGGTGAAATATGAGCAGCAAGTTTCAGTCCATGCTGGAGATTTTTGGTCATTACCCAGGCTACTGTAACCATTTGTATGTTGAGAGGCTTTTTATAAAGGTTCTCATCACAGCAAAAGTACATTATTGTTCTCCAACTTGCACAGTATTGGTTTGTATGTCATACATATATTTGTTATATTCAGTAGTATATTCTCACTATATAACTCTATATAGACAAATGGTCAATAATTGTAATATTAGCTCGTACGAAAAATATTGACCGGTCAATATTTTTTTAATATTGACCGGCTAGGAATAATATCTAGATAACATTCCCTCTATTTCAAAATAATCCCCTCTGATTTGTTGATTTGTAAACGGTGACATAAATAAATCTTTGCGACTCCAAAACAAAGTGACGTCATAATAGGCAATCAGTCAAGGCAAGTAAACAACGGACGCACAATGCTACGGTTCGCTATCATAACTTCTGTTGAGAGACCATGTAAGAGAGTCTGTAATAGACCTTAGTCTGTTTGTCTGTTAGTCTGTCTCTCTAAGCTTGAATACTGTTACACATGAATGATCAAAATAAGAATCATTACCAAGCGTGTAGTGCTCTCTTCCACACCGTCTCATTGTGGGGCAGAAATGCTGACTTGGCATTTTCTCGGTGAGTCAAACTACTTGATCCACCCCCGGAAATCACAACCTCTGGGTAGGAAGGAGGCTGTGGGAACAAAAAATCTTAAAATTGATTTCTAAACAGAACATCCAAAGGAAATGCAGTTGGATACTACCTGCATTCGGAAGATACATTCTGGGCCAAAATTAAAAATATTTATGTGTCCCCTAACGCGACCGACCCAATTAAATCCCGCCGACTGAATTGTTTTTTACACCATATTGAAAACACTTTTTTTTTATAAAGAAACTTTATTTTACCCAAAATCGTTTTTAGAAGACCAACATCGTTTTCCAATCATTTTGAAAGCCTCGATCATTAACATGGGCGAAATTCTCGCTTAATGATAGGTAACTTCGCCGGAATTTCCTCTGAAAGAGAATGTGTTCTGAGTTCACGATGGTGTAAATTAACCCCAGAGACATTAAAATGATAATCAATTAATTCAATAGACATTATACAGCCTCAGTTAACCACTGTTGTGATTAATCAATTGTCTTATCTTTTATGTGTATAAATACGAGTGAGGCAACATGTAGTCTACTGTGCATTGAAGATTACAAACGATGTTTATTACTTTTAGTGTTGATATCAAAATTAGTTGGTAACTTGTAATTAGTTAATAACTCTACCAAATTAATGCTAAAATAATCATAAAACCATATGCCTACAGTTATCTTAAAATCAAAATGATCCTCTGCACAATGGTTGTTCAAAATATTTTATTTGTCATTTAGCTAACACAATTACAAAACATTTCATCTATAAAATGTATGAATACATCAAATAAATTAAAGTTAATAGATTGAATAAGTTTTTAAAACTTTTAGAAGTTGTTTTATTTTCTATTAACTTGCTTATAAAGTTTAATCCAATTTTTATCAAGGTTGGATCTCTGTATATCATCATAACCTGTAGGTTATGCTGTATAAAGTATTGACAGTCTTCCTGATGTCAAACTTCTTCCTACTTTTCTGTTAAGGAGAAATTTATCTCCCAAAAATAAGGTTGGTATGATAAAAGACTATTTACGTTTTGAAAAAATTAAACAGTCACATTTCAAATCAACAGATACAAAAGAGTTGGTTTTAGTTATGACTATAATTTAAATGAAATTACATGTAGGCTTTACAAACATCTTTAGTATCTAATTTGGGTTAAAATTTTCTTGTCAAAGAAGAACATTCTCTGCAAGTGTAGTGATTTTGTGTAACCTTACTGTTGTAGAATCATTAAATATGACTTCACAAATATTTACATTTATTACATTACCTTATGTTTATTAAATATGATTGTTTTAATATACTTTTAGACATTTTGTATACCAAATTTTGATAAATTAATCGATACTTTGAAGTAGGTACATTATGATCATTAAAATGATATTTAAATATAGGTTTAAATGTACATCAACATACAACTGATAATGAATGTATTCATGCACCTCTAGTCATTGAATCAAACATGTTAAAATTTAAGATGAACAATATCAAATTGTGAATCTGATATTAAATTTGTTGTACATTCCATCAGCACAAGTATAAAAATTTGTTTTACAACTGGTCATATTTTTTTTAGTTTTGTAATTATTTAAAGAATTGATTTATTCATTTTTAATTTTATAATGTATTTTATATTGTGCCCTGACAGAAAAAAAATTATTTACCTACCTACCTACCCAACTTCAAAATTTAGGGTCGGGTTAGGGGAAACATAGATATTTTTAATGATGGCCCTGTGGAATTATTTTGGGGGGTCAGTTTTTTTGGGTAGCCAAAATTTTCCTGGTTCATGGGGACATAATTTCGTTGGTGTGTATTCGGGATAATTTTGATAAATATTGAACAAATGGTTGTGTATATGTTCGTGGCAATGTAAAAAGTTGAGGGCAAGAGTTACCTACTAACATTGGACCCCCATAAACAAGGGGCGCATTTGATGATTTCACAGTAACATAAACAGTTAATTGTGAGGTTTATTTCAGATGTTATAACCTCTTGGTATCAGGAACCACTAGTTCAAACACTAACAGGGAAACAAGAATCACAGCAGCCTAACAAGACTGATAGGATATGTCTCTGCTGGCCCTACCGCTGGCTACTGTCCATGTGGTAACTTTTTATACGCTTCAGAACAAGGAAACTTAGTATAAAATTAAAGAACCTGTTTAGAATTATTTGAAATGTTCCTTTTTACACAGTATAGACTTTAGAACTACTTGACAAGTTGACTATGTACCTTTTTGTATGGTTTAGAACTACTTGATAAGTTGACTGTGTACCTTTTTGTATGGTTTAGAACTACTTGATAAGTTGACTATGTACCTTTTTGTATGGTTTAGAACTACTTGATAAGTTGACTGTGTACCTTTTTGTATGGTTTAGAACCACTTGACAAGTTGACTGTGTACCTTTTTGTATGGTTTAGAACCACTTGACAAGTTGACTGTGTACCTTTTTGTATGGTTTAGAACTACTTGACAAGTTGACTGTGTACCTTTTTGTATGGTTTAGAACTACTTGACAAGTTGACTGTGTACCTTTTTGTATGGTTTAGAACTACTTGACAAGTTGACTGAGTACCTTTTTGTATGGTTTAGAACTACTTGACAAGTTGACTGTGTACCTTTTTGTATGGTTTAGAACTACTTGACAAGTTGACTGTGTACCTTTTTGTATGGTTTAGTACTACTTGACAAGTTGACTGTGTACCTTTTTGTATGGTTTAGAACTACTTGGTAAGTTGACCAGACCCCCATTTTGATCACAACCCATGGCAAAATGAACTGCCTATTTTAGCAGTAGTTAGACAGTACTTAAGCAGTTTTCATATTATTTGGCAGTTTTCAAGCAGTTCCAAGCAGTAATTGTTTTAGTTTTTAATAATGGTCTGGTTATATCACTTAATTTACCGGTATATAAGATCAGATATAGCTGAGTGTATGCATGGGAATTGACCCTTAGGGAAGGCTGAGACCACAATGGTCAATCAAAGGTCTGAGAGTATCTAACATGAAAACATTTTAACTAACAACTTCTCAAGAACAACTTGGGGAGAAGCTTAAAAGGTCATGATTGTAATTTGAAGTCTTACAATAATATATATTTATATTTACTATGCTAAAAGGTAGCTAAATGCAGTAGCCACATGCAGTGCAGCTTAAAGTTGGCTTATATGGTACAATATTGTAAATGTATGTCTTTATATAATAATTTATTCCTGAAAATGTTAAAACTTATTCATATAACCCCTAGATGATATCAGCAGTTCCTAGCATTTTTGATCTGGATTATATTTCATGCATATTCATTTATGAAAACCATATTAGGAAATGAGCAAGCAGTTTCAAACAGTTTCTACCAGTTTACATCAACTCAATTAAATAAGGCCAAAATAACTGCCTTAAAACCGCTAGAAAACTGGAAGGCTTAAAATTACTGCCTGGAACTGCTTATATTCATTATGAGACATATAGGGGAATCCAACTGCCAAGAAAAGTATGGAGGGCTAAGGAACTGCTAAAAACTGCTTAGATAACAAAACTGGTACTGCTAAGGAACTGCTTAAAACTGCCTTCCACTTTGATATGGGAAATGGTTATAGTTCCTTCCGTGGGGGCATGGGGAAAGATGGAGGAGATGCTGTTCTCTAACATACTCTGCTTGCCTGGAGTTTTCTGTATTAATGCAGAAGAACAAACTGTTGATTACTTTGCAATAGACAAAATATTCACAAACAGCTTGGAACCTAACGTTATCTTCCAATGGGCTATGATAGGCTGTTTTTGGTTTGACAGAAAGTTCTATTTGATAACTTACAATTTCTGAAAATAACATTTATTGATATTGTACTTGTCACAACACTAAATTGATTAGTAATTATCATCAGGGACGATACAGTCCCTTCAACTGTTTCTAAAACTGGTCATCAAACAATTGAGGAAATTCGAACGAAACAAATTTGGCCTCCATTCAGTGACAGTTCGTAGTAAGAACACGTCAAGTCATCTTTACCTGTTAGTGTAGATATTACAACATACAGATCTAATCCGTGTAATGAATTACGTCTGTGATAACAGATCGTTTTCTTTTCGAAACGCGAACCTCTTCACCGTCGCGAGTTTTGTTTTTTTCATCCGAGTTTCCCGCAAAAATTGTAAAAGTTAAAACCAATTTCGAGAAGGGGGTGCGTCGATTTACCCAAATGGACCCAAAGGCTTATCTATAGGGGAAACGAGTGTGATTATAAAATGTTACCGAGTCGTGATATTTCTTTTATTTTTCGACTGGAGACATATATAAGGGGTTGTTAACGATAATTAATACAAGAAATATTTTTTTTTTTAAAATAGAAAGGGGGGGTGGTAGTGCACGGTCCAGTCCACAAGCACCTGTGACACTCATACAATCATTAAATTCCTATACTCATATTATTCTATAATTAAATTATTATAATAATACGAATAATTCATCCAGATTTAATCATAGGCTGCGCTCGCCCCAACGGTTGCACCATAAATTATATTAAAAAGTTATTTCGGAAACGTCCTCAACCGACTCCACAATTGTCTGCATTACCGTCATTTCCGGTATTTTTGAGTCATTAGACGTAGAAGAAGGAAAATAGTAGGCTAAAATGTCTTACAATGGTATTTTTTCCTTTTTTCATCATTTCTTTATTCTCAATCTAATGTCCTAAATATATTTAATATGTAAACGGCGTGACTGTTGAACAGAGCGCAGATTTAACACAGTGCAGTTTGATTTTTTTTGTAAACAACATTTTTTTGAAACGCACACAGCACAGGCCTCTGAATTTCTATCAATAAGCCGTAATGTGGGGTAAGACTAAGAGAGAGATATATTCCCTATCTTAGATAGAATGTTTTATCGTTGAAATAACAGATGTCCTACGGACCCGGTTTAACGATAGAATTTCCATGTACAGTCGTTTGACCAGTTCCGAATTTTGACCAGTTCCGAATAGTTCAGAAGTTAAATAGCAAAAAATTAATGAAATAAAACATGGAGGAAAAAATCAATACCTTTAATATAAACACGTATTAATGCTTGTTTGAATTCTGCTGTAGTTTCATTTTTTGCGGTCATACATGTATTTGATATCGGTCTTAGATTATTCGACCTACTTTCGCTTTGTAATAAATCCAGGTCATAGCAACGCTAATATGCACATAAAATCGTCTGTCGGTGCCTTAAATTTTCACTTGTAACAAGATTTCTTTTTTTTAATGTAGGTTTAGTATGTATTCTAACATAACCAAAAGCAAACAGGATAAAAAATAAAATAAAAACGCAAGTGGATGCAGAATTTTATTGAGCCGTCATTTTACGAGTTCCGAATACCCAATTTGTTTCCCTCTGTTTTAGGATTTAATGAAGGGATTGATTAAAACAAATACTTCTGGAATTCATTAAATGTCTTTCTCCGTCTCAAATAAATCATATTGTACCACAATAATGATAAGTGGAGGGGCTGCGACTGTATTCCGACAAGATGTTAGAAACCAGGCTAAATTATTGTTACGGTGATTTTGTCTGTCATTTCCGTGAAATCAAACTGTCTTGTTAAGAAAATACCAATAACTGAGATGTTTGCATTCAACCTGTTATTCAACAGGTTCAATCAATAGTTTTAAGGCCGAAACTTTTTTATCTGCATTCCATATGTATAGGAACAGTTATGTTATTCGGAACCCATCGGCTTATTCACAACTGGTAAAATGGCTTCCCACGTAATTTGTTAGAATAAAATTTTATTTTAAAAAAATTAAATGCAGTAATATTGCATTTATATCAGCAGGGATATGGTGTATATAGGCCAAAAAATCAGATCTAAAAATAAACTCCAGGAACATTTACAGCACCTCCAAATATGTACCCTATTCGGAACTGGTCAAACGACTGTACTCGCTTCTTAGCAAAAAAAATAATATATATATATATATATTGAGCTGTATCTCGCATAATTTTTATATGATTAATCTCAAATACCTACAATGTTGCTCTTTTATAATCCCATTTTACCACATTCACTGTTTTTGAAATGAAATCACTGCCACTTTTAACATCCAAAATTGTATTTTATGGCATGAAAGCTTTCATATAAATTGGCGACTTTTTCACTCCCGGTACAGGTCCCTACGAAACACTATGGATAAAACATTCCGTGCTTTCCCTAGGTTATAACTTAATTCATATTTAATAGCATCGTTAATTATGTTCTGTTATTCGGTAGTCAACATGTTTTCAAGTTGTATTAATGCCGTAGTGTGTATATAACCTGTTGTTTAATTCAATTAAAATGTAAATATGCAAGGGGCGCAACTCAAGTTGCTCGCTAGATAGCGCAACCACATCACCAAAGTGGACCGAAAACCCTTGGCTAGTAAAGATGCCTCAGGTAGTGTAGATTCAAAGTTGTGAAAATCATGATCCCTGGGGGTTGTGTGGGGCCACATGGGGGGGGGGGGGGGGGGGGTGTGAAAGTTTAACATAGGAATATATAAAGTTAATATTTAAAAATCTTCTTCTCAAAAACTAATCAGCAAGGAAAGCTGAAACTTTTTTGGAAGCATCCTTAGGTAGTGTAGATTCAAAGTTGTGAAAATAATGACACTCCCGGGGCCACAATGGATTGGGGGGGGTCAAAGTTTTACATAGGAATATGTAGAGTTAATCTTTAAAAATCATCTACTCAGAAACTAATCAGCCAGATGATTCTTTATACCGTAATTGTTAAGACTTTTGCCCTACGAAAATTTTTTGGCCTCACAAGAAGGTTCAGAGTTTGATGTACGTTTATATCCCATATATAAACAATTGTTAAGGATCTTTTTGAGAACTGCAATACTCAACAAAAATTTGATTTCTTAAGCAGCTTTGATATTAAGATATTATCGCCTGACTTTAATTTTCACGTGAGGTTTTATATAAGTGGGCTGTTTAAATGAAATAGCCGATGATTTATTTCTAAAAGATACATATATCAACGAAAAGTAATGAATTCAAGGATGCAGCTGATTCACATTAAAGATGTTTGCAATTTTTTATGTTTTTGTGTCATAATTCAGCGTGTGAACAGTATGCTCAATCAGAAAGGAAGTGGATTAATCATTTTGAAGGATCTGGATTCACAATATAGGTTCCTTAAAAAATAAGCTGTGCCACAAATTCAAATGCTTTTGGTCCTTGTTTTCTTTACAGTCGATGAGGTATCTATATAGAACAATTTTAACAAGAGCTTGGACTTTTGGTAGTTGTGTCAAACAGCAATGTGATGTATGCTTGTCTATTATTTGCTGGCTACTCAGCCATGACTCTTCGAAATCAACAAGATTTGTCTGGCTTTTGAGCTAAGACTATGCAACCGGTGCATATTTCTCTTGGAAACACGTCATTTTTAACTTGTTTTGATGCAAGAAATAGAGAGCTATGTCCAACCAAAAGCCCAAGGTCTTGTTAAAATGGTTCGTTTTGTAACCAAACTTTACTTTTGCTTGTATTTAGATCCTTCCAAATACGGAGCACCACCATCATACGAAGAGGCAACATCTGGCATCCCACCAACAACAGATCCAAGCGGTTACCCTGTAGCTCAAAGTGGGTTAAGTGCTACCACAACTGGCACCTCAGATACTCAGCCCCATTTATTGAGTTCTGAGGGTACACAGGGGCTACCATATCCACAGTATTCACAATATCCAAGCAGCTATCCATCTTCTCCATATCCACCCCAGTCCGGCTATCCCATCAACACAGCAGCAGCATATCAAGGTAGATTTCAAAGTGTTTTTTTTTTTTTAGAACATCTTGTCTTGAATTCTTTATTTCAAACCAACTGCCCAAAATACTGGGAAGTGATGTTGACATTACTATTGGCTTTTGGACATGTTGGATTCATGGATAAGGAGTTTGAACATAATTTTATTTGCATTTATCATATGCATGATGTTATTTTTTTACTTAAAGTCTTCATATTTTGTAAGTAAATTTTGTTTTACATATTATATAATCATTAATAGGTCCTACTTGTGGAGTTGGATATGGACAGTATGGACAAAATCAACAGATTCCATTGGAACTAGATGTGAGTACAGGCATTTGAGCAGTTTGGGACCAATCGCCTGTATGGGATATTAAAACCCCTTTTGAAAAGAAGATTTTTAAATTTTTCTCTCTTCATTCCTATTTAAAAATTTGCCCCCCCCCCCAATGTGGCCCAACTCAACCCTGGGGATCATGATTTGAATAAACTTGAATTTACACCAGCTGAGGATGCCTCCACACAAGTTTCAGCTTTTCTGGCATATTGTTATCATCATATTGAAATATCTTATCTATCGGTGTATCTAGAATGAAATATTTTTGAAGTGCGTGAATCAAAACTTGGTATATAGTTATATATATGGCTCTAAAAGAGACCAAAAATAAACAAAAATGTTGAGAGCTGCAGGCTTTGTACCCGGTATACTTTAGATTCCTAATTAAATGCAAGGAATTAATAATATCCACATAAAATCCCAAGAACCTTGAGGATTTTGAAATCTCGCTTTTTTTTTTCAAACAGAATGTAAACTTTATGAAACTTTGATACAAATCCGGTGTTTGCAATTTAATATTCTCGCTCTTTGATGCTTTTACACGGTTGAATCGAAATTAAGTACTGGTGTAAAATAAGGAATCTACTGTACCCGATACGTGTAGTATACAAAAATATTATTTTGGAAATAATATAAATAAAGGGGTATGAATTTATTTAGATGCGCAATTTACACGTAGGAAAGTGCTTAAAAAATCAACACTACATTTTGAAGTTTTTATGATTTCTTTTTCAGAGACGGATGAGAAGAAGAAAAATAGTTTTCATGTCCATGTTTATATTCGTTGTCCTCCTGGTGATATTTGCTCTAACCCGATGGTTTTTAACCTAAAGATGGAATCAATACGGTAAGTAATTGAAATATTCTTGTAAATAACAAGTAAGGTTAGCTTTACTTAATTCTCAATTAAGATGGTATCTGTCGATATTAATGTGGATTAAATTACATTATTATTGAAATACTTTCACTGGTGTAGAAATTACAAATTTTATGATATTTAACCAAAAATTAGATTTTAGAAATATTTGGAGACATAAAAATTCAAGCGGGATTCAAACTCATGACCTACAGATTTGTAGTAAACCCTTTAACCCACTGCGCTACGCTGTTAGGTGACAGTGCTGGGAAAGAAACTATTTACATAATTACACTTTATTTTTTTGTTTATTTCGATAAACAATTCGTCACAATATGTAAGTGTCCCATACCTCCTTAAGCTTTTCCGGTAAAATTTTGTCTAAACTCCGATGTTGTCTTCTGAATATTTCCCATCAGTGTCAATATAATTTTCTCTAGAACCGCTAGGCCAATATTAACTTAACTTAAGGAAATATTACGGGAAGTTATGAGATAATTTGAGGAGGATTGGGTCATAAGTGAGGTTTAATTTTACATAGAAATACATCACATGTTTTTAAATCTCATGTGTTAATAAAGAATAAAATTTGTTAGTTTTTGTTAATTTGATTTGATTGAATCCTTGTTAGTCAGAAATGGGCCTGTCATTAAAGCTTAGGAATTGTTTGTGATTAAAGATTCTTTAGTTTTTAATATTTAGCTTGTTTCTATGCATTTTAAGTTTTTATCATTTTATAAGGAATAAAGAAAAGAAAAATATAGTACTAAGAATATACATGTCACTATGTTGTATATCTATGCAATAGAAAATAAAAGAGAAAAAAAATATATATATATTAGAAATATAAAACAGCTGCTGAATGAAAATATATGATGCATATAATTTACATATTTTTTTAAGAATGTGAGACCATTAATCACATCAAAGATGCTGGGAAACTGGATGAAAAACAACTGCAAATCATGCAGCAGCCTGAGAACATATGCGTGAACATTTTGATTATTTTTACAATTGTTTTTATATAGCAAAGCATTGTTTTCCTTTATTAATAGTTTTAATGGTATTTTACACATGTAGAAAAGAAAATTCTATGAAAAAGGTGTTTTAAAGAACATATTATGGATTTTGTTCGAAAAGCATTTCAAAAATTATTAATTGTTTTTTTTTTAAACCTCATTTTAAACTTTGTTACATTTATTACCAAAGACAATTAGATTATTGGACAAAATGAGTTTCATGAAAGTGAAGTTGTATATGTATCCGAAAGAAAAATGTCCTTGTTTTAAACATTAGAATGTACTTTATAACAAGCACAATATTAATGTTTTACAATATATTTATCATTAGCTATGATTTATTTTAGATTTTTATAAGTAAAAGATATGAAATATAATTTAGGTTCAAAGTATATTATCAGTACAAGTCAATTCATGGTATTAAAAGTCTCCAAATCTTAGAAAGTTTCAATGTACATAATCAGAAATGTGTTGATATTCCTGTGATTGCCATGTTATTATATGCATTAATACATGTATCAATCTTTGAGTACTGTTGGTTTATATTGTATTACATGTAATTTATACTGTTGGTTTATATTGTATTAAATTATATGTCACATTAATCTGAACTACCGGTAGTGGAATAGAACTCCCAACTAGCCTGAGTCCCATCCTGAAATGTTCATTAATTTTGTGATTAAGGCCAAAAGAATTAAAATACTGGTTGTCAGACCAAGAGTTAAAAATTTAATGAGGCATGCAGGTATTTTATGTTTTATTGCAAAATTTGCAAAGGGGAATAATTCAATTTTCATCATTGAGTTATGTGGCAATAAAATACAATCAATGCAGATGCATTTGAGCAAGTGCAGGAGTGCCTGAGAACCATTTATACATATAACTTTTTGGCCTTTAGATGTTAATTTATATAATATAAAGCAGTCCCAGAATTTCAAGACTGACATTCCTCCTAACCCACCCTCCTTTTTCTGTACGTGTATACATATGCTTATTTACACAGATTATATTATTGTTATTCTTTTTTTGTTAATTATTGTTTACGTATTAAAACATTACAATTAGCTTAAGATAATTATTTTATGTATGTTTTAAAAATAAGATGTCTTTTTTAGCTCAACTGAACCAAAGGTTAACATGAGCTTTTCTGATCACCCGTCGTCCATCCATCTGTAAACTTTTCACATTTTTAACTTCTTGTCTAAAACCACTGGGCCAAATTTAACCAAAATAGATACTAAGGATTATTGTATAAAGGGAATTCTAAATTTTTAAATAAAGGGCTAAACCCTTTTTATAAGGGAGATAATTTTGAAAAACAATGAGTATAGGTAATTGTGTTTCTTTAAAAAATTTCTTCTCAAGAACCACTGTACCAGATATGCCAATATTTACTAAAAAGCTTATATTTAAAATGAAGATTCTAAATTATAAAAATTGTGACCCCCGGACTAAAACTGGAGCCCCAGACAGGGTTCAAAGTTTAACATAGGATTTTAAAGGGAAAGTGTTTAAAAATATTCCCAAGAACTACAATGCTACAGTTTGTGAGATAACAGTGCAAGCATCCTTAAATTGTGAAGATTCTGAATTGTGGACTTATATCGTGGCCCAAGAAGGGATTCAAATTCGACATAGAAATATATGGGGAACATGTTTGAAAATCTTCTTCTCAAGAACTACAGTGCAACAGTTTGTGAGATTACTATGGAAGCATCCATGGCTATTGTAGATTCTAAATTGGTAAAATTGTGAGACTAATACTGGGGCTCCAAGAGGGGTTTAAAGTTAAACAGAAATATTTATTGAGAACTTTTTAAAAATCTTCATCTTGAGCACTACAATGCCATACTTTGTGAGATTTTTTTGCAAGGATCCTCACAAAGTGTAGATTCTGAATCTTTAAAGCCAACCATAAACCCTGAACCAATACTGGGGCCCAGTAAGGGGTTCAAAATTGAAAATAAAAATAGCATATGCTATGAAATAAAATGTTACAAGGAACTTGTTCAGATGAGCCATGTAGCCCATGGGCCTCGTGCTGTTTTTAGCTCACCTGAACCGAAGGTTCAAGTGAGCTTTTCTGATCACCCGTTGTCCGTCGTCTGTCCGTCCGTCCGTCAGTCTGTCTGTCTGTCCGTCCGTCTGTAAACTTTTCACATTTTCAACTTCTTCTCAAAAACCACTGGGCCAAATTTAATCAAATTTGGTACAAAGCATCCTTATGGAAAGGGGGTTATAAATTGTTAAAATAAAGGGCACAGCCCTTTTCAAAAGGGAGATAATTGCGAAACAGTAAGTTTAGGGTGCATGTCTTTAAAAATCTTCTTCTCAAGAACCACAGCACCAGAAATGCCAATATTTACACAAAAGCTTGTATATATAGTGAAGATTCTAAATTGTAAAAATCGTGACCCTCGGACCAAAACTGGGGCCCCAGGCGGGGTTCAAAGTTTAACATAGAAATACATAGGAAAATGTTTAAAAAATCTTCTTCTCAAGAACCACTGCACCAGAAATGCCAATATTTACACAAAAGCTTTCATATATAGTGAAGATTCTAAATTGTAAAAATGGTGACCCTCGGACCAAAACTGGGGCCCCAGGCGGGGTTCAAAGTTTAACATAGAACAACATATGGAAAAATTTTTAAAAATCTTCTTCTCAAGAACCACTGCACCAGAAATGCCAATATTTACACAAAAGCTTGTATACATAGTGAAGATTCTAAATTGTAAAAATCGTGACCCTCGGACCAAAACTGGGGCCCCAGGCGGGGTTCAAAGTTTAACATAGAAATACATAGGAAAATGTTTAAAAATCTTCTTCTCAAGAACCACTGCACCAGAAATGCCAATATTTTCACAAAAGCTTGTATATATAGTGAAGATTTTAAACTGTAAAAATCGTGCCCCTCGGACCAAGACTGGGGCCCCAGGCGGGGTTCAAAGTTTAACATAGAAATACCTTAGGAAAATGTTTAAAAAATGTTGTTCTCAAGAACCACTGCACCAGAAATGCCAATATTTACACAAAAGCTTGTATGTATAATGAAGATTCTAAATTGTAGAAATCGTGACCCTCGGACCAAGACTGGGGCCCCAGGCGGGGTTCAAAGTTTAACATAGAACTACATATGAAAAATGTTTAAAAATTTTCTTCTCAAGAACCACTTCACCAAAAATGCCAATACATACACAAAAGGTTGTATACATAGTGAAGATTGTAAAAATCGTGACCCCCGAACAAAAAGTGGGGCCCCAGTAGGGGTTTAGATTTTAACATATGTAGGAAAATGTTTTAAAATCTTCTTCTTAAGAACTATAGTGCAACTGTTTGGGATATTACTATGCATACATGTACATCCTAAAATAATGTAGATTCAAAAAATTGTAACTCCCGGACAATTGATGGGCACCAAGAGGGGTTCAAAATTTAAACATTTTAAAAAACATAAAGGAAAAGTTTAAAAATTTTCTTCTCAAGAACTACAATGTTTTAGTTTGTGGAATTTCTATGCATGCATCCTTTGCTTATGTAGATTCCTAATTGGTAAAATTGTGACCCCCGGACCAATACTGGGGCCCCAAGATGGGGTCAAAATTTATTAAAGAAATATAAAGGTAACATGTTAAAAAATCTTCTTCTCGAGAACTACAATGCTTCAATTTGTGAGATTACTATCATGCATACAACCTTGTATAATGAAGGTTCGACAGTTTTAAAATAGTGACCCCTGGACTAATACTAGAGACCCAAGATGGGTTTAAAGTTAAATGTAAGTACCGGTATATATGGAAAATGTTTAAAAATCTTCTTTTCGAGAACTACAATGCATCAATTTGTCAGATAACTACATCAGCACCTTCAAATAGTGTAGATTCGAAATTATAAAAGCCGTGATCTCAATCTAATACTGGGGCCCCAAGAGGTGTTCAAAGTTTAGCATAGAAATATAGAGGGAAAATGTTGAAAAATCTTTTTCTAGGGAACTATAATGCTTCAGCTTGTGAGATAACTAGGCAAGCATCCTTAAATAATGTAGATTCCAAATAATTAAAACTTTAGCACTGGACTAATAATGTGGCCCCAAGAGGGGTTCAAAGTTTAACATAGAAGGATATATTGAAAATGTTTTTAAAAAGTTTTTCTCGAGAACTATAATGCTACAGTTTGTGAGATTACTATGCAAGGATCCTCAAATTGTGTAAACTCTAATGTAGTGGAACCAAGAGTTATCTTTCTTGTGTTCTGTACAGTCTGAGAGTTATTCCTCTTGAAGTGGAACTCTGCTATGTTCAGTTTTTCAGGTTGTGTACGTGCGGTCCCACCGCAGTGCTTCACATTTTCATTCCTATGTTACTATTTATGTTGTTCAAGCCAACCATAAACCTTGGACCATAACTGGGTCCCCAGAAAGGGGTTCAATGTTTAAAATAAAAAAAGCGTATGCTACGAAATGTAATGTTACAAGGAACTGCTGTTCAGGTGAGCGATGTGGCCCATGGGCCTCTTGTTTAAACATACATCTGTACTATTGCACACTATTCTTTTGCTTTATGAGAATGGTTGAAATTGTTTTAGGTTTAAATTTTCATTTTAATAATTGGTACCTTATTTATATATTTTAAAATATAGTCATGCAAGTATACAAGCTAAATTTTGTTTTTTTAAAAATTTCATGATTTTTGAATAAAAATAAAAGAAATTGGTGATATTGGATTTTCTTCATTGTTTCTCCCAGTCTCCTAGTGAGGTACAAAATATAGAAGCACTTTTAAATCATATCAAGGCCATCAAGACTATACAGCTGATGATTTTCCATTCTGAAGTAATATCTCTCTCTCCCCCCCCCCCCCCCCTCTCTCTCTAGAATTTCTATACGAATGTGATCAACTATACAGTTTACGTGTAGAATTTCTATATAAATGTGATCAACCATACGATTTACGTGTAGAATATCTATACAAATGTGATCAACAATACGGTTTACGTGTATAATTTCTATATGAATGTGATCAACAATACGGTTTACGTGTAGAATTTCTATATGAATGTGATCAACCATACGATTTACGTGTAGAATTTCTATATAAATGTGATCAACCATACGATTTACGTGTAGAATTTCTATATGAATGTGATCAACAATACGGTTTACGTGTAGAATTTCTATATAAATGTGATCAACAATACAGTTTACGCTGTAGATTCTTCACTAGTTGAGGATTACAATACTCACTTTTAAATAAAGAGTAGATTACTCCTCTTGACTTACCCTATTCTTAAAGGAACATGGTCACGATTTTGGTCAAATTCTTTTTTTCTGTTTTTATTATTTACAATATACTTTAGGAATGCATTTCTAATAATCAAATGAAATTTGAGAGTCAGTCTCTGAGTTATTAGCAAGATACCGGACCCAGTTCTTTGTAATGAAAACAAGGCTCGTGTCCTGTTTTTGTTTGTAGATTCAATATACCCTGTACCATTATAAATCTTTTTCAATATGATTTGTATATATCTTCTTACTCATTTCAAGCATCAACAAACAATTCCTAACATTCAACACATTTATTTTAGGTCTTAAACTAGAATTTTTACTTCAAAGTTAAGAATGTTTACTGGTACTTAACAAACAATTGTAAGCTCTGTAACTTGCTTATAACTCAATGAATGACACTCACATTTCAGTTGCCTATTTAAATGCCTTACTGAAACATTGTAAAAATTAAAATTGAAAAATATTTTTTGACCAAAATCTTGACCATGCCCCTTTAACAAAACTTGTGTACAGAATTAAAATAGTGATTAAAAGGGCATTAACACACCATAAACTAAAAAGATTGAGATCAAATAAACATCAATGGATCAATTTGTATGTATGCAAACATCAGTTATTATCAGTTGATGATGTCTCTGTATAATAATATGTACAAAACAGTTGTGTTAATAGTATTTAAGTATCACAATTTATATGCAATTGTATTCCACTACCATACATACTATACCAAATCTGTATTATTATACTTTCATGTTAAATACTGAAATCTGATTGGCTTAGACGTAGTTGATAATCCGTTCTATCACCCTCAGCGTAAGCAACGCACTTGGCAACGGGTAACACAACGAATTGTTACATGCGCGTAAATTATGCGCGTACGGTTCGCCGTAGAATTCATGTCATTTTTATATAAAAGCAGTAAATTTGAACTATATATGATAAGAGTTAAATTTGGCCCCCATAATTCGCCATTTTTTAAGTGTTTCGGGTACAATAAAATGGTAACTAATTTTTTAGAAGAATTGATATAAAATATACTTATCATCTATTTAATTGATTTATTTGCACTCAGTGGCAGTATATGACATCAGAAGTGACGCCATTTCTATAATTCAATCAAAATCAGTCAAAAATTGACATTTTTCTTATCTTTTTATGAATGGGAAATATAGAGCGCATGCTTGAACAAGGAAAATTTTTTTGTCACTTATTAGTCTTGGCTAGATACATCTTTGATTAAAATATTTTATTTGTTCAAGAATGCGCTCTATGTTTTCGGAAGGAAAAACTGCTTGAAAACCAGCTGTTTTAAGCTAAAAATGCAAAAATGGCGGGAAAAGGTTGTCTTTACAATGTCATATTTCTAAATTGTGGGCACTTGAACCAAATTGAATATTATGTAAACACATCACATACATATCTGTACTAAGAAAACAAGAATGATAGTAAAATGATGATGTTCATTTTAGGGGGCCATTTTAGGCCCTTATCATATATAGTCCTTTTCTCTAAAATTAAGACATTCAGTATAATAAAATAATTAGTGCCTGTTTGGGAGGATAACTGTTGAAATTGACACCCATCGAAAACCATTGTCAACCTCCGCTTCGCGTCGCTTGACAATGGTTTTCTCAGGGTGTCAATTTCAACAGTTACCCTCCCAAACAGGCACTATTTATATATTAAATAACCTCGCAAGAAAAAATGGAATTTTTTTTACTGAAACATGGACATGACAATAGAAAAACATTGTAAAAAGAAAAAGAAATTATACATATATTAATATCAGTGACTAAATAATCTAATTCTTGCACCATTATCTTACAATTCTGTTTTGTCTTTCTCTGAGGCTGGGTTTAAGTAAAGGTCATCAATCTTATCTAGATTGCCATGCCAGTAATTTTAAACCAATTTCCATGACAGATGCTGCCAGTTCTATACTATTCACATAATACAACTGGTCATGCAGCAAAGGGGGAGATAAATCCTCCCCCACAGTAGAATACTTGGGGTAAGCCATGAAAGTGGCCATTCGTATGTCTTTCTTTGAGGTCAACATTTTTTTTTTTTACATCATCCTCACTTGGTGGCGTATTGGAAAAAAAGAAGATGGGTGGATAAGGCGTGTAAAATGCCCATACACGGTCGGACGAGCTACTGAAAAATTAAAATATCAATAAATGTGATACTAAAAAAAACATTCAAAGCAATATACTGTGGTTTCATTAATATTTAATGGTATCAATTTTCGTGGATAAAGTGAAAATCACAGTTTCAAGGATACGTAAATTCGTGGCCAATGACCCTTTCAATACAAAATGTTAATAGAAATTGCATTTCAATGAACATTTTATTTCATGGATCATCTCAACAACGAAATCCACGAAAATTGGTATTCAACGAATATTGATGAAATCACAGTTTATTTAACACATCATTGATTTTTAACCTATAAATATGTTCAATACTTGGAATATGTTGACTCAAACAGGCTTATGCGTATCAAAACCTCCAAATACTGTCATTTTTTAGAACTTCAAGGCATTTCCTTTTATAGAGTGGGTCTGTGCTCCATATTTTTCTCATAGTCTAAATAAGGTCTATTGGGAAAAAAAACCGATTTCAATAAAAAAAAAACGTGGAGAGATGACCCACTATACATTAAAATTATCATTTGTTATCCGAACAATTGAACGTTTTGAAAAAATAATACAAGTCCGTAAGTTCGTGGTCAAAGTCACACATAATATTTCAACAGCCTACTTTGTTGTGTCTGAAATGGCTCAGTGGTTAGAGTACCTGATCATGACTCAAGCTAACCTTGTATATCTAGGGTTTTTGGGAGTTGATTTTAATCAACTCTCCTATGCAGTTACTCAGACAAACCGAAAGTGAAACAGTGTTTGGACCTCAGCACAAATCATTGCTGCTGACAAGACTTAGTTCTTGAAAATAATTGATAAATTCGATGTAATGTATGCTAAAGCATTGTTTTTCAAGGAAACTTATTTATAAATACCTTGAAAATAGTCGGGTTTTAAATGGTACGAACAATTTAAATATTTTTTGTAGTCGTATGTATTCCTACGCCAGAGTTCAATATAGTCTCGTTCAACTCGACGCTCGGCTGTCTCCGTAAATCCTTGTCGGATATTTACGGTGTCAGCCGAGCGTTTGGTTTCGAACGAGACTACAGTTCAATAGACCCCTTCACGATAACTGCGGTACTGCTATCTTGCAGGGCAAAATGATATACTTTGCCAAAATTTCATTAGGTAGATAATTAAATGACGTAAATGAAACAATTGACGTTACGTCATATTTCACCAAACTATGTCATTTTGCCCTGCAAAAGAGCAGTACCGCAGTTACCGTGAAGGGGTTAATATTGCTTGGATCCATACAATTTTCGAGAAATATTTCTATTACTGATACATAGTTTGATTGAATTAATTTTATCTTTAAATATCATTTGACATGATTCATATGGGGGTTTCTCGAGATTCTTGTGGAAAAAGTCCAAAAATTCATACCGTATTATGAAAATGTGCGTAATTCAAATTAGAAACTACATGTACTTGTCATGCAAAATAACATACATGTATCATTGATTTTTAAATGAATAATCATCGACAAAACCAGCTCCCGTCAGTTCTTCAGTACTTTGATTATGTTATGGGTTCGATACCACAAAAATTTCAGGCAATATTTTTTTTCTTATCTTTTGTTAAATATATTCAAAACTGAATATAGTTAGAAATTGCGCTTTTGTAAACTTGTATAATAATAAATTTGAATAGATTTAATTGAAATTTTTTTCTTCAAAATTGTATTTTACAACTAAACCGAATGGGCATTTGGGCCATCTTATTCCCCCATCTTCTTTATAAACATCAGTTGGATTTCCAAAGACATCACCTTTTTTGTCCTGGGAATTGACTAGAATTGAATCGTTACATGTTTAAACAAATACACTTAGCTATGGTAAATTAGGGATATACCACATCATTTTACATTTACAATTGAAAGTCCACCTTGCTATGGTACAATAAAGTCATAATGAATTGTTACATGTATATATGTATATCGCATAGCCGCCTAGCTCCGTCACTACTAGCAATGTACTATCATTAAAGGATAAAAACCACGAAATTATTATTATATTTATTTATATATAACAAATGCATAGCTCTAGAAATTGTGAATAAAGGCCGGGTATAGTGGGTGCAGGACCCGACCCCCCCCCCCCCCCCCCCGGAAATTTCATTCACATAGTAAAGCCCACAGACCCCCCCCCCCCCCCCCCCCCCGGACAGACAAAACTATCCCTCCCCTCTCCCTTACAATTTCTTTTGGATCTGCGTGTACGTACATGTATGATTATATAAATAGTGCCTGTTTAGGAGGGTAACTGTTGAAAATGACACTCCGAGACAACCATTGTCAACCGACGCGGTTGTCTCGGGGTGTCAATTTCCACAGTTACTCTCCCAAACAGGCACTATATATTTATTTTATTATACTGAATGTCTTATTTTAAAGAAAATTTTACTGCTTTTATATAGAAATGGCGCATGATTTTCAAGCATGTAGCAATTCGTTGTGCTATCCGTTGCTAACGCTGATGGTAATAGAACGGATTATCAACGGCGCCTAAACCAATCAGATATCAGTATTTAACACGAACGTGTTTGTCTCACTTCTCAGTCTACCAATTAAGAAAATTTAACGGATTGTGATTTGATTCATAGTTCTCTAAACTGACAGGGCTGAAACATTTAGCGACCTCAGGAAAATCGGACCGCACGAAACAATCATGATGATGTCAGACTCAAATTCACATACGATTAAGACGATTTGGCCAATATTTCTTTTTGCTACTGATGTATATAAACACAATTAAGTAACTTTTACCATTTGTTTCATTCACAATAATTATCTAAAGAAAGATGTAAATACATTGTATAAACAATAAAATGCTTCCTTTGATAATTTTTGCGGTACATGAATGCATGTACAGTATGTCACTGCCAACGCAGAAAAAGAAATGCACAACACACAAACGCGTATTTATCTGCAATGTACATGTCTTTACCGTCATATCCCGCATGAATCACCAAAGACAGCATTCTATTGTTTTAAAAATAACAACTCAAAATCTTGATAATACACATTTTGACTTCATCAAACCATGACGGTTACTCCATTCAGAATATGTATATGAACTATATGTATTTGTACTTATCAACTGGGGGTCGGGGTGAGGGACACTCTAATCCTCTCAGAAAAAATTCAATTAAGGAAACACGAACATGTAATTATAGTAAAAATTCAAAACATAACCACTTCCTCTGCAACCCCCACCCTCTCTCTCTCTCTCTCTCTCTCTCTCTCTCTCTCTCTCTCTCTCTCTCTCTCTCTCTGATTATATGTGATGTAAACCCACTATTGAATTTATCTAGAACCATTTTAACAAGACTTTGGACTTTCAGTAGAGCGTACCTAGCTATTTCTTGTGTCAAAACAAGATAAAAATGACGCGATTTCAAGCGATATATATACGCATCAATAGCGTAGTCTTAACTCAAAAGCCAGACAAACCTTGTTGATTTCAAAGAGCCATGGCTGAGTGGAATACAAAGAAATAGACAGGCCTACGTTACATTGCTGTTTGCCACAACTACCCAAAGTCCAAGATCCTGTTGAAATGGTTCTAATTCACCTATTCAAATGTTTTAAGAATTGAAAAGTACATGTCTGGCCTAAGTACATTTGCGTTTTTTTGTGGCACGAAGCAGCATTTACCAAACCTCTTTGCATTACATTGTACTGGTAAAAGTAAAATTCACAATACGACTGAGCTTTCATCTCTACGGTTTTTTTTTTTATTAGTAGTCTAGTCCGATTTAAGTGAAAAAAACCTTCTAACGGCAAATAATTATTATTTGGTCCAGCATGGTTTTTTAACCTAATTTGGGTATGCTGATTCCGAAAAAATATGCTGGCCATCTTGAAAATGGCGTTAAATAGGTCAAAATGGCGATTCAAAATGGCAGACAGCTAGATTTCATAATTCCTTCTTAAAGTTTCTTTGATGGATACAAACTAATCATAACTAATTATTATTTGGTCCAGCATTAATATTTGTCATTATTGGAGTGTTCTGCGTCCGAAAAAATGTACTGTCTCTCATAATTAGTTAATAAGGTCAAAATGGCAATTCAAAATGGGAGACAGCCAGATTACATGATTCTTTCATTAAGTATCTTTGATGATTAAAAAAAATAACGATTTACAATCATTATTCGATAAAACATAGTTTTTTTGTCATAATTGGGGTGTAATGAGTCGTACAATTAGGTCAAAATGACAATCAAAAATCATTTTGTGGCGGACAGTCATATTTCATTATTTTTTCTTTAAGTATCTTTGATTGGTAAAATAAATAAAGACAAACATTCATTATTTGATGCAGCATAGTATTTTGTCATAATTGGAGTGAGCTAAGTCTGAAGACACATGCTGGACCTAATTCAAAAGGCGTTAAGTAGGTCAATATGGCGATTCAAAATGGCGGACAGCCAGATTTGTCCTAAGGTATCTTTGATGGAAAAAAATGCTTGGGTATCAGTTACAACAAATATAACACTGTAAAAAATAACAAGAGGCCCATGGGCCACATCGCTCACCTGAGGAACAAGAGGTATGATAAAATCAGCTCAATGGAGTCATAATACAAACTATCTGGACAATGTACAATAAATCATGTAAATCCTGTATAAATAAAATCCATTTTCCCCTGGATATTCTTATGTTTATAATCATTAGTCCCTTTTCTAACAGGATGATTTTATAGTCATATCATATGTTGAGTATTGCAGATCTAAAAAAAGATCCCTAACAATAGTTTATATATGGGATATAAACGTACATCAAACTCTGAACCTTCTCGTGAGGCCAAAGAATTGTCCTGGGGCCAAAGTCTTAACAATTATAAAGAATCATCTGGCTGATTAGTTTCTGAGAAGATTTTTAAAGATTTACCCTATATATTCCTTTGTTAAACTTTGACCCCCCACATTGTGGCCCCACCCTACCCCTGGGGATCATTATTTTCACAACTTTGAATCTACACTACCTGAGGATGCTTTCACACAAGTTTCAGCTTTCCTGGCTGATTAGTTTCTGAGAAGAAGATTTTTAAAGAATAACTCTGTTTATTCCTATGTAAAACATCGACCTCCCATTGTGGCCCAAACCTACCCCCAGGGGTCATGATTTTCACAAATTTGAATCTACACTACCTGAGTATGCTTCCACACAAGTTTTAGCTTTCCTGGCTAATTAGTTTCTGAGAAGAAGATTTACTGTATATAATCATATGTTAAACTTCGATCCCCCATTGTGGCCCCAACCTACCCCCAGGGGTCATGATTTTCACAACTTTGAATCTACACTACCTGAGGATGCTTCCACACAAGTTCCAGCTTTGCCGGCGAATTAGTTTCTGAGAATGTTAAACTTCGATCCCCCATTGTGGCCCCACCCTACTCCCGGGGGTCATGATTTTCACAACTTTAAAATTTACACTACCTGAGGATGCATCCACACTAGTGTCAGCTTTCCTGTCTGATTATTTTCTGAGAAAAAGATTTTTAAAGATTTACTGTATATATTCCTATGTAAAACGTCGATCCCCTATTGTGGCCCCTCCCTACCCTCGGGGGTCATGATTTTCACAAATTTGAATCTTCACTACCTAAGGATGCATCCACACAAGTGTCAGCTTTCCTGGCCGATTAGTTTCTGAGAAGAAGATTTTTAAAGATTTACTTTTTATATTCATATGTTAAACTTCGACCCTCCATTGTGGCCCCACCCTACCCCCAGGGGTCATGATTTTCACATCTTTGAATCTACACTACCTGAAGATGCTTCCACACAAGTTTCAGCTTTCCTGGCCGATTAGTTTCTGAGAAGAAGATTTCTTAAGAGTTACTCTATATATTCATGTTAAACTTCGACCCCCCCCCCCCCCCCCCCATTGTGGTCCCATCCTCAGGTGAGCTAAAAAGGTTAAGTTTACAATTCAATAAGTGGGTTTCTGGAAGAACAGATTTTGAAAATTTTCGTAATAAATATTGACAATTTTTTATACTTTTTTAATCTTTAGCTTTTAAGATCTGTGTACAAACATAGAATTGTGAGCAAATCTCTGTATCTTGCTTATAATTCGAAGCTTAACACTCAAATATGGTTAGTAAATAGAAATTGTAAACAACATGCACTACATGTATAACAAATAAAGAAAACAATTTATTTTTTCGAAATGAATCATATATATATATACATGGATATACCTACATATTTCCGTAAGCGATATCAAACTCTATTTAAACTGAATAAACTAGAGAAAATGCCGAGCATCTCAAGAAAACCTATTGCATTAATCTACCATTACGCAAAAGATAATGCCGAATTACCGATAGAATGAATTGTATTTCAGTACCCCTACATCAGACTTTGCTTAATATGCGCAGGTAAACAGTTAACGTAACTGTTTGATTTACCGAAGTCTCTGATTGATTTGATACGAAAAATCACGAAATACAGACGATAGTTTCCAGGTTACAAAGAATAAATAATGAAAACGAAACAAAAATCAGAACAAGCTAACACCAACATCATGTGTGAAAACTGTCAACGCATTGAAATATTTAGCCTCAATTTACTTCACAAAATCGGCACCAATATATTTTTCATGTTTCAAAACTTCCCTTCATACGCGAACTGTTGCACAACAAGCAAATTCATCATAGTCAGATCGACCCTTTTTCGTATAATGTCATGGCTGCTTTAAACAAAGAACCTCGTTTTAGAAGTATGGAATACGAGTCTTGGTAAAATGGGTATGCAAACCCGGGCCGTGGCAAAATAAATGCCAGGGCAGATCGGCAATCGTCAATTCCAAATACGCATTATTTTGCAGCAATATCTACAGCGAATACAAATATACTAGTCCATCAAATATCCTGAAATTTTAATGAGATTGGCAGATTAATAACTGCCAATCTTTTGTTTTGCCCAGGCCAAGTCTTGCCTACCCATTTTACCGGATGCCGAGCCCGATTGAAATACGCCTTTCCTTTATTATTATTTTCGTAATAACTTCGATTTGAAACAAAATTACCCCTTAATTTTTGCAATTTATATTTTCCTTCCCATAAGGATAATTTATGCTAAACTACGTTGAATTTGCTTCGGTAGTTCTTGAGAAGAAGATTTTTAAAAATGCACCCCCCTTTTTCTACAGTTTCAAGGTTTTCTCCGCTTTGAATACAGATCGGACTTTAATTTTTGCAATTTATATTCGCCCTCCCATAAGGATGCTTTGTGCCAAATTTGGTTGAAATTGGATAAGCAGTTTTAGAGAAGAAGTTCAAAATGTAAAAAGTTTACAGACGGACAGACGGACAGACGGACGGACGGACAGACGGACGACGGACAAAATGTGATCAGAATAGCTCACTTGAGCTTTCAGCTCAGGTGAGCTAAAAACAATACCACTCCTACCCACCGCAAAAATACATGTCCGAATTATCTTTGTTCTGTTTTTAACTATATGTATTATTTCTACATTCATCTCTGTTCATGGTTTTGCATTTGCAAAGGTCAATACACTGTATTTGGGCACGTTTGCATCCACACCTTAAGTTCTACAACCTGTGACGCAGTTACAAGCTATCAAATCCAAGCAAGCTTCCGGGATGGAATCTAAAGTCATAAGTATCTGCACCAAACCACCATTACTCAATTTCCACCCATATATTTGCCTATCTCCATATCAGTGCCTGGTAGTGCACTCTCTTTATATGCGAAAGTAAGGCATCGCTTGTCGGGGGCATATTTTCGGGGCTCTTTGATTTCCAATTAAAGCAGACCGAACCGTGTCAGTAGATATTAAGGTGTCATGGTTATATAACTTACAGACAAACTTTTCACAATCTTTTATCATCTGATCAGTTAAATCTCCCTCGCCCAAACCTTCGAAAAGCTCATAGTTGTCTCTGTACACTTTGAGGGCAGATTTCTTTGATATGCCATAGAAAAAAGGTGTTGTGTCACACCCTGTCAGTGCGTGAAAGGCAACCAAATGCTTTCGAAGGTCTAGAGAGGGAAAAATTTTCTCCACATCAGCATGGACAGGGATGTTTTTCGGCCTTGAAGAGGTTCCAGCAACCATCCACAAGCGTCTGTTTATTTCTGAGTAGAATGAAACAAGTAGCAGTAAGACGTCGGTATCAGAAGCTGATATGACAATAGAGGTACAAGCGGATACTTGAGAACAGTGTATGGCATGCATGACTATTCTAGTGCCTGTCTCTTCATGTGACGTCTTTAGACCAGATAAATCTATCTTATCATTATTGCATTTAACACCATCTTCATCTGCAACCCCCAGCGGTAACAATGGTTTTCCCAGTAGGTGCTTGAAAAACTATTTCCTCAGATAAAAAGGCAGCAAGATCTTTTTTGTTTTCGTTCAAAGACAAAAAAACAGACAAGTTAGTTTGTATAGGCACTTCTTTATTTTCTATAACCCTTCTTACTGGCTGTTTGCCTTTTGCCCTACGAGTACGAGTTCCTGATTTTATTGATAGGTCCCTGTAACGATCAAAGAAGACATCAATTCTAGAATAAGCGTTCCCTATTTCTGAAAACAGTTGAATCGAACTCGTCTGCAAAGTCGCCAAATGTTTTCATACCATGTGTTTTAAAGCTCTGAACCAAAGCCTGTCCATCTATAATCAAAGCTGATGAATCATCGTCATTGTCCACCCTCACTCCAGCCTCAACGTCCCTCAGCACATCATCCAATATAACAGCTTTGTTTCCAGATTTCAATGAACCGCTTGTGTCAGCTATTGCTATAGGCACTGGGAGAAGGTCATGTTTTAAAATTCTCCCCAAATCAACATCCCATCCAGCTTTATATGCAATAACAAGTCTTTGCAATATGTTTCTATCAGCCTTGAGAATTTTGCTCTTTTAAACAGCTTTAATGACAGTTTTAACCTTGTATAAAGAAGCAAATGTCAATGGACAATTCTTTTTTAGAACATGTTGCAACGGAACATTACAGGCACCTGTGTCTTTGTTTTGGATTAATCGATCTTTTGCAAAGTACTCTAAATGTGCTTGGCCCAGATGTGCTGAGGAAAGTAAAGAATCTTTGATAAGATCAGTAGCTTTGTCTTGTGTGACTACATTAATTAGATGATCTCTTTCGTAAGAAGGGTAAAAAATTCTAAACTTATTCAGAACACCAGCAAGTGAATCTTCAAACTGTGCATCAAGGGCTTGCCGACTCTTTGATGCATCCTTATGGATGAGTATATCATCTGGATTCACATCATACATATTTCTGGTAAGATGACTTTTGTGCGATCTTAAATTGTAGGAAAGAGACCACCTACTGAGGGCGGGAAGGAGTCCTTGTGATTCCTACTATGCCACCACCTTTCTTATCCGTAGAATTTAGCCATTCTTGACTCTGGTATTGATCAACTTGATTGAAGGTCCCACCACTTCTCTTAACAACAAAATTACCTTGCTGAAACTCTGCAAGAACTTCAGGAGGTAACTGATGACAATCAGCAAGATAAACATTACCCCACCTGTCATAGTTTGTATGATCGTATCGAAATAACCATGGGAGCATTGATTGGAAGGAAATTAGATATAGATCCCACAGTCCATTTCTTTCCGATTTTGTAAATGCCAAAAGAATGGATACCAAGTCTAAATATGACCACCAAAATAGTATATTTCTTTCCATCGCTTACTCCATACAAAATATCTTGAGAAACGCTCATTACTTTCTTTTGTCTAGAGGCTCCCGGACGTTCTGCATTAACAGCACTTTCAAAAACCTCTTGCCAACCGTAAAGAAGACTCAGAAACATGAGAACACTATCTGGAACACAGTTTATGGCATTCTCCTCACTTTATGTCCACTTTTCTCTTGCAGATCTGACCTTAGTCTCAACGCAACATGTACACGTTCGTGGAAGGAGTTGTGTAGAGGTTTATAACATGACATAGTTAGAAATTTGTCATCTACAATATCTTGCCCTTCATGTAGTATTTCTCCAAAGTGAGATTCAGACCAAACATGTGGCACTAAAAGTGTTTCACGTTCAGACACAGCTCTGTTGAGGGGAAGAAACTGAAAGATATTTTGCAGTTTTAATTGTAGATTTTCTTTGAATGTGGATCTTCGAGTAATGTAAGACTGGGGCATCTCAGATTCTATTTCTTCAGCCAATCCACAATATCTTTCCAAATATCAGAGAGCTGTAAAATTTGGTGCTTTTTTGCTGCATATTCTAGTTCACGAACAAGAAATAGCATGGCTAGATCTTCACATTTGGACGCTTTCTCTGTTTTCTGCGTTTCATATTTGAAGGTATGTATGCACTTTAGATGGTATTCACCATCTGCAGCAATCAAGTCGCATACATTTCCTAATTTAACACGAAGTGTATTATCATATTTTGCATTCTTTAGGATCAGGTCACTAACAGAAAATGTTGTTATATTAAAAAGTTTCTGTCGATTCTGTTCTTGACAAAATTAACATAAATCCCAATCTACAGGTTTAAATGAATTCCATGAACATCGGGTTGTTGACGATGTACCGTTGGAGGCTGTAGAAGGGGATGGCATTTCATGCTTATTTACATTTGAGTTGTGCTCAAGAAAATTGGCTTTCTTTTCCATTACTCTTATAGATTTTGGATGTATAAAATCACTGTGACATTTCCTGTGACACAGAACTCTATCTGATGTAATCAATTGCTCTATTCTAACAATAGCCTCATAGTATTTTGCATCTTTAATTGTTTTACGACGAGATGCCCTATCCAATATTGTCCCTATTGAATGTTCGCTTTTAAGCTCTAAAATGTCCGACTTTTTGTCCTGGCATATTATACACATATCAATATTATGCTCATGTTTTCGTTTTAGTGTTAATGATTTATCATTCTTAGTGAACTCTTATCAATGACTTGCTCATATGACGTACTGAACATCTATACTTAACTGATTTTTTTTTCGCCGTAATCAGAATTTGTTAACTCGAACCACGATTTTGTCGTTTGTGCTTTTTTATGTATGAACTTAATATGCAAAAACGAATAACGTTTTGTTTTGTTGTTCCATGGTAAATTATAATAATCATCATTCATTTTTATAGAGTTAACATTAAAATATATAATTATAGCTCGCATAACTAGGAACAAGGTCATAGAAAGTAATTGTTAAAGGCCCTCGAATCATTTTGTCAAAAACGGTCCTAATTAAGAAACTTGTGTAATTTAATTGATTTTTCGGTTATCTAAACATTTACCATCGAACAACAAAACAAAACGTTATTCATTTTTGCATAATTATTCAGTTCTTTTATTTGATTTATTTACCGCAATTCGACTCAGAATTTAGCAGCATGACAAATTTGCGAAAATTCGCGTCCGCCATTTTGAATCGCCATTTTGACCTATTTAACGCTATTTTCAAGATGGCCAGCATATGTTTTTGGAATCAGCATACCCAAATTAGCATAAAAAACCATGCTGGACCAAATAATAATTATCTGCCGTTAAAACGTATTTCTAGAGCCTTTTTTAAAAATCGGGACCAGACTATAGGCATCAGAAAAAGCATTATGAAAAATTGAAATAGAAACAAAAAATCAACTGAAATTTGTCAAATTATGGTCTTCGCCCAGAAAGTTTTGACGTTTGCCTATTGACGTTTTGAAGATATATTAATGTTTGATAAACCTTTGCGTGCAGTAAGAAGTATCTCCAAGTTTTTTAACACTTTGATTCAATTTTTCTCATGCCTTCGCGTGAATTGGGGACATACATATTCCGGGCCTATTCAGTAATGCGCGGTATTCGATTCTTTCTTCTGAACATATGCGTGCAAGACACTACAATTAATGGTCGACCTTTGTTCAAATCGAGGCCTTGTAACGCGGAACATACTTTGAGTTTAACGACCTCACTTACTTAAGTTTATCACAAACTAGGCTTTCATCATTTTCATATGAGAATGTACACAACAATGGTACCACAGACTAATCACCGACACCCATGTGTGTTTCTTGCGGTCAACATGTACTGTTTGTTAGTTTACGGCAATGCTGCTTCTTCGCTGCACGTCGAACACGGGTTTGAGAGAAGAGCGGATTTTGATGGCGCAACGGCGCTGACAAGGACCATTCTTCTAAATGTTTCGTCACCCAGTTTGATAGCAGCTACCAGTATCTGCAGTATTCTGTCACAAGCGGTGGCGCTGCTATATCACAGAGAACTGAAACAGTGCTACTGCCTTGATGAGAGAATTCTTCCTTGGAGCTTGCGAATTTCCTCTGATCTAAGTTGGATGTATTACGAAAAACCAGGATTTAGTAAGTTTATTTAATAGATAGGTTTATTTAGTGATTTTCTTTTTAAAGTCTTTTAATGTTTCGTTCATGTATAATTTTTTTTGTATTATTATATAAATCACCATGCAAAAACATTTCTTTATTGAATTATGTTTAATACTTCTAATATTAAAAAAATCACTATATTAAGTCTCCGAATGCAATACATGCAAATACTGTGAAAATAAAAATAGACAAGAAGTTCTATACAGTAACAATATCCACATACGTTCCTATTTGTAGCCGGCTGTCCACGGGCCATGGAACCATATAACGGACATCTGTACTGTTTCCATTTAAGAACTGCTAGCTTGGGACACGCTAAGGTAGGGTGTTTGAAAATACCTTGTCGATCGGAATTTCAGAGCTCGTATCGTATACACATACATGTACTGACCATGGCCATTGCATAGCTAACTCACTGAACTTTTGTCGTTTGCATGAATAATTCATGACATATAACAAATGGCTCCTTTCTACCTCAGTAAAGGTTATCTAGCTCTATGACGTTTTATAACACAAACGATTTTCGTTTCATACTTAAGAATTCTAAATTAGTTTCCACAGAATCTAAAAAAAATGTAAGGTATGCTACACGCCGGCCATGAGTTTCATGTGTGCAACGAGGTTAATGAATTAACCTTTCTTTACCCTGTCTCAGGATGTACTCGTAGCATGCTTGCGCTTGTGCTAACGTTTGAGTAATAGCTGGTCTGTTGGCGTTAGGTACATTATTGGCGTACATAACGTTGGTCCAATTAATGTTAGAACAACGTCAGGTAATATATTATTTTCAGTTTAATTATTATCAAAGGGAAACATACGAAAACTCATAATTATGTTGGCTATGGAAATAGGAAAGAAATATTTTTGGCTAAGTGGGAATAAACCAACTTTTAAGATAAATTATGCAGACAAGTTTTTTTCCCCTAAGTGTAAACTTATATGATTGTGTTATTGAGATGCTGAAGCATTTTTTTTTAAGGAAACTTATTTATAAATACCTAAGAAATAGTAAGATTTTAAATAGTACGAACACGTTTTTTGCAGTCGTATGTATTCCTACGCCAGAGTTCAATAAAGTCTCGTTCAACCATCGGCTGTCTCCGTACATCTCCGACAAGCAGAGAGTCAGTCTATAATTAGAGGTCGCATCATCAAGCTATCACGTGACCTGATATCTCACTTGTCGGAAATTAACGGAGACAGCCGAGCATCTGGTTGAACGAGACTAGAGTTCATTATTGGTTGGATTCATACACTTTTTGAAATATTTCGAATACCGATACATAACTTGATGAAATCAATTCTATTTTTAAATATTACACAACATGATTCATAAGAGTTTTCTAGAAATTCTTGTCGGAAATGTGCGACTAATTCAAATAGAGATTATAGACTACTTGCCAAGCAAAATAACATATCGTTGATTTTAAGATAAATAATAATCGATAAAATCAACTTCCGTCAGTACTTCAGTACTTTGATATTAATTACAAAATCAGAATATGTTGTTTACAGTGTAATGGTTATCAAGGGGAAACAGGAAGTTACCCCAACCCTTTTTTTTACCGTCGAAGATTTACGCTATATCGTATGCTTATTAGAACCATCTTAACAAGACCTTGGACTTTCAGTAGGACTAAGCTATCTATTTCTTGGGTCAAAACAACTTAAAAATGACGCGGTTTCAAGCGAAATATGCACCGATTGCGTAGTCTTAGCTCAAAAGCCAGACAAATCTTGTTGATTTCAAAGAGCCATGGCTCAGTGGCCAGCAGTGAAATAGACAGGCCTACGTCACATTGCTGTTTGACACAACTACCCAAAGTCCAAGCTCTTGTTAAAATGGTTCTAAGTGGAATACAAATGCAATAGCGTGCTGATAAAAAAAAAAAAACTAGAGTCATTTTTCTTTTGGCGAAACTATGCCTATTTATAAGTAATGTTCAACTTTTAAACACCTGGTTGTCTTAGAAACAAATACATGTACTCAGAATAATTTGATATGTCTCAGACAGTTTCGTTTGTGTGGTGTACATGTAAACTACTTGGTTTCGGGATGTTTACATTTTATTTTTTATATTTAAATATGCTATTCTCTTTGAAATTGTGTTCTTCTTAATATTTTTAAGTATTTGTTACTGGTGTAATATGAATACTCATAATGAAATAAAAATAAAAAAAAAGTATTGTACACATCAAACAGACAGAAAACTGAACTTGGACCTGACAGTCTGTGCATATTTTTTTTTATAGATCGAGTTGTTTAAGGCCTTTTTTGTTGTTTCGGTGTTATTTCCATCAGTGACATACGAGTTGTTATATGTGCTGTTTCTTGTACAGTCAAACTGTTCCTCCATTGGTGGTTACTTACTGGAAATTGAAAGCTCCGCAGAAAACCGCTGGCTCTCCCAGAGAATGTATTTCTTCTACTACAACCAGGGTAACTATGATGTCACCTCTCTCTCTCTCTGTGTGTCTGTCTGTCTCTCTGTCTCTCTCTCTCTCTCTCTCTCTCTCTCTCTCTGTTGAAATTAAATTCAAACCTTAAATACAGATCTTTTAAAGAACATGTAATAATGTTAAAAGTCGCACCTGCGTGTTTGTTTCAGGTGCATGGGGATCTTGGTGGACGGGGGGTAATGACGTGGCCAAGGAGGGGAAGTATAAGTGGGGGACCTCAGGCAGGGACATCGTGTACACAAACTGGGTGAGCCCTGAACCCAACGGCGGAACCAACGAGAACTGTATAACGGTGGACTACCGCGGTGACTGGGCCACAGTCCGCTGTGGACGGTATTTCCTCTATGTCTGCGAAGTGTGACGGCGCCATATATTTAAGAGAGCTGGCTGAATGGCCGTGGTCATTTTATAAGCAATATTACCTTCTTTAGTCAAAAAGCTCTGCTTATAATTAATTCGTTGAAAAATTATTCAAATTTCAATTTTTATATTTGGATTTTTTCTGTATTATTTATACTCAGTTTTTGACCAAAATTAAGTTTTAAAGCTGGGCAGATCTAGATGTGTTGGGTGATTAGATGAACGTCCAGACAGGTTAGCTGTGGTGTGTCTATAGAACAGTGACTCTACATATTGCATATTATATAGGTTTCGTGGCCTAACATCCACTCTTGTTAGTGCTTTACATATATGCAATGTATATAGATATGTTAGTGAGGAGTTGAGACCCTATAAATATAAACTCTGTACAAATATTGTGTTGTCAACAGTAACTTCACTGTCTTTATAAATACTGTAGTTGGCTTACTGTGCAGCGATACTATCTCCATTTGTGCTTATAAATAAACTATTCTTATGATACTACATGATGTACATGTAGTTTTGTTGATGTCCATATATCTGTGAGGTGTGGCCTATGGGAGATGTGCAGGGGGTTCTTTCAACATAAGCTTAATATTGAACATGACTGAATACCAGCATTTTATTTGTTCAATGTTTTCAATCACAAGACAATAAAACTGTACAGATTTTGGCTTAATCAATTTAGTCTAAGAACGCTCCATGATCCTAGGACCAGTGCATGTACTTGAATTTGCTTATAAGTTATTTTAATTAAAAAAAACATTTTATCTACATTTTTTACTCTGTCCAAAGTTTCTGCTTCCACCACTTTTTGCTTAATATTCCAATATTCAAATGGCATGTAAATTACGCGCCTGTGTCCAAGCTAGTCAAACGAAAAAAAAGAAGCCATATTTTGTTTTAAGCGCAGTGAATTTCATAGCTCCAGGTTTCAATACAAACGAAAAAAAAATGTTTACGAGGTTTTTGCATTCCAAGCAACATGAAAAGTACCAGGATGATAATGTTGAACACTTGTGCGAGGAGTCCCGAAAATTTCCAAATGGATGTCAGATTTTCCAATTATGAATCCCCATAAAGTTTCAGGTATATATAGAGGGGACGAGTAAGAAGAAATCTTAGAATGTTTCGCGAAGACTAACTTTAGCAATCAAGATGTAGATTATCTAGAAAATAAATGACAGAGATATATTTGAAGACGCTAAATACGATTGGACGTGATCAAATCAAATATATTGTCCAAATGCCATCTGAAATTCAGATAAGCCATATTTTACTGAAGCTACAAATATTATATTCTGTATTCAATATTATTCTTTATTGAAAATACAAACCCAAAGTTATTACTCACTCTCTTATCCAGCTTTGTTCCGACGTCAAGAACCTATTATGACGTCATCGGAAAAATCGCGCAAAATTACGTTAAAATTCAAACTACGTCGCTACGTCAAAATGGAAAAACATGTTACAATCTAGCTTTAGCGTACTGAAGTTGGAATGAGGTAAGTCAACAGAGAATTTTACTATGAATAATTTCTTCTTTTATGTTGTCCAAACTGTTCATCCGTCATTTGCGAAATATTGAGAACAATATTTATCCGCTATTTCCCTTATATTCGAATTCATTTTAAATTTGTTTTTTTAAACTATACACATCTGGTGCAAACACCTTTGTCTACGTAGTAGCTGTTCACAGTAGCTACCTTACGATGATCTAGGTGTTATAATGGGCAACAAAGAAGAAAAATGGACCCAGTGTGTAACACTCGCAGTCCTCTTGATGATGGTTATGACGGTAGAGGGTACTGACCCGGTTTGTCGGCCATTTTGTCATCTGCCACCGGAAACACACGAGAAATGCAGTAGTCTGCGATTTCTTTTCTCGTGTATCAGCAAAGTTAAAATGAGGTACAATTCAGAAACAAGTTTCATTAAATTACATCTATTTTATAAAAGTGGGTTTTTAAAAAAAAAAAAAAATTAAAACAAAATTAAACTGTGGAAATGCTGTAACGAATGGAAAGCATTTGACACATGTAAACTATATACCACAACTATGTCTTAAAAACTGTACTTGTGTATCATTTTGTTCATTTTACAAGATGTACAATGAACCTTCACTGTTCCTGTGAATGGCTGCACGCACTGGAAAATGTCTATTTAGAGTCGGAGAGACTGGCAAAAGTCCGGAATTCCAACATTTTTGAGCAATGTACCGGCACTCTTACAGAAGATTGTGGTGAGTTTATCAGGCATCTCAATACAATTTTACAACTGGTATACCAACTTTAAACTTTGAAAAAAAAGATACATTATAAACCTGTACATGTATACATCAAGTACCGCTACCCATTCAACAAACCCTGTTAAAAAGAAAAAGAAGAAAAGGTACGTAGCATCGGGGGCAGGGGGGGGGGGGGGGGGCTTTTTCTCGAAGCAAACATATTTGTTTTTAATTAGATAGCAGCGAATATAGATGGAGCCCCCCCCCCCAACTTTTCTAAGTTCAGGGTAACGAAAGTACTATATAGGCTTTTAACGATTATCGTCGAGAAGCTGTAAATTTTTTATTTGCTTGCCAAAATGAGTAGAGAATAAAAAGAATAAAAGAGAATGCATGGCGAGGAAACGGTCTAACCACGATGCCAAATGTAAATCGTCGTCTGAACAGTTATTGGATTAATTATTCAGTAAACGTTTTGTCAAACCCTTTGTGTTCTTCCATTATATGATTAAAAGAGTATTGCCTATTTGTAGACCTCTTATACACAACTACAACACGACCCAACCCCTGGACACGCAACTCGCATATATATTTATGTAAAATACAGACTATTTTTTTCATATGCAGAAACAGAAAACTTTAACACAATGATTAGGAGTTCGCTCCTTTCCGTTGAATAGCTTTTTTTGAATAATTTAATATCCATTTTTACTATAGATTATAGAGATTGCACTCTTTTAGAGAATTAAGAATCTTTCTTAATTTTATCATGGTCGAGGCGTGATCTAATCCAAAAAGGTTCGAGGGGCTCCATGATGGATTTGATCACACCCCGAGCTTGCTTCATCATCGCTTCATGGATTCTAATTTCATGTAGTTATATTTGTATAATTTCCAGGAATTGAAGAACTCTATACATGTATATTGAATTTTTGAAATGTTTTTGTTATTTTCATTTTGTATAGAATAATTGCATAAACTGCTTGCGCCCCAACAATAAGCTTTTTGCGCCATTGGTAAGATCTAATAAACTGTGCCTTACAATCAATTTGATTGAAGTGTTATCACAGACAAATTTCATTAAATTACAACTGCTTTAAATAATCATACGAAAATGAAAATAACGTAACTATGTTAACAAAAAACCGATCGAAACAAGCTAGGTTTTATCCAAATAAAATTATTATTATCTGTAGACGAATGGAAAGAAAAATGGAGTCATGTCCCTTGTGTGAGAATAAATAAAAAAGCATCCACGAACGACACACGGAATCCGGAAATGCAGCTGAAGCTGAATGAGATCCGGGCCAGTGTTATGAAGCTGAAAGACAAGGCTAAGCGCCGCAGACTTCTCAAAAACCTGAATGCCTTGATGAACAAAATGCCATGGGAAAATGTAGCAGGTGATGTAAATACATATTGAGATAGAGTAAGATTAGGAAAAAAATGTAGTTGATATACACACAAATCAAAACTAGTAGTAAAATTACAAAATGATATAAAGGCAAAACTTTTCTAGAATATATTATTTTGGGCTTTATTTCAGCAGAAAATGTATCGAGCGCCTCTTACAATTCCAACGACAAGGGTAAGCCGCTAGCCAGCGCCATCAGATTGTCCGAGGGGTCCCAGCAGACCAACTACTCCGGTATGGTGGTTAATATTAAATACACAACATCATTGCCTGAAATACTGAGTTGTTCTGAACCGTGCATAAAGCTTTATTTGGGAATTCATTCGGGATATGAAGGTGGCGACATTGCAGAAAAAATACAAAACCCGCGTTAGCGGGGTTATGTACGTTTTTTTCTGCAATGATCGCTACCTTCATAACCCGCATCAAAGAAAGCATTTTATTATTCATATTTACATCTTTCTTTTAACTAATTAAAAAATTGATTATAAAAAGTAAGTTAATTTCACTTTATTATGGTTAATGTACATACATGTAAGTACGTTTGCGAAAAAAACCTCCCAGCCAAATCGTCTCCGGTCGCTGAAAGTTCGACTAATCGATAAACAGGGCGTGTCGATTTCAGTTTGGCTGTTTCTCTAGAGCTATATTATTGACTATAAGTTTCCGTAAGAATTAAGTAGAGGGAATCCTACTTGGTAGATGTAAATATAGAGTGATGTAGTTATTTAATCTTTGGTGACTCATTCGGGATATGAAGATAGCGACATTGCAGAAAAATTACAATGTAATTAAGTAATTTTTTCTGCAATGATCGCTATCTGCATATATAACCCGCATGTTTCATTTAAAAAAAATTGTTTATATTTAACATTTGTCTTTTAATTAATTATTGAAGTTTTTATGAAAAGTTAGTAAAATTCAGTATATTACTGTTAATGTACATAAATTGTCATTAGCTAAAAGAAACAGCCAAATCGTCTCCTGTGAGACTTTGAGTCTGACATCATCATGATTATTTCGTGCAGTCCGGGATTTTTCTTAGGTCGCTGTTGGCTTCGATAAACAGGGCGTGTCAATTTCAGTCCTGTCAGTTTCTTGTCAATTTCAGCCGCTGTAGATTTCGACCAATCGATAAACGGGGCGTGTTGATTTCAGTCTGGCTGTTTCTATAGAGCTATGAATTAACTATAACTTTCCATTTATAAAAGAAATAGAGGGAATAATACTTGGTAATTGTAAATATTTATAAATGGTGTTTGTTATTTTACTACAGAATGGATGGGTTCTATTGACAGTTGGCACCGGAAGGTCTTGTTTGAACACTGGGAAAAGGTACATTTAATGAAACCAATGATGATAAGCAACCACGCCCGACTGTGTGAGAACACGATAAGCATGTATAGCAATTTACAAATTATATCAGTGATCATATTTAATTTTTAATTAAAGCGCTCAGTGGAAAAAATGTGTGCCGGTAAATATGTTGCCGTTCATGGTGTCATAAATTGTCCAGTGAACGTAATGACCTGAATGTCCGTTTGTTCAGTCACGTGGTGTCAGGGCAAATGGACATTGTATTGACATGTTGTCACGATAATTTGGCTAAACCATCACGTTTTTGGACGTTTAATTGAATACATATGTATATATTAACATGTACATATTTACAGTTTTAATCCGATTGATTTGACTTTGTGACGTCAGGTTTCCCAGGCCGACATCATGGAGACGTTACACCGCCGCCGCACGTTCCTGCTCCTGTTCGGCGTCCTCACCGGAGCTACGGCCTTCATCATCGTCATGTTGTTTGTAATCAAGGTCAGTGATCACATGACCTCAACTTATAACAGAACCACGTGATCATTCATTATAACGCAGTTTTAACTTAACCCGTTTATATTGTATCATAACGAGGATACTGTGCATTAAATTATGTTTTGGTTTTATGTTCAGTATCAGTCGGACAAGAACGTGCGGAAGGATATCGTCTTTGACGGCAATCTGGATGTGATGGGGCGGGAGGACTCGTTCAGGTAACGCATGCGCAGAGGGAAAGTTAAAATATGGACAGACATTCTCAACTCATTACAAATAAGGAGTACAAGTATCTACTTGACTATGCAGTCATCCATAAGAAATAGAGCTATGATAGTGGAAATTGCTTTGAAATGAAGATAATTTTAAATTAAAATTTTCTGCACTGCTGTTTTATAAACAATTTTATAAACAATTAGTAGAGAATGAATCAAATGCAATGCATTACACCTTCGTCTGCTTTCTGTAATGTCATATCATTTTAAACTGTCCATGTTTTGTTCTCTCCATGAGTTCTATGACTCTATTAATGATTTGCTTTCTCCATGAATTCAATCATTCACTGACTATTTGTAGTTTTCTTGATAAGCTTCGAAAAGAAAAAAAGGCGGAAAGGAAAGGATGTTCAACTGAAGCCACTGAAAATGAATTCACTGACAATGTTTCCTAAGAAGGTGACATCAGACACAAAACCAAAGGTACGCTGATTCAGATGTGTTTCAGGTGAAACCTATTTATTCTGAAATCTTTTGTACATGTGTAGTTCAGTATTATAATACCATTTTTTACAAAGGAAATTCATCAATTTATTGATCTTCCTGAGAAGAATATCCATGACAAATTTTAGTAATACATGTAAATCAAAGGCAACGGCCGACAGTAAACCCTTCACGATACCACCGTCATTGGTTAACAATATACTTAACAATACTTTTTCAAAAAAACAAAGTTTGGGGGTGGGGGGTATATAGGAATCACCTTGTCAAAATTTGTGTCCGGTCCATATCTTTCTTATGGAGAAACATTGGAAGTTCTTTCTTCACACAAAGATTGCTTATGACCAAAGAGTATGTCATTACCATGACTCAAGGTAATTTGGGCAAAGTCAAGGTCACTGGCAAAAAAGTGCAAAATTCATGTCCAGTCCATATCTTTTTATGGAGAAATATTGGAAGTTCTTAATCCACATAAAGATTGCTAATAACCCGAGGATGTGTCATGACCTTGACCCAAGGTCAATTGAGGAAGTTCAAGGTCATTGTTTAAAAAATGTTTAATTTCTGCCTGTGTCTTGTCTTGTATTAATGGAAATAATATCAGAAGCTTAAATTTAATTGACACAAAGCTTCCTTGTCTCAGGCCACCTAAAATTATTTTTTAGATTCTCATCACCGTCTCTCTGAAAATGGCACGCCCCGACGTATTTTTTTTTTTGAAAAAAAAATTGTGTGGAAATAATTCAAAATGTTTATATTAAATGCTGCTTGACATGCGGATTTTCGTTTGATTCGAGCCATGTTTGTTAACATTAGGATGCAATTGTCCTCATGCATTAACAGCTAACTTGAAATAAAATGGAATTTAAATAATAGAAATTGGTTTGTGTATTCATATTAGCATTAACAGTTTAAAAAAAATAGAGCAGTAGTTATTTATAGAATATGGACGGTGAAATCGATTCATATAATATTTTCTATAATAGAAAAAATACATGAGTTATGATTTTTTCTTAGCGGGGGGTATCAATTGTGAGTTTGCCCACAGTACCTCTAGTTTTTATCTACCAATGAAAAACGAAATGACTAAATGTTTTGCCCTATAAACTAGAAAATCCGCAGTAACCGTGAAATGAAAATTGTGCCAAGCGAATACCGTGTATTCTTCCAATGCGACACCATTTCTGTTTTTCAGACACCCATGTAATTTTATCTTTGACTACAGACAGACTACAGAAGAAAACCACAGATCTCCCAACAACCCACACAACCACCAAAAAAGTGCCAACCCGACCTTAACAAAGTTTCTATTGACGCCAAGAAAACTATTTCCGAAGACAATAATAAGAATCCGAACACACATAGCCAACCTCTGTCATATCCACAAACAGAACAGGTCCCGGAATATGCATTAAAAAGTTCCTCTAGTTATGATATCGGGGATCGGCTTTTTCCCTCGGCAATGATGCGAAGTTTTGGCACGGAGTTCGGCACCCCTTCACAGAAAACCACTAACATACTCACCGATTCAAATGAACAGTCTACGTCACAAAGTGTGCGTGCCACGTCACCAAAAAGACCAGAAAGTACCCGAGAACCATCTACGTCACCAGCTGTGCGGGTCACGTCACCATTGCTTATTCCTGTAAACCATGTTACCACAGTGAAAATCTCTCCCAAACGCTTTCTGTCATCTGATGAATCCACCTCTACATCTTCTTCATCGTCTTCTTCAACATCAGCAACCACCACCGGATCGTCGAATGGCTAATGAACATATCAACTTATTAATGTTTTTAATGAATACGTTAACTTAATATTAAAAAAAAAGTTTTATTTTTGTGTCTTGTTTTTTTTTTTTCTTTCATAGCTGGTGCTTTACGATTTCTAAATGTTTGTAAAAAGACAAAGCGTAATCCTTGGGATACATGAATTGTTCTTTGGATCTCTGGTAAATCATTTGCTCCATGCACTGTAAAACGAGGCGATCTATATCCCACCGGAAACGGAAAGCAAACAGCTCCTTCCGGTTTATGAGGTACGGCAAATCTCCCACGCCAAACGTGCAGTACCCGTGAAAGGATCTAGAACCATGACACGCATGACTGGAGGCGTTCTTTGAATCCACAAATTTTGCTATATGTTCTAGACTTTTTAGATTTTGGAAATCAAGGGGCCCTAAAAAAGAATTTAAAAAATGTAAGAACCTGTCATAATGATAAACCACTGATCCTTTTTTTCGGAGGTTTAAAAATATAAAAATTACTGAGGTAGATATGAACACGTTTCGTCACGTGATCAAATCATGTGTATATTGGGTAGAATTGAGCTGGATTCACCTTTGTATGACCCTTTTATCTTGAACTGTCGAGGGTTGTAGTTCAGTGTAGCGTAAAACGTCTGCTGAGGATGCTGTGTTTTCTCCGCCCACTTTAGCACAGATTGTGCTTGAGGATTATTGACAGCAAAATGGGCGGTCTCTCTATTCATTATGACGTCACCTTCTCCAATGTAAGGCTTGACTCCTGACGGTAACTTTCCCAGTGTCTTTTTCGGCCCTAAAAATCATATGTAAATGTAGATCGCATTAATATTGGGAAATAAAGAGTCGATGTCGACGTTTATCTTATATAAAATGATCTAAATTCGTTCGCTCTTTCCTAAATCATACGCTGATAAAGTAAACGTCATTGGAAGAGTCCGAGGGATAATTTTGATTGCTGCGGTGGGGTAGGGGGATCGAGTCCCATTTTCTGTAATTTTAATATGTAATTTTAATAAACTTTGAGTTTTCTAGTTGGGATAGGGGTTTTCACCCATCCCGCCTCCTCGATCTCTATCTAGATCCTCCAATTTAAATTTTGTACTTGACAGGACACGATCATTAAAAATATTTTTTGTGTAAATGAACACAAAAATGAGTGTGTTCTAGGATCAGCATTTCACTAAATGATCAAAATTACACTAAATGAACATCATATTACGAAATGTCACATTTGAAGGAATCCATTTTTGATGATGTGTTGATTCAGCGCCATTTACATCTTGGGTTAAAGGGTAAATATACAAAGTAATATTGGTAAATAGCATAAGACATGCAGTGAAATCTAAGCAAGAACAAGAAATGATACAATAAGCCAAGACCAAGACAACATGGGACATCCCCATATACCCCCCCCCCCCCCAATACCCCCCTCCCATATAATCCCCATAACACCACCACCCCTCCCCCCCCCCCCCAAAAAATACAAAACAAAAACCCCCAAAACCTAAAAATCGGTAAACCATTTTTTACTTTTGAATAAATTATCTAACAAATAGAGCTTACCGCTGATCTAAGGGATTCCCGGTATACTGTTGGCGCCTTTTAATGACGTCAGAATGTTGACAATATCGCTGTTTATCTTCAACGGGAAGTCGTTTTCCGACAGATTGATAAAGTACTTCCATTCGGGATGCTTCAGAAGACTTCGTAAACAGCCGAGCTCGGCCTGCAAATGTGATAGCGTTCCCTTGGTTACACTGCGCGCGACGCTTACAGTAAATACATTCTCCTGGAAACAGCTTGCGATATTTTGAACGGCCTGTCGGATTTCCTTGGGACTATTTTGGTCGATGTGAATGCAGTAGATGTTCTGCGGCCGGTAGATGGCGCGCAGTAAACTCTCAAACTGGAAGACCGAGTCTTTCATGATGATACTGTAGGCCACGGGAAACTTGTTTTCTTTACTTGTCAGAGGACCCGTGATGTAGTTACGGTAGTGCCTAAATCTGACGCACTTCTTGGTCAGTAATGCGTACATGGACGGTGAGATCTCCCTCCGCGGATGCTTCATGTGTCTTGCTCTTGATTGGGCTGTAATGGATCCCTTGAAAAGTGGTTCACAGTTAATTTTCATTTCTTTTACATTTTTGCGGAAAAATACAGGAATGACGTCACCACTGTGCCAATCCAGGTTCCCGACCGACTTCCGGCCTTGATGATTCCGGCGAGGGTGGAACAGCAAGCTGTCCAAGTTTTGACGGTGTTTCCGCTTTTCGCGCCTTTTTTCGGTCTCTCGTTTTTTCTCAATGTCGTACGAGACGTTGATAATGAAGAAAACAATGAGGACCGCACCCAGTCCCAACAGTAGGGGTCTACTTATTACTGAGCCAGGATACTTCATCTGTAAAATAAACCATCGTATGCATCGTCATCCACAGTCAAACTAGTATATTCAGGTCCACTGGCTACGTTTTTTCTTCATTTCTTAATTTAAAAATAAAAAACAGTTTCTAATTCATAGAGAAAATTACAAGATTGAAATCTGTATTATCTCGTAAAACGACATGTACTCGTATGAACATAGTACGCATTCATTTAACTTTCAAGAAACTGCTCTCAAGTGCATTCTTTAGCTAAAGATATTTCAATTTTATTTCAAGTAGCTATACTTATAATTTGCACACCATTCATTAATTTCTTTCTGTACATGTTATAACGCGGCTTAATACGTATTTTCGATGCAATTCTAACTACCTTCATGTCCACATGCCGGTAAATCACCATGCAAAGAAAGCATTTTGTTGTTCAAATAACTAATTTATCTTGCATTTTATATCAGAATGTGATGAATTTAAGAAATAGCCCACGGTAGATATCATTAGGGAACTAACAAATGAATTAAAATCATTTAAAAAAATGATATCACTTCTTAAGGATGTTGGATCCTGCGATCAAAAGTATAAAAGTTTTTTTCTAACATATTTTTTAAACACTACACACATAGCTTAACCAAAATTCAAAACAAAATTTGGAGATCTATATGCTTCATTTGGCGCTGCGGTGCATTTGATATGACCTTTCTGCAGTGAAAGTGCAGATTGCACATAAACCGCTTTTCCATCTATATTCTATTATCGGAATAAACCATGGCATCAAATTCAAATTTATACTATTTAAAATAAATGAAATTAAAATTATCATAAAGAAAAATGTTACAATTTCTTCACCTAATTGATATTTTGACCTTTTTGCACTAATAAAACGCTATTTCCAATGAACATGTAATAACATTATTTTAAAGTCTTAAACTTGTTCTCAAAATCTATTTTATAATATTAAAACCAGACAAGCTAGAGGGGGCGTTTTAAGGGAGAAATCCTTGGACTTTGGTCAAAGTATTGAATGAACATCGTTTGAACCCTGTGGTATTTTAAATTTTGAATATTAAAAAAAATTGCAGCATAAATATCCTGGGACAGAGCTTCGATGAATTTATCCCCATCACATTCTAGAAATTGCAATATAAACATATCTAAAATATAAACTACGCAAATAAAACAACAGGTCTACATCAATTAAGCGATTCAACAACTTCATGACATTCTTCATCGATTGATATGTTTTGGTCAAACTAATTGTCAATATCCCCTCGGGCAGACAAAACACAACAACAATTAACGACAAAGGTTTAATGTAGAGCTTGTGCACTGATGTCTGGGTTGAAGGATGTGAGTCGCGAATAGAAACTACCGTCCCTGGCCGTGTTTACTCTATAATCTATTGGAAATATACTATTACTTAAAAGAAAATTTATAATATCATGCATGTGATTGATTCACTAGTTTTACGAATATTCACTGAGAGAGAGAGAGAGAGAGAGAGAGAGAGAGAGAGAGAGAGAGCGCACGCCGCTTTATCATTATTTATCACATGTTTATCCCAATATACGGTGGATATCACTCATGGGATAAATTTTTGATATTCCACTGTGTGTTCTTACGCCACGTGACGTCATAGTTAATCATTACGTAGGTTTAGGCGGTTGATTGACGTAGAATGAGAAAGGAAATAATTAATTCAGTTGAGGGGTGTTGAGATGTAAATTTGAAACATATAATGTTGTTTCAGTTATTTTTCATGAATTCATAAAAAAATGCTCGAAAATGAAATGTCTGTTTGTTAAACTTCAAGGAACTTTTTTTCCATGCGTAACGTTGTTGACGTGTTGTAAATAATGTGTTGTGTGGCTCATAATTACAATTTTTACAGAAAAAGTTGAGATTAACAAAATACTTGGTAGAACATGTGATAAAAAGAATCTCTCATGATTTACGATATCCAACTCGTTGTGTGTTTTCTATCCCCTCGCCAAGGCTCGGGGATAGAAAACACACAACTCGTTGGATAAAAATCATATACCATCGCAAATCATGAGAGATCCTATATATATCAAATACCAATGTTTAATATTTTATGGTTTTAACATTAATGTAAAGGTTGTCACACACTATATGGTATAACAGTGCCAATACTTTTCATAGAAATGCATTTTTAATGCAATAAAAAACGGAAATCAAATACCTTTGGCAGAGGATGTAGGTAACATATGTTTTCTGAATGAGCTTTCAATGCAGGGATGTATACACGTACATGTATCTATTACCTGTACACGTGCATATGTCAACCTAATTAGTAGCGACCGAAAACCATGAAATTCCAGCACACCGTGTGAAAAAAACCACTCACCTGGGATTCTCACCTGGAATTTTCACCTGTAAGTTTCTATCACTGGATGACGTGGCTAGTCAGTCATTAGGGAATCCCCTGTGTACCACACACGTGCATTTTTTTTTCGAACAATGCTTTCTCGTCGCTGTAAATTGAACGTGTACGGACCGTGACAGCGCGACAGGTGCGCGTTCAATTCCCGACACAATGCTCCATTGATTTTATTCACATATATATACAATGTACATGTACAACTATGAAATATTGTTGATTTATTCTTAATATTCAATTTAATCATTCTTTATTTTTCAGAAATCATTTTTCATTGAATATGAACTAATAAAATAATCGATAGAATATACTCTTATTAGATTGAAAAGTGATATAAGATAAATGAACAAAAGGTCAGCTATTTAACTCATTTCCCTAGAAACTGCCATGTACTATTGCAGATTATCAAATGTTAATTTAAAAAAAAAAGACTGACTAAACGAAAATTAAAAACGTAACACATATTTTCCTCTTTACGTTTTTTTTTTTTTTAAATATCTACAAGCAATAAAAAGGCTGGTTTCTTCGAGACCAGTCGGGTTAATTTTGATTTAGTTCCAACCAAGACCTAGGTTGAAAATCCGCTGTTTTTACGACTATTAAAGAATTAAAGCTGTGTTTAAAGGTCCTCAGAACCAGCATGTTTATTTGTACATAAAATAGACAAAATAGACTACAGTTTTTTTATGATTTCTTTTACGGTTCTCATGCAGAATAGATGAAAATCAAGAAGAAAATCGGTCAGCACCCTATGTGGGAAAGTGAGAATTCCGGATTTCGCCGGTCCGTCCATATCAATCACTGATCTATCGATCACAGAGTTTGATTGTTCTCTATTTACGTCATGACAATAAACGCGCGCTGGGCTTTATTTTTTCGGCAATATACGCCAGTCTTCATAGGTGACCATCTTTCAACATTGTATTGCATTATTTGGGAAACAAAGGCCTTGAAATTAATACATGTACTTTGGCGTGAAATATTAAGGATTTTATAGATTATAGACTGAGAAGCTTTCATTTATAAGGTAAGCATCATGCTCCTTTTTTTATGTACTAAACGTAATGTTGGAATTTTTCACTTTCTTTCATTGCGTCATACAAGAAGAATAACTTTCCGAAAAAATTAAATCGGGAGTCACACAATGCATGCCTGTTTATGGCATAATAAATACAAAAATAATTTATAAAATGAAAATTTGAAAAATTAATGATAAAACACAAATGAATGAAAGAAATTCAGAACAGATACATGAAGTACTGTAAATAAATGATGAAATAAATATAATTATATATAAATACTCAAATATATCTAAATAATCAATATACTGTTATAATAACTAATCACCTTTACTTTATTTGTATCAAATAATGCTATTATATATAATATTGATAAGATTGTTCTTTGTGAGTTTGGAATTCTTTGTTTTGATTTATTTGCTATGGCTATTTTGTATACATAGGCCGCGCGGATGACGTCTCAGATATTGCGCCCCTTGCTGTTCTCTCTAATAATTCTGACCCAGTTCTTGGACACAGGTGACTATCAAAGTTTATAGAATTTGTTCGTAAATCTCATATCTAATATCTTTATTAGAATTTAAAAAAAGATTTGTTTTTCTTATGCAAATCAAATATAACGCATGTCCCTTTTCCCCTCCCCTTTTTTAATCTATAAATGTAGCGTTTCCTTTTTATGGTGTCTTCCCACTTAGCCAACATTTTGAAAAAATACAGGTAAAATACAGGTAGATTTGTGTTGGCTAAGTGGGAATGGGGTGCAGGTGGAGAACAAAAGAATTTAATTACAGGTAAGCTATAGTCTGTTTTCAGATGAAAGCAGGAGAAATAATATATATTTGTTAGCCTACAGAAAAATACATATAAATTGAGCTTCTGTCCCAGTACTTTATTTTATTTGATAAATTCAGATGAAAATGTTATTTTCTAAAAATGAACTGTTACATATTCCCCTATAATTCATGCCCTTAATTAGGGTACAAATATCATAGTTTGTCTATTTTCATCATAAATTGAGCTAATTATATAAGCTGACTTAACTTAAACTTGGCATTAAAAAAATATTGTAATTTTAAGAATCACGTTTGAAATTTTAACTATACATCACATTTCGATTCTTTTTTATTTTTTTTTTGTTTTCTTTTGTTTCTATGATTATTTTGATTAATTCCGATCTACAGAATATGAAACTAACAAAACACAAAAACGCTAGAGTAAAGTGCTTATATTTTTAATGGTGTATACTTCACATTTAATAAGGTTCATTGTATGATGATCAATACATCATTAGTTATGAAGATAAAATCCTTCAGTGTCATTTTCTATAAAGTTGATCTGCACCTGGAGATTGGGCATTTTGGTTATTTATGTCTTTCAACTAGCAGTCCGTAAAACAATTAAAAACTCATGATTTTCAAGCTTTCGATTCTGTAAATTAATGGCCATGATAATGCTTCTCAATTTCAACTTGTTTATTCTCTCAAACCATTAAAATACACATGAACATGAGGTACAGAATTGTGTTATTTACATTAAATTGTAATGTCAATGGTCTTATTAAATATTATATTATATTATACAACATAGTAATACATGTTTCTAGTCTATTCTTTATATATATATATATATATATATATATATATATATATATATATATATATATATATATATATATATATATATATATATATATATATATATATATATTACATGTATATACATCCAATTTAAACACTTTAAAAATATTTACATAAACCTTTTAATTATATAAGTGCCCATATTGGTTTCAACATTTAAAATGTTTAGTGCAATGATCTTGCAGAAAATTGCTGATCTATATTTCCAAAAAAAAAATCTGGTTATTTTTATTTATTTATTCTGATTATCATGTTATAGGCAAAATTAAATGCTATTTTTTATTTGTTTTTAACAAACTATTCTCAGGTAATTGATAACAAATACATGAACATGTGAAAACAGATTATAGCCTCCTGATCACTCAGGTGTGAAAATCAAAATGTTGGCCAAGTGGGAATTGAGAATTTCAGAATGTTGGCTAAGTGGAATTAAACCCTTTTTATCTTGCTGTAAACATTGTAATTATTGTCATTTATCGAAGAACCTGTCATGTTGTAAATATTGTTTTTACACCCACCCAGTAAATTCAAAATTTACAACATGACAAACCAATAATCATTTCATCGTCGGAAACCTACGGTTAGTTTTGCAAACGCTTATTGACCGTGAAACAATTCATTTGATTTTTCTCCTTCTTTTTAATAACGCATGTAATATTCCAATTGGCCTCTTCAAATCTTTGCGAAGGGGCTCATTTTATTGACCAAGGTGTAGATCTGCCATTAAGTCTATCAGTAGACTAAGTGGCCCAGTATCATCTGGTGAAGATTTATTACACAGTGGCTTCATCCAGGTGTTCAGAAAAAGGCCGAATTTAATTTCTCCTCGTTCGTTAAATTTCAGCCGGGGTAGAGAGATACGGGACAAGTTGTATACGATACAAGACGTCGGAACTTCCGGACATAAGCTCTGTGCTTGGGACGGACAGATACTGCCAAAAACACGAAAACCACCATTACTGTAAACTATGGGCATGCGCAAAGACTACCCCAGACTGCACACAAAAACGTCCAGGGAATAACTGTTTTTATTGTGAAGGTAAAAAAATATTAATTTTGTGCTATTTAAGACTCGAGGATAAAAATATACAAATCAAATCGTTATTCTGCTTAGTGTATGGTCCATCTACAAGCTTTAATTTATTTATTTCAACTTTATGGATTTTTTTATGTTTCTGTAAAAAGAATTTGTTCAAGGGTGTCAATTTCAATTATTATACTTTCATGTTATATACTGAAATCTGATTGATTTAGACGCAGTTGATAATCCGTTCTATTACCCTCAGCGTTACGAACACACTTAGCAACGGGTAACACAACGAATTGTTACATGCGCGTAAATTATGCGCGTACGGTTCGCTGTAGAATTCACGTCATTTCTGTATAAAAGCAGTAAAAATATTCTCTAAAAATAAGACATCTAGTATAATAAAATAAATAATGCCTGTTTGGGAGGATAACAGTTGAAATTGACACTGGAGCGTCGGTTGACAATGGTTTCCTCGGGGTGTCAATTTCAACTGTTACCCTCCCAAACAGGCACTATTTATATAGTGTCATCCTCCCAAACAGGCACTTTTTTATATTATCGTGGATGTTTTGATTTTAAAGAAAACTTAACTGACTTCTTAAGGAATGACGTGAATTCTACGGCAAACCATATGCGCACTAATTTACGTAACAATTCGTTGTGTTACCCGCTGTCAAGCGTGTTGCTAACACTGAGGGTAATAGAACGGATTATCAACTGCGTCTAAAAAAATCAGATTTCAGTTTTTAACATGAAAGTATAAAATAATTTAACTTTTGCGAGGAATGTTGTTTCATCAGTATTATTTGCAGGGTAAAATAATAAATAATGATACTCTCAACTCTATGTACCTTTAAATATTGCATTTCAATGAACATTTTTTTCAATAAAAAACAATCAAAATACAATTTTCGCGAATTTTTCTCAATGAAAAAAAAATGAAATGAAATGTTTATTTCCCAGTCAACTACACAACAAAGCTTTTGTCTTTCAGGTACCTGTAACATCGGGGGTCACATAGTGAAGCTGGGGGACCGGGTGTCCCACCCAGACGGCGTGAACGTGTGCACGTGCGGGGCATACAACCACGTGAGCAACTGCACGGACGTTCTGCCGCCTCTAAAGAGAATCTGCGGCGGAGAACAGGTCCAACAATTACGTCACACAGCGTCACAAGGCAGACGAGTGCTGCCATCATTGCTTAGACCACATGGACACCACGTCCATAGGACCATTAAGCGACCACCATTCTCGATCCCCTTACTCAAAATCACGCAGCCGGTCATCAAAATCCCATTAGTCAGGATCCCCCCGCCCAGGCTGGTGCCTGTCATTAGTCCGGGGTCTGCTGTGGTCCCCACTCAGAGGCTTTTGATCCCCCTCGTACCTGTTAGAGTCACGGCCCCCGCACGTCAGCCCGGGAAATAAAGGAGTTGGTGCACGGCGGATCAAACACACAGAACACAAGACAGTATATACACATGTCTGTTATTTGTTTGTCATGCTGGCGTGTGACTTCGTGTGACTTGAAAAGACGTCATAGACTTGAGTTGAATCTACCGCATTTGGTGTTCCATGTTAACTCTGGTAACTCACGGACTCCAGGAGAAGGGGTTCAGCAATTAAAGTACATCAATAGTGATGAATTGTGTTTAAAAACAGTCTATTTATAAAATTTTTAGGGAAGGGGATTAAAGTACATATAATGAAAACATATCAATAGTTGAATAATTAATGTAAAGAAACAAGGCTATATAAGAAAAAGAGTATGAATGATTGCACCAAAGTCAATACTAGTAAATGAATCCTGCATCGAGAAATAAAAGGACATAAAACAGACTCCCTGTGAATATTTTATTTGCAAACCACGTTTATCGGAAAAAGAGATGTGTACAATAAATGAGGCGGAATCACAGAGAAACTTAATAACATGATTTTTGTTTTCAGTCAAATGAGAAATTAGAAAAAAGAGCGGGTAGGTTAAGGAAGTACATGGCCATTAAAGGGACATGGTCACAATTTTTTTACAGAGCTTACAATTCCTCGCTATGTAAACAAAGCTTTTGTTTACATTTTGAATGTTGAAGTGAAAATTCCAGTTTTAGACCTAAAATGAATGGGTTAATGGTTAGGAACTGCTTATTTATGTTTAAAATGAATAAGAATTTAGACAAATCATCTTGAAAAAGATTTTTACTGGTATATTGAACCTTTGTAAACAAAAACAGGGCACGAGCCTTGTTTATACATGCCGAAGAAAAGTGAGCCCTGTATCTCGCTTAAAACTCATCGACGGCCACCCAAATTTCACTTGATCATTAGAAATGCATTCAAAAAGCATTGTAAATAATAAAAACAGGAAAATAAAATTTGCCCAAAATCGTGACCATGCCCCTTTAAGCGTCTTATTTTGACTGTAACATACAAAATCGTATAACAATAATACTGTTTTGATTCAAACTGAATACATGGCATTTTCCGTTGAAATAGATGTCAATGCAACAATCTGATAAAATCGGGTAGTGATTAAGTTACTACCGCTGCGGTTTATCATCACGTGATAGCTATAAATAGATTAAGTACATTTCTTAACATGAAATGAAATAGAACAGCATCATCACGCAAAACTACCGCTAGAATTGTATATTCTCCTCGATCAAATAAAAGATGTTCGTCCGTTAAAAAAAAAAACCTTCCCAACTTTTACACAATGTGCACGTAAACGGTATATTACATTAAAGCAACTCATAACACATGATTCTACATGTAGCTCAACTTTTCAAGTTAAACATTGATCAAACACTTGACGCGTGTTAAAAGATACGGGAGTGTTGTTCTTGTCGGATTTTTATATCGTAAGGAACGACAGAGGAAACAAGAGCATAATTACAAACATTGTACCTTTAGCGAATATTTGGTAAAACCAACAGCTGGTTTAGTTTAATTTTGTTCATTTCACAACAAATCACACAAAAATACTTTTTTGAGTTCTTTGATTTCTAATTTTTTTAAATCTGTTTATCAGGCTTTCCGATCAAATTTACACGCCATTCTATTCCATTTTTATTTATGACGACATCAATGTGCAAATTTACCTAATACAATCTAATTTATAAAAAATGTCTCTGGTATTGTTTTAATATGTTTTCTACAAAATTTCGTTGTTTTAATAATTGAATTGGTACATAATAAATAAGATTTTTTATTTCGCAGAATTGCATGTGATAACATATGCTTCCTTAACATTCCCACCGATGTCTATTCGTTGTCCTGTCTTCTTAAATTTATGCAATACATATTCAACATTTTTCGGAAAAATGCAAAGGCAAGTTTAAGCAAAAAATCAAAGTAATGAAGTATTGACGGGAGTTGATTTTATCGATTATTATTCATTTTGAAATCAACGTTATGTTACTTTGCTTGGCAAGTAGTTTATAATCTGTCTTTGAATTACGCACATTTTTATAACGGACTTTTTCGGCAAGGATTTTGAGCAAAACCCCGTGTGAATCGTGTTGAGTAATCATTAAAGAGAGAATTGATTCCATCAAACTTACTATGTATAAGTAATCGAAATATACAAAAAATTGTATGGATCCATGCAATAATGAACTCTAGTCTCATTCAACCAGATGCTTGGTCTCCAGCAAGCAAGAGAATATGTACACCAGGTCACGTGATAGCTTGAAGACGCGACCTCTAAATATAGAATGACTCTCTGCTTGTCGGAGATTTACGGAGACAGCCGATGGTTGAACGAGACTTTATTGAACTCTGGCGTATGAATACATACGACTGCAAAAAATATCTTAAGTGTTAGTATATGTACTATTTAACATCTGACTATTTTCAATGTATTCATAAAAAAGTTTCTTAAAAAACCATTGCCACAAGATACATTACATCGAATTTATCGATTATTTTCAAGAACTAAATCTTGTCAGCGGTAATGATTTGTGCTGAGGTCCAAACACTGTTTTTCACTTTCGGTTTGCCAGAGTAACAGCATAGGAGAGTTGATAAAAAACAACTCCCAAAAAGGTTATGAACAAGAAAATAAAACTCTCTTTTTAAAGGGGCATGGTCACGATTTTGGTCAAATTCAATTTTCTGTTTCTATTATGTACAATGCTTTAGGAATGCATTTCTAATGATCAAATGAAATTCACAGCGAGTCAAGTTAAGTTATAAGCAAGATACAAAGCTCACAATTCTTTGTCATGTAAACAAGGTCCGTGCCCTGTTTTTGTTTACATAGGTTCAATATACTTGTAAAAAACCTTGTTCGAGCAAATTTGTTTAGTATCTTCTTATTCATTTTAAGCATAAAAAAGTTCCTAATGTTTTACACATTCATTTAGGTCTAAAATTAGAATTTTTTCTTCAATATTCAAAATGTAAACAAAAGCTTTGTTTACATAGCAAAGGATTGTAAGATCTATAATTCGCTTATAACTTAACCCCAAAATACTGCGGGTGGACCATTAGCAACATTAGAGTATATCATATAGACCGGGAGCATAGGCTCAGAAATTAATAAGTTCGGACTAGGTTCAGAACGGGGTCTGAGACGGTGGTTTCGGATCAAGTGTTGTACAAGGATAGCTGAAGGAAAATTGTACGTTATAAATCAGTAGAATCATCGTGTTTGATTTAGTTTGACGAATAATGTTTAAGAGTTGATTTTATTTCAATCATTTACAAACGTAGGAAAACAATATCCGTGTTTGAACCCATATTACACTACAACGACCATGTCAGCAAATACAATCTTCCACTGGGTCTCATGCGGACTGACGTTTTTCATACTTATTGTTAGACCATAACTAATCACCTAATTGTCTACGGTCTTTTCCTATTTTTTCCCGATTACGACAGAGCACACGGCGGGTGTGACCTGTCAGAAGAGGATGCTCACTCCTCCTAGGCACCTGATCCTACATTCTCTAAATATAGAATGACTCTCTGCTTGTCGGAGATTTACGGAGACAGCCGATGGTTGAACGAGACTTTATTGAACTCTGGCGTATGAATACATACGACTGCAAAAAATATCTTAAGTGTTAGTATATGTACTATTTAACATCTGACTATTTTCAATGTATTCATAAAAAAGTTTCTTAAAAAACCATTGCCACAAGATACATTACATCGAATTTATCGATTATTTTCAAGAACTAAATCTTGTCAGCGGTAATGATTTGTGCTGAGGTCCAAACACTGTTTTTCACTTTCGGTTTGCCAGAGTAACAGCATAGGAGAGTTGATAAAAAACAACTCCCAAAAAGGTTATGAACAAGAAAATAAAACTCTCTTTTTAAAGGGGCATGGTCACGATTTTGGTCAAATTCAATTTTCTGTTTCTATTATGTACAATGCTTTAGGAATGCATTTCTAATGATCAAATGAAATTCACAGCGAGTCAAGTTAAGTTATAAGCAAGATACAAAGCTCACAATTCTTTGTCATGTAAACAAGGTCCGTGCCCTGTTTTTGTTTACATAGGTTCAATATACTTGTAAAAAACCTTGTTCGAGCAAATTTGTTTAGTATCTTCTTATTCATTTTAAGCATAAAAAAGTTCCTAATGTTTTACACATTCATTTAGGTCTAAAATTAGAATTTTTTCTTCAATATTCAAAATGTAAACAAAAGCTTTGTTTACATAGCAAAGGATTGTAAGATCTATAATTCGCTTATAACTTAACCCCAAAATACTGCGGGTGGACCATTAGCAACATTAGAGTATATCATATAGACCGGGAGCATAGGCTCAGAAATTAATAAGTTCGGACTAGGTTCAGAACGGGGTCTGAGACGGTGGTTTCGGATCAAGTGTTGTACAAGGATAGCTGAAGGAAAATTGTACGTTATAAATCAGTAGAATCATCGTGTTTGATTTAGTTTGACGAATAATGTTTAAGAGTTGATTTTATTTCAATCATTTACAAACGTAGGAAAACAATATCCGTGTTTGAACCCATATTACACTACAACGACCATGTCAGCAAATACAATCTTCCACTGGGTCTCATGCGGACTGACGTTTTTCATACTTATTGTTAGACCATAACTAATCACCTAATTGTCTACGGTCTTTTCCTATTTTTACCCGATTACGACAGAGCACACGGCGGGTGTGACCTGTCAGAAGAGGATGCTCACTCCTCCTAGGCACCTGATCCTACATGTACCTCTATCTATTTGAAGGTCCGAGTTGCTCTGCTTTGAATTCGTATTTCGTTTAATGGATTTTTGAGATGGTTCACGGTTTGTTATTGTCATTTTTCCACACTAGTCATATTTAATGATTGCCAGAAATTAAATGCATACGGACACATTTGTTTATATTCACGCTTTCACGCTCACATACATGTTAGTTTTTTTTTTTGCATTTTATGTGTATTACAGTAAATGTATACTATATGTACATTGGTAGTTTATAAAGAAATTTCATTTGCAAAACTACAATAGATAATTTTATGAACAAAAAAAAAAGCATCTTCTAATTAAAATTTATACCAATACTACACTTATGTAAACAAAACCAAGACTTGAACTTTGTTTACAAAACAAATTTTTTTATCTTGCTTTTAACTCAATATTTGACTTTCAGACTTTGAGTAAGCATAAACATTATCTTTATTAACCATTCTAGACATTAAAAACGGAAAAATAAAATTTAAAAATTGGGAGATCGAATCGTATCCAAGTTCCATTAAAAGATTACATTAATGTCTGCTTAAAGATTTTTCATTCCGTTTATGGAAGACGCCCACTGACTGTGAGCCAACCCAATCGATCCAATGTCTGAAAACATTTGTAAGATTAACAGTAAGTTTTCGACAACGTTTTTGCTATAAAAAAGGATCATGAATATAAAGAGGAATCATGAATTTGCGAGCAAATTCTTGATTTCTAGTAATAAACTACAAAATAAATCAACGAGGCATACTGTCTGAGTCTTCATCTCAGCGGCTACACAAAGAATGCAGGAAAACATAAATTAAGAAAGGCACCCCATCCCTCCACAAAAGAAAGAAAAGTTCAAGACAGTGTCAAATAGTTCATATATTGCAATTAATTAATATTAATTAATAAACTATGTTTTTTGATGTTTCCTTAATTTGTTATTTGTTGAATAAGATTTCAGTTAATTAAACTATGTTAACTTTGTTCTCTGTTTTCTTAATTTTTTATTTGTTGAGTAAGATTTATTTTTATTAATTTTTTATGACTTCATAAAAATTATTCATTTCATTAATCAATTTGATTATGTCCTGAGTAGGACTGTGTACTGTGGCTAACGATTGCTCTCTTAGAGTTATTTACCTTGCCTTACGAGTATTACTAAATCAATACATAAAAGTATGCATATTACACTGCCTCGCTTTATTTATGGAAACGCTTCTTGAAACTACAAAGAATTACTGCTTCGGGGCCTTTGACAAGCACCAAATGAAACGCAATGCTTAAAGATAGTTACTTATGAAAAACAGCATGTATTGCCAGAGAAGAAGCGCGCGCTTATTGCAGTGTCGTAAAAAATGAACAAACAAGTCATATGATTGAAAGGTCAATGATTAGATTGAAAGGGACCCCCGAAATCCGGAATAACTCCACCATAAACATTGATAATGATACCAGTAGTAACCAGTAGTAACTCCTTAGACATCTATTACAAACGGAAAATAACATCCGATGAATGATGTAGGCGTCCATGATACCCACCTATTCTTGTTTACAACTTACAGGGTAATGAATTATAAATCAGAATTTGAGCACAACTTCCATAAATCTAATGAAAAAACGAAATAGAGAATACAAAACGAGAAAAAAATTCCAATGAACTTCATTATCTTCTATCTATTTGTTCTGTTAATTTTTCATCCTTTATCATCGGTTTATTATTTATTTTTGGCAAAAAAGGTGCGTGGTTGTATAACGGACCCTAAAACTACAAATTTTAAATCATTTATATAATGTTTTGCAAAAAAAAAATAATTAAAAAAAAAATATAAACAATAAAAAAATAAAAAAGATAAATATATATATAAAAAAAAAACCCAAACAAATGCAAATTTTAGTGTTTTACTCGTTTAAAAGCCTTCCAAAACTTTGTCCTATGTGACGGGTTTCCGAACAAACAGAACATTCTAACTTTTAATTGGATGCATCATATTGATATTCTAATGAAGTACTAATGATAAATACATTGTAAAATGCCGATCCGAGGTAGGATCACGAAATAGACCGCCTTGATTGATGGTTTCTGGAGATATTTGATTAGTTTTTATTCTGCTTCTTCAAATGAGACTACTAGATCAGGAATTCTGATCTCAGTTCTTTAGAAAGTAAATTCAACATTCTAAATAAATAGAAACACAACAAAAGTTTATCTCATGTGATGTTGTTAAAGTCATACATCAATATCCCTTTACTTTTTGATTTTTTCGTTTTAGGAAATTCTCATTATCAACAAAGTTTACAAAATGCAATTTAAATTCTACAAAGGAATCTTTTACAAACCTTGCAAATAAATTAGAAATAATGAAGGTACTTTTTAGCAAATTATTAGTATTTTTGAAAAAAAATAATCAAACCAAAAAAAAAAAAAAAAAAAAAAATTAAGAATGTTCGCCAAAATGTTTGCCTTTTAAATTTTGCAGCAAAGCTGAATGAATATTACACTTTGGTTTTATATCTTTTTTTTTCTTTGAATCATCCGTCATCAATATTATTTTATTTGATACAATCAATGTTATAGGTAACGGTTTTTGGTCAACTTAAATGTCAAATACAAAGTCAAAGATATACGCAGCTTTTATCCGGGACTCTCGTCACGTGCTGGTGACTTTGTTTCGCTCTAGTGCCAACCAGAAGCTGGTGTTACTTCATTAAAACTGAAATCAAGTCAAAGTCGGGACAAAATAATTCTGGATTTTTGTGAGGTTAAACTTTACGAGCAGGGCTAAATCCATTCCAATCCATTTCGATCCAATCCTGTTAATATTTCCCGACAGTGAGCATCTGTAGGGTCTAACTAATATCATACATTTTCTTTTTATTGATTTGTTTTGAGCAGTTATACCTGTACCTATTGTATAACTGTCCAATACGGTTGGTATAAGTGATGAAATTATGACCTTTTCTTTTTTCATATAGATTTATTATGACATACTGAATTATGTATTTATGAACGTGTCATACCTCGTACACTTGTTTGATTGCCTGTAAATATATCTTGCAAACTTTAAAAAAATAAGACTGTTCTATTTTAATATCAGCCACGTGTTTCATAGGACCTATTATAAACAAGCTTAAACAGACGTTTTAACTCTGCAACGCCGTAAAACTTTTTTTGGGGGAGGGGGTGTGCACCGATAACAAATATTTACTTCTAAATACTGTTACATGTTTTATCATTTTCATTGTTTTGAGCAATGTTTTCAAAAGTTACCGCGGGAAAAGAAAAAACCTGATTCATCCAAGTGAGAAAAAATACCAAACATAGCAAAGTTTGTATTTGATTGCAAATAGTGCACTCTAAACATCACATAAAATGCATTTTAATTAAAAAGTAATGCGATATTTAGTTTCCAGCATGGATGCTGTTGATGTCAATACAAGTGAAGTACTTAATCATGGACAAAGTTTTTATAAAGAAGATGAACTGCTTTTTTTCTTTTAATAAAGCAATGCTTACGAATTTTAGTATGAACTCGAACATCAAAGTTTTTTTGGGAGTTTCAGATATAATATGAAATATCCGAATTGAAAATAGCTGTAATGATTTACAATAATTGGACCACGGGTTAATAAATCTTGCACAGCTTAAAACAAAACGTGTTTCAATTTTTACAGTCTTTCAAAAATTTCATCACAAATTTTGCATAGAGTTTTGGAGTTTCAGAGATCTTATTCAATCAGTAAATAAAAATTAAATCAATTTTAATGAACATATTTTTTTAAAGAAGATTTTTATTTGCCTCAAAAATCGTTCATATTTTTTTTCCTCTATAAATTAAACTGAAAAAAAACCCCGTAGACTCGTCTTTATTTTTTAACCCCCCTGGATCGGTAAAATGTCCAGGAAACTACTCTTTTATCAAAAAAAGACTTTATTCATATTCAATAAAATGGCATCCCATGACATATTGGGTATTGTCAACCAAACAATTATGATATTCATATGAGAGCATTTAATGTGTTTCAAATTAAATAATTCATTCAGTGTTAAATAAGGAGGAAGTTCAATCATAAAATACCGAAGTTTGGTAAGTGATAATCAATAGCCATGCATTTAAAAACATGCTTGACACTCCATCCTTTGGGGCCACTCTATAAAAAATTAGTTCCTGGTCGCAGTTCTTAGGCTCATTATAAAAAAAATCGAAACATAACATTAGAAAATGCAAAACGTTTCCTCTAATGTGTATGATAATGTTTATACGTAAACTCGTTTAAGTATTCTTCTATTAACAGCGAAGCTGACAACATGCAGCTCCAATTCTTCAATGCAGTCATTTGTATTCTTGCTTTGCTTCACTTCTCAAGGAACCAACAGTCTAGATGTACAACCTTCACAATGTATAAAAAGTTTATTGGGTCACTTCACGATGATCGAACAAAGCCTCTCTGGGAATTCGCGAGTGAATCTCTTGAATCGGCGAAGTATCTATGTGTTCGTCGATGTGAGAAAGACCATCGATGCGTCGGGATCGAGATTTGCTCGATAGGACCAGACTTGTCACGGTGCAGGGGATGTTGTGAGTGGTATGTGATAGACAAAGATGGAGGTTTCCCCAGAAATGCCAACGATGGCTGCAAATATTTTGAACTGGTATGCGCTTTGAATTATATTTTTTCTGTATACAATATCTATCGCGGGGTTGAGAATAATGGAGATTAGATTCTGTTTAACAGTAAACAGATTTGAAAATTGGATTTCCTTTCAGGAACAAACCTTCAGTATAAAGATTTATAAAGACTTCGCAAAACTTATATGTGATAATATTTATTTCAAGATACTTTGAAACCAAATATTTTGACGTATGTAGATTACTTTAAGTAACATCAAACCGAATATATCAAGTGCTGAAGTTATGTACGTTACAAACGGTCAGTGTTGTATTGGCTGTATACTGTAAATTCCTTTGTTTACCCAAGTGCTTAAATCTGCGATCCAGCTGTTTATATCAAATTGCGACAATAAAGAATCGCGAATGCAGAACTTTTATCCTTATTTCTTATAGTTCTCAACTCTCAAAAAATAATGGCGAGATTCTAAAATCCGCAAAAGATGCTTTTTGCGGTTTACGCGGGTATGAATTCCTCGCTTGTAAATCTGAATCTACAGTATTTATTTCTGATTTTTAATTTTTTTTTATGCCTATCCACAGAGTAAAGATAGTGTGGAATCAAGAGGGATCAGATGTAAGTACTGTATAAGATAAGCGTACTAAATTATTCGACAATAAAATCTCAAGTTCCATTTTCTGTAATTGTATCAAACAGTAAAAACGGTAACTGCATGTAAGAATTTCCTTTACTTCTCTCAGATTAATCGTTAATTGTTCGTTACTACAGAAACAACCCATAATTTGATTATGTCGGATTTTATTGTATTGCATTGAAGAACCAATGAACAAAAAGTATCATAATCAAAATATGTATTTTGAAAATTTAAGCGTAACGGTGGTGGCAATGTTATTGTTGACAAATGACACGCACGATTCTGATTTCCGAGCGATCACAGACGATACACGACCGATCACGCACGACCCACGAACGATCACGCACGATACACGAATAATCACGCACGATGCACGAACGATCACGCACGATAAACGAACGATTACGCGGGATACACGGACGATCACTAACTTACTGAATTTTTACAATGCAAGAACGCTAACGATAAAACATGCAAAGGAACGTTTCTACACCATTTTACACCATTTAACACGTAAAATCAAAATTCTTTTTAAAGATAAGAATAAAGGAAACGTACAGCTTTCAATTCTATAACAATAGACTTGTGTTTTATTTAAAAGAAGCATGTTTAGTAGCCATGCACTGTTTTATTTTCACGAGTAAACGATACGATAAGATACACATACCAATGAAACTGTTCTGTCTTCACAACGAATATTAAGCTCTTTCTTAAATGAAAGAAAATTAAGTGTAAAGGAAATAAAATGAATACATAGACATCAGGAAACTATTTATTTGATGTGTTGATTAGTTGATGTGTATCTAATCCGATTCCCTTTCGTATTATTTAATTGTGTGGAATGCAGGTAAATTGTTACCTTGTTCCAAGAATTTCGATTTTATACATTCCATATTTCCATAATATAAACTTAATTGATTGAATTCTATTTTATCCAAACAAAATTTTATTTACACAATGTAAAGGACAGGAATGCCTATCGTATTTTCAACTGAAAGAAAAATCAGAAAATAATCGTTTAAGTTTGAATGGGAAATGGGGAAGCTGGACCATTTTCATTCAACGTGTCTCTCATTGTAATATGATTAAGATTATGTGTCAAAATACGATGGATGCTAGAAAAAGACTGATTACAAAATCATGCAAAATTAATTCGACCGATCAAAGGATTAAATGAGTTGTTGAAATACTTACTATTTTACGACGAAAGAGGGAATATGTAAAATAAGATAAGCGCTAGCATGATACATGAATGTAAACAATTGTCAATATTTTTCTATAAAACAGTTTTGAAATCACATTGTTGCGTTGCTTTAAAAACTACTCGTCGTTGTTTTAGAATAAATTCTGACATTCTGTAAAAAAGTTACAAAACGAAAAAACCGCACAATCAGGCACGATCACGTATATTAAAAACGCAAACCTATTTTTCAAATACATCCACGATCCCACACGTTACACGTACGATCACCCATGGTACATGAACTACTTAACACTTAACTTTCCATCAATAACGTTGTTACCGCCGTATTCCTTCATGAACTACTAAAGAAAGCAACTTAGTTGTATTCCTTTATTAATAGGCATACAAAGTGTATCACTATGCGTGAAATCTATGCACTGAATAAACGAATGTTCATTATGTAGTACATGTATGGTTTTTGTCTTAAACTCGGTAACCACTACAAGTAGTTTTTCTGATAAATGGTTTAATTAGGATCTACTCCGTAAGGCAGTTTACATCTTATTGTGAACTTTTTTGTTGAAAATCTTTGGAATAATACACCAACTCTATAAATATGTGAATATTCTAAGCGATAAAGGCACAATTCACATTACACAATAAAAGTTTTTTTTTCGTCTTGAAATACAGTGTCTACAAATTCCAACTTGTTGACAGCTGTAGCTAGCTCTATATACGGTTTGGATTTTGGTCCAGGATGGCCACCATCCAATGCTCTTGATGGATTACACGGCATTAATTGCGAACTGGATAAACCATACATCTCAATCAATGAACCAAACCCTTGGTTAGAAGTGAAATGGTCGGGAACAATAGCAATTCAGAGAATAGTAATCTACAATCGTTTTGATTGTTGTGGTAAGTACTGTTGAACATTGTTCCACAGAAAACCGACACTTTATTTTACAATTCTTCTGAAAAATCAAATTAAGAAAGTATATACATATGTAGATATACGCACAATCAAAAGCTGATTTTCTTTATCATGTTTTCGCTAAAGAGACACATCACCGACATATTTCTTCATCACATGAACAACCCTACTTTTTTTACTGAAATGATTTATGCATTTTCTTATACACGGTAAAGTATAAAATGATAGCAATCATTTGCTCATATTTTCGACTAGATCACTGTTAGTGTCAATGTTATATCTCTTGATAACATTCTTTGCAATTTGATAGCATCATTTTGATCATATTGAAAATTACCATTTACAGAGCTTGCAAGATAAATTATTTCTAATGACACCATACAAATTAATTACATATATCTCCAAACATCTTGCGTTTTATTTTGACAGGTAATCTATTGGTGGATTTAAACGTCACATACAACAACAACGGGGTAACTGGCATTTGCGGTTTTTACCCCGGTCTCTTGTCACGTAATGGTGATCGTATTCTGTTTCTCTGCCCGCCAGAAGCTCATGCTACTTCAGTAAAGCTCCAAATCCAATCAAAGCCGGATCAAAGAAATATGCTGAATTTGTGTGAAGTTGAAGTTTATAAGAAAACGTAAATCTAATCCTTTTGTAAATCGTTGTTATTCAATTTTTTGATGATGTTTCGTTATTGTTCTTTGTATTTCAAAGACAATTTTAAGACAATTTTAAGACAATTTCAGAAATTACAGAAAATGAAATGGTGTCAATGATATTGTGTTTATTTTCCCATATTCACTTCAGTTCATCAGTTATAGATTAGTGTGCAAGGTATTGTCTACTCTAGTAATTTTCATTGAATTACTATTTGCCATTTTTAATCCAGTAATATATTGGTTTATTAAATTCGTTCTGTGGGATAGAAAAATTGATTGCTCAGACACTGAGTAATCTTTTAAATATGTTTATTTTTTTAAAACAATGTTGTTGCCTTAAAAATTCTAAGAATAAACACCTTAGTCTTTAACAAGTAATGGAGGTCCATATCTTTCTGTCGTCATTGTATTATTATTAGACTGCACGTCTTAATCCATGGTTTTTTTTTTTTGCTCTTTAGGGTTGTCATTAAATTTTGAAATTTTACAGTCTTAGTATATATAGCTTTGTAACGATTGTAGAACATTAGCCTCTATCGTTACCGTTAATTACAATATCATGATTTTATTGTCCGTGAATTTCTTATGAATTATTGATTTATATATTTTCAACAAACTAATAGAGAGAATAATGTTTTGCTACTTTGTAATACTATCTTACAAACTTTCACTATTCATTTGTATATGTACAAAAAGATCTTCACCCCCCCCCCCCCCAACCCTCATATATATTATAGATGGGTCAATTGCTGTTGATATATTTAAGCAAAAGTTTTTAAATATAATATGCTTAGTGATGCAGCATGCGTGAAAGAAAAGATATATTTTAGCTTTTTGATAGATATAATAAAGTAAATTTAAAAATGGTACATAATGTAGGTTTGCTTGCAGCTTAATCAATAAAAACACACCCTGAAAGATACAAAAAAAAAACTAATGCAAAGCGCCAGACCAGCCGCTTTATGTAGAATGAAAATTTTAAAAACAACAAACAGTAAATTTTCACATGAAAGGAGTATAAGGAAAACATCTGGATTTGAGAAGATTTGTTTACCGAAGTGGTTAAGAATACATTTTTTTTCTTATAAAGAAACAAAATTACGAGATTAAAAGAGATAACACTATGCATTCTAATATAAAGAACGAATATTACGTTTTCCCTCTTACCATGAAAAATTTATGTTAAACGCACGTGTTTACTTGAAAACGAAGCAGGTCATAAATTGTGCAAAAGTTTGATAAAATATAAAAAAATACACCTTTAAATTGAATGATTTAAAAAAAAATTGGGCTTTTTATAGTATTATATATGCTAAATTCAAACAGAATATAAAACGCATTTCGGTAATCTTTCTCTCTCTCTCTCTCTCTCTCTCTCTCTCTCTCTCTCTCTCTCTCTCTCTCTCTCTCTCTCTTTGTTACTGAAACCTAGCTATTGCAAACAAAAGTATGTCTCGTCCACCCTGGTGATGTATGGTGATGAAATTATGACTTTTTTCTGTTTTCATCTAGACTTAAAAAAAAACCCTATTCATATATGTATATTGACATGTTATATAAGAATTATTTGTTAGTCTGTCTATAAAGATATCTTATGAACTTTTGAAACACGACCGTTCTATTCATATCTCAACCACATGATCCTGAGTACCTATTATGAACTAGCCCTATTGAATATATTACTTGATAAAACAGAACTTTTGTCTGTTTAACTTTGTTAAACTGTGCGCTAAGAAATATAGTGTACTTGGTAGAACGAGACTACATATAAATGTGTTGTTAGAAACAAATAAAAGTATTCAGAAGAAAACTAAATTGTACCACTGGTTCTCATTAATTTTTAACTTATTTTGAACAAATAAAAAAAAAATCATTAATTTTTATTTCCTCGATATATTCATTTTGGTACTAGGTATCATCTTGCTTTAGATTTAGACTAAATTTCACTTACGTATGTATTTTTTAATTTGTTATTTTACTCCAATTGTCAATAAATATTCAATATACATCATTTGTTTTGTTTATCGTTTAAATTTCTATTCAACTCGACTTGAGAGTTGCGCACGTGAGTATATGGGAAATTTCTTGCAAACGATATCGTTTACTGACATTCTCTTATGCACTAATGAGATAATCCATCTAAATGCAAATGATCTTTATGACGTCATAATATGACATTTAACAACGCGGATAAGTAAATTACAGCAGATAATCAGTTCTGGGCAAGGAGATACCCAACATAATTTAAAAGAGTCTTGGATATATACGAGACATTAAACTTAAAAAAAAATTTCATGTCCCGTCAAAACACAAAATTTTAATCAGAAAAGATACAATAAAAAACATAAATTTACGGCTTTTAAAATCGAAGTCCACCTTTAGTTGGACCGGTTTTGAACAATTTATTGATTTGCAGCACAGCTTAATAAATTTTACATTTTGTTTATGTATGGATTAAAACTATTTTCTTATGTCTTGTGATATATCAAATACCTGGGAGCGACTGGAAGTTGCATTTTCATGCGATTGCACATTTATTTGAAGTCTCTTATGTTAATGATCTCTTATAGAAATATACAAAGGTCTTTGTTAAGTTAGACAATATACGGATTAGGTGTTTTTATATATGCTATCAATGCTTCTCATTTATTTCAAATTTATTTCCAAAAAAAATAAATAAAAAAAATAAATAAAAAAACCCAAATTAATTGAACAAATAAGGAAAATCATATCATTAAGTATTAAACTATAATCATTTCGGTCCTTGGTAACATCTACATGTAGACAGAAAGATCATCAATTTAACTTAATATGATTGTATTTTTGTGTATTTCCGATTTACTTCAAATATCAGAAAATATTCAATAGATATCCTTTTTCTTGTTTATCATTTTAAAATCTTATTCAACTCGACTTCAGAGAGTGAACTAATTGAGTACATGTTATAATTCTGATCCAGTTCTTGGACACAGGTGAGTATGAAAGTTTATAGAATTGGTTCGTCAATTTGATATCTAATATCTTTATTAGAATTTTTAAAAATATTTGTTTTTGTTGTGCAAATCAAATATTTCAATAAATCATTCATTAAAAAAAAATACGCTTACACGCTTATCCTTTTCCCTCCCCCTTTTTTTTTTATCTATAAATGTAGCGTTCCCTTTTCATCTCGCTGTAAACATGGTAACTAATGTCATTTATCGATGAACCAAAATCATTTCTTCGGAAACCCACGGTTAGTTTTACAAAACCCCACTGACCGTGGACCAATTCATTAGATGTTTCTCATTCTTTTCAATAACGCATGGAATATTCCAGTTGGCCTATTCAAATCTTTGCGAAGGGGCTCGTTTTATTGACCAAGGTGTAGATCTGCCATTAAGTCTATCAGTAGACTAAGTGGCCCAGTATCATCTGGTGAAGATTTATTACACAGTGGCTTCATCAAGGTATTCAGAAAAGGCCAGATTTCATTTCTCCTCGCTCGTTCAATTTCAGCCGGGGTAGAGAGATACGGGACAAGTTGTCTACGATACAAGACGTCAGAACTTCCGGACATAAGCTCTGTGCTCCGGGCGGACAGATACTGCTTAAAGCACGAAAACCACCATTACTGTAAACTATGGGCATGCGCAAAGACTACCCCAGACTGCACACAAAAACGTCCAGGAAATAACTGTTTTTATTGTAAAGGTAAAAGAATTTCATTTTCTGCTATTTAAACCTCGAGGATAAAAATATACATATAAAATCGTTATTCCGCTTAGTGTATGGTCCATTTGCAAGGTTTAATTTATTCATTCCAACTTTATGGATTTTTTTATGTTTCTGAGACAAAAAGAAGATGGGGGAATAAGATGGCGCAAATGCCCATTCGGTTTACTAGTTAAATACGATTTTAAATTTATTTTTCCCCAATTAAATCTATTCAAATATATTATAATACAACTTTGCAAAAGCAAAATTTCTAATTATAGCCAGTTTTTGATATATTTAACAAAAAATAAGAAAAAAAATATTGTCGGAAATTTTGGTGGTATCGAACCCGTAACATAAAAACCCTAGATATATACGGTTAGCTTATGCCAGGTACTTTAACCACTGAGCCATTTCAGACACAACAAAGTCACGAATTACCGGACTTGTATTATTTTTTCAATACGTTCAGTTGTTGGGATACAAAATGATATTTTTAATGTATAGTGGGTCATCTCTCCACGTTTTTGTTGATTGAAATCGGTTTGTTTTTCATTAGACTTTAATTAGACTATGAGAAAAATATGGAGCACAGACCCACTCTATAAAAGAAAATGCCTTGAAGTTCTAAAAAATGACAATATTTGCAGGTTTTGATACGTATACGCCTGTTTGAGTCAACATATTCCAAGTATTGAACATACCTACAGGTTACAAATCAATGATTCGTTAAATATATACCGGTGTTGTTTTAAATGATTTAAAACAAAATTATCAGATTTGTTGATACTTTAATTTTTTAGTAGCCTGTCCGACCGCGTATGGGCATTTTACACGACTTATCCACCCATCTTCTTTGTTCAAGGGTGTCAATTTCAATTATTATACTTTCATGAAATCTGATTGGTTTACCCGCAGTTGATAATCCATTTTATTACCCTCAGCGTTAGCAACACACTTAGCAACGGGTAACACAACGAATTGTTACATGCGCGTAAATTATGCGCGTACGGTTTGCCATGGAATTCACGTCATTTCTATACAAAAGCAGTAAAGGTTTCTAAAATTAAGGCATTCAGTATAATAAAATAAATAGTGCCTGCTTGGGAGGATAACAGTTGAAATTGACACCCCTCGAAAACCATTGTCAACCTCCGCTTCGCGTCGGTTGGCAATGGTTTCATCGGGGTGTCAATTTCAACTGTTACCCCCCCCCCCCCCCCCAACAGGCACTATCTATATAGTGTCATCCTCCCAAACAGGCACTTTTTTAAATTATAGTGGATGTTTTGATGTTGATAACACTGAGGATAATAGAACGGATTATCAACTGCGTCTTAAAAAATCAGATTTCAGTTTTTAACATGAAAGTATAAAATAATTTAACTTTTGCGAGGAATGTTGTTTCATCAGTATTATTTGCAGAGTAAAATCATTACCAATGATACTCTCAACTCTATGTACCTTTAAATATTGCATTTCAATGAACATTTTTTTCAATAAAAAACACTCAAAATACAATTTTCGCGAATTTTTCTCAATGAAAAAAAAAATGAAATGAAATGTTTATTTTCCAGTTAACTACACACAAATGCATTTGTCTTTCAGGTACCTGTAACATCGGGGGTCACATAGTGAAGCTGGGGGACCGGGTGTCCCACCCAGACGGCGTGAACGTGTGCACGTGCGGGACATACAACCACGTGAGCAACTGCACGGACGTTCTGCCGCCTCTAAAGAGAATCTGCGGCGGAGAACAGGTCCAACAATTACGTCACACAGCGTCACAAGGCAGACGAGTGCTGCCACCATTGCTTAGACCACATGGACACCACGTCCATAGGACCATTAAGCGACCGTCATTCTCGATCCCCTTACTCAAAATCCCGCAGCTGGTCATTAAAATCCCATTAGTCAAGATCCCCCCCGCCCAGGCTGGTGCCTGTCATTAGTCTGGGGTCTGCTGTGGTCCCCACCCAGAGGCTTTTGATCCCCCTCGTACCTGTAAGAGTCCCGGCCCCCGCACGTCTGCCCGGGAAATAAAGGAGTGGGTGCACAGCGGATCAAACACACAGAACACAAGACAGTATATACACATGTCTGTTATTTGTTTGTCATGCTGGCGCGTGACTTCGGATTGAAAATGACGTCATAGACTTGAGTTGAATCTACCGCATTTGGTGTTCCATGTTAACTCTGGTAACTCACGGACTCCAGGGGAAGGGGTTCAGCAATTAAAATACATCAATAGTGATGAATTGTATATAAAAACTGTCTATTAAAAAAGTTTTAGCGAAGGAAATTCAAGTACATAGGATGAAAACATGTCAATAGTTGAATTATTATTGAAAAGAAACAAGGCTATATAAGAAAAAGAGTATGAATGATTGCACCAAAGTCAATACTAGTAAATGAATCCTGCATCGAGAAATAAAAGGACATAAAACAGACTCCCTGTGAATATTTTTTTTGCAAACCACGTTTATCAGATAAAGAAATTTGTACAAAAAAATGAGGCGGAATCACAGAGAAACTGAATAACATGATTTTTTTCTCAGTCAAATGAAAAATTAGAAAAAAAGAGCGGGTAGGTTAAGGAAGCACACACGGCCATTTGACCGCCTTATTTTGACTGTAACATACAAAATCGTAAAATTATACTGTTTTGGTTCAGACCAAAAACTTGGCATTTTCCGTTGAAATAGATGTCAATGCAACAATCTGATAAAATTGGGTAGTAATCAAGTTACTGCTGCTGCGGCATATTATTACGTGATAGCTATAGATAGATTAGGTACATTTCTTAATATGAAATGAAATAGAACATCAATAACCCGCAAAACTACCGCTAGAATTCTATATTCTCCTCGATCAAATAAAAGATATTCGTCCGGTTTAAAAAGAAAAAAACCTTCCCAACTTTATTGTCAATTCTCAACCACATTAAGATTTTAGACTGTGATACAATAAATTCTTGACATTGTATGTTATTCTCCTTACAACAAAAAAGAGAATAATTTTTGTTTATCTGCCCTATATCGCTCATAAGATTGATATTAATATGCATGAGAGGTGGAGCTGACATTATCAGAAAGGTGCTAACATTAAACAAGCATGAATAACAATGCCATATACACAAAAATTATATGATCACTCTTTCTCCATAGCCCTTTCTATTCTATATGCAACAAGTATACTATTTACTATGGTTTTAACAATAAGACCACGCCCATGTAAGTACAGAAGACTTTAAAGCAATGCTTGACAACTTAGCACATAGCATGCTGCTTTAGTCACGTAATATCATTTTGTATTCATAAAGTTTCCCGAGGTGGGAAATCATGTGGTGAATTATTCTAACTAAGGAGAGTGTAGTGAAATTCGTAAATGTCCGATATCATGTGCAATGTCTACTTGTGCACGCAGGGGTTTAAGTCTAGTCAAACATAATTGTTGTTGATTGTTCATCCTTGGTTTAAGTATTATTGTACACTCAAATTGTTTACTTTTACTACAGATATACCGTTTAGTAGGATTTTTTGAAGGTCTAAAAATTTTAAAATATGGGTTGACTATTATCCTTTTTTTTTAGTTTAGTCATAAATTTTGTGATTTTTGAAGTCTTTAAAAGCAAACAATACACTATATAGAATGCAAATTCTGTATATGAATTTTTTCAGGAGAAAATAATCGCACAAAATGAGAAGATTAAGCCTAGGTTTGCGGCTTGAATGTCTATTTTCTTTTTTTTCAAATTGTACCAAAACTACATACAATTTTCTTCACAATACTTAAGGATAACATTTACTCAGAATAAAAACAACCCACCGATGATAACGAGAAACTATCAACTGTATGTTATAGACAAAATGTGATAAAATTTATATGATTTTGCCGGACCTGTTTATAACACAAAAAGGCCAAATTCCATGATTTATCAATTTCTTGCGAACTGTCAAAAATAAAATGCAACAAAAGTCAAAGTTTCGGGCTATTGTCATATGAACGTACACAACTTAATTAAAAACCTTTTAAAGTCCACCGATTTCAGGAAGAAATGGGTAATCTGGTGTTTCTAAAAAACTAGTTAAATCAATATCGTTAGGGCCTCGTTTTCTGGAAATAGATATAATGCTTTTTTCGTAGTATTTTTTAACTGTAAACTACAAAGCTCTGCGAAATAAAAAAAACCCTGTAGTCAATTATTAAATTATTTAACCTTGGCGTCTTAACTAACATGAAATAAGTAAATTGTGTTACGCTACTTAGAAATTTGAGTTATGTTAGTTTAGCCGCTAACTTTTCCTTATATAATTTTGAAAATAATCAACATCTGGTGTTCTTTTTTAGTGTCATTTTCATTCTGTTTTTTAAGTTAAAAAATAATAAGAACCACGTAACATTTCAAAATATTTGCAGCCGTCGGTAGCATTTCTGGAGAAACCTCCATCTTTGTCAACCACGTACTACTCACAGCATCCCCTGCACCGTGACAAGTCTGGTCGTATCGAGCAAATCTCGATCCCGACGCATCGCTGGTCACTCTCACATTGAGAGAAACAAAAATACATGGCCAAATCATCAGATTCCTACTCAATTTCCCATAGAGGCTTTGCTTGATCTTCGCGAAGTGACCCAAAAACTTTCATGGCGAAAGTTGAACATCGAGGATTTTGATTGTGTGATATTTGAAGACAAGTGAGAACAATGACAGATACTTGCTGGAAGAATCTAAACTGCATTTTACAATCCATGTTGGGAATGGAATTCTAAAAACACATCCATATAAAGATGCTAGCGTATGGCATTTTTCACACCACATGAGTTGAACTTGTTTGAATACTGATTTTAATTATTAAGAAATAATGAATATCAAACGTTATAGAAACATTTTAAAATGTGATTCAAAGGTACTAGACAGTCGTCCCAAAGACGGAATTAAACTTTATCTCTTGCGTTTTTTTATTATCAACTGACCTTTACGGGGTGTGATTTTTGATACAGCTCTTTGCCTGTTTTTTTTTGCAATAGAGTTATGATAAATAATACAAAATTTGCGTGACGGCTTTGTATGGCGCAAAACAGTAAGAATAAAACTACGCCTCATTGGTGAAAAAAATCAATATCGGTTGTAGTCTTTGAGTCTATTTTGTTAACTTTTTAGGGTTAGAAAAACAAAGATGAACCTTTATGATTTCATAAAATTATAGAATAAATAATATTTATTTCAAAAAGTAGGGAGAAAAATTTGTGATTGTTATAATGGTGTATTATTGACTTGTAATAACGGTGTATCGTTGACTTTTAACAACAGTGTATTGTTGAATTGTAATAACAGTGTATCGTTGACTTGTAATAACGGTGTATCGTTGACTTTTAACAACAGTGTATTGTTGAATTGTAATAACAGTGTATCATTGACTTGTAATAACGGTGAATCGTTGACTTGTAACAACAGTGTATTGTTGAATTGTTATAACGGTTTATCGTTGACTTGAAACAGCGGTGTATTGTTGAATTGTAATAACGATGTATCGTTGACTTGTATCAACGGTGTATCGTTGACTTGTAATATAACGGTGTATCGTTGACTTGTAATAACGGTGTATCGTTGACTTGCAATAACGGTGTATCGTCGAATTGTAATAACGGTGTATTGTTGAATGTTATTGAATATTATGAATTTATGTCTTAAACATGACAGATATTCCATCACCCTGTCTCAAGTTTCTTACAAAAAGGGAGAGGACATGGACACACATAGGATAAGAAGTGGTCAGGAGAAGCCAAAAATGTTATGATTGGTATCATGATCAAAATGACAATTTTTGGCAGTGTAGGCTTTTGCAAATAATTTCTCCCATTTTCAAATTAAAGTGTTTTAGATACTAGAAGTCCCTCACTCCAGAAATATTTAATCTTCTTCTTCAGAATCGGATAGAAGTCTGCTCCTGCTATCGTTACTGCCTTGGGGATAGGCTATTCCTTTGTTTAGAAGAATTTTCGTTCCGTTTAATATTATTGCTGAGAGATAAGGACGAGTAATTTAACAAAAAGGCGGAAAACTATGAAAATTTATTCTTATAATATTTATCAAATTAAATAGACTAAGTGCATTTTTTTTAAAGGATCATCTATGCGCAACAAAATATTTTAGTGAACAATTTGTATTGCACAAAGTTATACATAACAAAAATATCGATTTTTGTTCACATAAGATGCGTGCACTTTTTTGCTGGGAAATTTTTTCAGAAAACTACAAAATGCATTACTTTTCTTGCTCTTAAATATCATTGTTAGAAACTGTCAATCAACTGCATATTTTCACATGATTAATTACTTTGAATATTGATTATATAATTCTTTATTGTACATTGGATGGCGAGTCTTTTATTATTTTATGTTACATTCTTTTATTCTTTTTAAACAAACGTTACACGCAATTAGAGCTCTTCAGTGTGGAATGGATAATAGAGGTAGCGATACGGCTGATTTAATAACTTTAGAGACGGCGAGGTTTAACTAAAGCAGAGCATTAAATATTTCATCATATTTAGGTCTTCTGAAATACCCTGTCATTCTTGATGTTTTAAAAGCATTTTACGAATAACATATTCACTGATTCTTGTTTATGTCAATTTATGTTTTGGGTTATATTTTACTCTCTGTGCTATCTTGCCTTAAATTTTTGTGAATTAATGAAACGTTGTTTTTTTTTTTGATGGACAATCTATTCTGCTTCGTTACATTATTCCTTCCTCTATAGATATATTTTATGAACTAAACCCCTTTCCCTGACGTCCATGGATTACCATGATAAACAGACGCGGACAATTCCACGCAATGTTATTACGCCATTTTCCATTCACAAATAAGAGTAAAGTGTATATTGTGGTGTGTGTGTGTGTTTGATCCGCCGTGGGCGTGCATCCTCATCCTTTATTTCCCCGGCTGATGAAATACACGTGTAACTGTGTACAGAAGCTAATCATAAGGTATAAAACATATGAAACATTCAATATGTATATTTATAACATTCAAAGGTCAGCGTTTCGGGAATATAATCCTAAATTTTGATTTTTAGAAAAAAATTCATTTTTTAATTTTGTTCATGGCATGGAAAATTTAGCACCTTTTTATCCTTACGTGATAATGTTGAATTGTTCATTAAATGGGCTATTCTTATGCTTTTTCAAAAATACTTTCGCTCATTTCGTATCATTAATTTACCCCCGTATTGAAAAAAAATTATCCTTGAGAACAAGTAGTTCTGCCCTTCCTCTCTGCAGATGCACATAAAAATATCATAAACTACTCTAAATAATTTCTACTCTCATTGTTTTGAATTTTTTGTTGAAAGTAATGTTTATCCGCATGCGAATAAAACCATATATATATATATACATTTATAAATTTATTTATATTCCCATCGTTTTGATTACACTAATGTTTCATCAATATTCATTCAACCGATTAATCATTCCTTTCACAGATAAAATACATTGTATTACACCCTTAAACATTTTTCATATTGATTCTCCTGTTTCATTCCAATAGACCAATAAAAATAAAATAATAATTGATTACAAAATTGTTTATTTGTCCTGTACTGTCACAGCCGTAGGAAATAAACTAAATGCATTGTTATAATAAAACGTGTTTTGTTTCTGTCTTTTTCCCTATCAATGTTATTTTAAGAATCAATTTCAAAAAACGCATTTTATGTTTCCACAATTTTTCGTCGATGTTATTACATATGTAAGTACCCTAAAAAAACCAACAGAAAAACAGAGAGAGAGCGAGAGAGAGAGAGAGAGAGAGAGAGAGACTATAAAAATGAATATACAACATAAGAATGTACAATGTACATCACAATCTTAGACTTGTATTACAGAAAGAAAATTGATTTTTAAATTATACCAAAATTAAATTAAAATTAAATTACCAAAAATTAAATTATCTGTTTGAGAAGGTATTGTTTTCATCGCAAGATTATTCAATGTTAACAATCTGTTAGCAAATGCAATATTTTATTTATAACTGAGATGTTTTGCTTTTACTTAATATGTTCATTATTTTGTTGAAACATCAGGGAAATTGGACACGATATATTACTTTTGCATTATATATTACTTTTGTAAAAGTGAGACTGAGATCAGAAGTGAGCTCGTCTAACCCTTATGGTTTCGGGGTCAGGAATTCTGATCTCAGTTCTTTAGAAAGTAGATTCAACATTTAAAAAAAATCGAAGTACAATATAAGTTTATCTCACGTGGTTTTGTGATAGTCATACATCAATATACCCTTTTTATTCGTTTCAGGAAACTTTCATTATCTACATAGTTATAAAAAGGAGTTCAAATTCTTCAATTGTTGTCTAATCTTGTTTTGAAAAGGAGTATTTTGCAAACCTTGCTACATAAATTAGAAAGAATGAAGGTACTTTTATGCAAATTTTTGTTTTTTTGTTGTTGAAAAAATGATCAAAAAACTAAAAACTAAAAAATGTTTGCAGAGATATTTGCCTTTTAAATTTTGCAGCACAGCTGAATACATTATAAACTTTGGTTTACTGCTTTTGTTTTACTTCTAATCATCTGTTATCAGCATTATTTTCATTTGATACAATCATGTGTTATAGGTCAGGGTTTAGTCAACTTAAACTATACCGTCTTATAGTTATATACGACTTTTATCCGGGACTTTTGTCACGTGCTGGTGACTTTGTTTTGCTGTAGTGCCAACCTGAAGCTGGTGTTACTTCAGTAAAAACTCAAATCCAGTGAAAGCCGGGACAAAAAATTTAGAATTTTTTTTTGAGGTTAAAATTTACCAGCGAGGCTAAATCAAGTTCGTTCCATTTTGATCCAATTCTGTTTATTTTTCCCGATATTGAGCATCTGTAAGGTCTTACTTATATCATATATTTCATTTTTTTTTATTTGTTTTGAGCAGATTTATACCTGTATCTATTGTATAACTGTCAAATATGGTTGGTATAAGTGATGAAATTATGACCTTTTCTTTTTTCATATAGATTTATTATGACTTACTGAATAATGTATTTATGATCGTGTCATACCGCGTACACTTCCTTGATTGTCCGTAAATATATCTTGCAAACTTTTTAGAAAAAAAGACTGTTTAATTCTATGGTCAGCCACGCGTTTTTAAGACCTAATATGAACTAGCCTCAAACAGACACTTTATCTCTGTAACGCTGTGAACATTTTAGGGTGGTGGTTGTGCACCAGTAACAAATATCTTAGTTTACTGCTTAATACTGTTATCATTTTTTATTACAATATATTAATACAATCTACTAAGAATAAAACTTCTCTCGTTTGTCGTGTGATATATTAAAAACCGGGCAGCGGGTGAAAGTGGCATTTAAATGAGATTGCACATTTATGTGAAGTCTCTTTAAAACAAATACATGTAAATTTATTTCCCTCCTTAAAATATACAAAGGTCTTTCATAAGTTGGACCTTTTACGGTTTGGGTATATTCATATGTGTTATCAATACTTCACATTAATTTCAAACTTAGATTCATAAAAAGAAATCAATGGAACAAATAAGGAGAGTACTATCTTTTTGTTATTTTTTTTTCGGTCAATCCTATGATTACCTTTAGACAAATCATCAATTCAATTTAATCTAAGTGTATTTCTTTGTGTATTTCCGATTTCCTCCAATTGTTAAAAATATTCAATTTATATTGTTTATCGTCTTTTATATATATATATATATATATATATATATATATATATATATATATATATATATATATATATATATATATATATATATATATATCTTGTTTATCATTTCAAAGTCTTATTTAACTCGACTTGAAAGTAAATGTTTGAGTACATATAATATTTGACATTTGCAAGTTGGCTTCGATTATCAATTACATATATTTAAGACCCTGTCAAAACTCAAATTTAAATCATAAGTTGAAATAGATAAAAACAGGCAACAATATACGGCGTTTTGTATCAAATTCTCTCCCCCTTTCAGTTGGACGGGTTTTGAGCAATATTTTCAAAAGTTGTCGTTGGAAAAGAAAAAAAAACTCATTTATTCGATCGCAAAATTACCAAATATAACACAGTGTGAATTTGATTGCATATATTGCACATTGCGCATTAACCATAACATACAAGCATAAAATTAGTGCGATATTTCGTTTTCAGCACGAATGCTTTTAATGTCAATACAAATGAAGTTCTTTATCATTAAAAAGTTTTTCAATATTTTATGTAGAAGATACATTGTTCTTTTTCTTTTCATAAAACAGTGCTTGCAAATTTTGATATATACACGAACATCAAATTTATATTTTTTGTGGTTCCAGATATAATATTAAATATTCCAATAGAAAATAGCTGCAAAGTTTTTTTTGTATGGGGACAACGGGTGAATAAAATTTGCGCAGCTTAAATCAAAACTTGTTTAAATTGTTTTTCATCAGTTTCATAACATATTTTGCATGGAGTTTTGGAGTTTCAGATATCTTATTCAATCAATGAATGAAAACTAAATGAAAACTAATAAACATATCTTTTTAAGAAAAAAAATGGACTTTTATTTGCCGCAATTCTTGTCATATATTCGCTTCATCTATATTTTTAATATTAAAAAAAAAACCAGTTGATTCGTCTTTATTTTTCTACCCCCCCCCCTCCCCGCCCAAAAAGTTTCTCGGTTAAACTAGATCGATTAAATGTCCAGGAAACTATTCTTATATTCAACAAAGACTTCTTTCATATTCAATGAAATTGGATCTCCATACTTCATGATATATTGGGTATTGTCAACCAAACAAATTTGATATTCATATGACGGTATTTGTTGTGTTTCGAAGAAATAATTTATTCAGTGTTAAATAAGGAGGAAGTACAATCATGCAATGCCAAAGTCTGGTAAGTGTTACCTGATATCAGCTAATCAATAGACATGCAATTAAAAGCATGTTTGACACGTCATCCTTACGGGACACTCACTCTCTTTAAATGAGTTTATGGTCACAGTTATTTTGCACATTATAAAAAATTCGAAACAAAATATTAAAAAATGCAAAACGTTTCCTCTAATATGTATGATAATAATTTTACGTCAACTCGTGTAAGAATTCTTCTATTAACAGTGAAGCTGACAACATGGAGTTCCAATTCTTAAACACAATGATTGTTTGTTTTCTTGCTTCGCTTCACTTCTCAAGGAACCAACAGTCTAGATGTACAACCTACACAATGTATCAAAAGTTTTTTGGGTCACTTCACGATGATCGAGCAAAGCCTCTCTGGGAAATTGAGAGGGAATCTGTTCAATCGGCGAAGTATCTATGTGTTCGTCGATGTGAGAAAGACCATCGATGCGTCGGGATCGAGATTTGCACGATACGACCAGACTTGTCACGATGCAGGGGATGCTGTGAATGGTACGTAATTGACAAAGATGGAGGTCTCCCAAGGAATGCTACCGATGGCTGCAAATATTTTGATCTGGTATGTGGTTTGAATTATATGTTTTCTTTAAAGAATATCTATCACCTGGTTAAGAATAATGGAGATTGGATTCTTTTTAACAGTAAACAAATCTCTAAATTGGCCTTCCGTTCAGAAACAAACCTTGAGTATAAAGTTTTATAAAGACTACGCAAAACTTATATTCGATATTGCTTATGTTTATCTTGAACCAAAAATTATTTGACGTTTTATCAAAAAAAAAAAAAAATGTACACTACTTTAAGTGATATTTTACGAAATATATCAAGTGCTGAAGTTAAGTACGTCACAAACTGTCATTGATGTATTGCCTGTATACTGTAAATTCCTTTTTACGCGAGTACTTAATTCGACTGTTTTGAATCAAATTGCGACATTATCAAATCGTGAACGCAGAACTTTAATCCTAATTTCTTATAGTTCTCAGCTCTAAAAAAAAATATGGCGAGATTTTAAAATCCGCAAAAGGTGCTTTTTGCGATATTACGCGGATATGAATTCCTCGCCGCGTGTGATTCGGAATCTACAGTATTTTATTTCTAATTTTTTAAATCCACAGAGCAAAGATGGTGTTGAATCAAGAGGGATAAGACGTAAGTAAAAGATAAGCGTAAGATATGCGTAATAAATCTATCGTCAGAGTGGCAATTTAAAGAATAAAACAAAATTCCTAGTTTATGTAAATGTTCCATACCTTAACTAACGTTTCCTTTACTTCTTTTCAAATAATTCATAGCTACAGAAACAAATAATGATTTGTATACGGTAGTGTTTACATTATTATGAACGTTGTTCGTTTGAAAATTGAGAACATAATTAATATTGAAAATATTCTGATATACATTTTTGTTTAATATATAGTGTCTGAAAATTTATACGTGTCGGCAGTAGCTAGCTCAACATACGTGCATTATGGTATTCCGCTTCGAGCATCAAATGTTTTGGATGGCATATACGGCATTCACTGTGGAACAAGTAAAATATACAGCTCAATCGTTGAAACAAATCCTTGGTTAGAAGTGACATGGTCGGGGATAATTACAATTCAGAGAGTAGTAATCTACAATCGCGCAAAGTGTTGTGGTAGGTAATGTTGAACATGGCTCTATAGAAAACCAACAATTTTTTAAAAATATTTCTGAAAAATCAAATTAAGAAAATATATACATAATTTATGTAGATATCAACACAATCAAAACCTAGACTTAACTGATTTTCATTTTCATGTTTTTAAATAAAAAGACACAAAAATGACATATCTCTTCGATAGATAAATTACATTACTTTTTTCACTAAAATGATTTATATATTTTCTTATACACGATAAAGTATGAGATAATATCAAACAATCATTCACTCACATGATATTTTCGACTTGATCACTGTTAGAGTCAATGTTATATCTCTTGATAACATTCTTTGCAATCTAAAGCCTTCATTTTGATCATAATGAAAATAACCATTTACAGAACTTAAATGATAAATAAGATATAATAAAGGCATACGTTTTGCGATTTTAATTTACCATTAATTAGTTTAAATGACACATACAAATAAATTACATATAATTCCAAACATCTTTTCTTTTATTTTGACAGGTAACCGTTTGGTCAACTTAAACGTCACATACAAAAACAACGGGGTCACCGGTATTTGTGGCTTTTATCCGGGTCTCTTGTCACGTGACGGTGATATTATTCTGATCTACTGCCCACTGGAAGCTCATGCTACTTCAGTAAAGCTCCAAATCCAATCTAAGCCAGGACAACTTAATGAACTGAATTTGTGTGAAGTTGAAATTTACAAGAACAGTTAAATTCAATTCTTTTGTAAATCTTGGTTATTTAAATATTTAGTTTAATAATTCTATTTGTTGCTACTTTTAGTATATCAGAGACAGTGGACACTTTCAGAAATAATTGAAAGAGAAATTGCTCCTAAAATATCGTTTCATTTTGACATATTAACTTCAATATCTCAGTTACACGTGTATATATCAATAGGCAAGGCTTTTTGTAGTCCTATGTTTTTCATTCATGACAAGAATTGAAGGTTTGAATATTTCAAAAAGATATAACTTTTTTACGATTTAGAAAAAAAATTGTTATTCTAGTATAAGTGAAACATATATGTTAACTTATTCAACTGTTGCAGTGTTTGATGGAAAATTTTATAGTTGAAAAATAATCCTTATCTTTTTTTTATATTTTTTTAAAGACTTTTATCGTGTCGATAACTAATCCTGGATATTTCTCAGTATTGATTTTGTAGAATTTAATAACACTTTTTGTTCGGTATGATAGAAAAATTAATTGCTTTGGGATTTAATCTAAATACATTTTTTGAATATTTTATTTTATTTAAGAAAGGAGCCTTTTTCTTGTTTTCGACTTGTCAAACGCACATTTGATTAATTTTCCATTAGATCAATATGAAAGAAAATTTAAATAGTGTATTTTTATTTCTGTTTTACCATCTTGCAACTTGGCATAGAAACAGTAATCATTGTTTAGAATCTATCAAGAACTATATTTTGGCGGAATATTGGCGTAGAAAAGTATCACATGATTCTCAATCCTGCATTATCAATACAAACATATCATGAAATATACATACAAACCCGATGCAAAGCGCCAGACCAGCCGCTTTAGCTAGAATGGAAAATTTTAAAAACAATAAAAAGTAAATTTTCACATGAAAGTAGTATAAAGAAAAAGTATGGATTTGAGCAGATTTGTTTACTGAAATGGTTAAGATTCACGTATAATTTTTTTTTTCTTACAAAGAAACAAAATTACGAGAAACAAAATTACGAGATTAAAAGAGATAAACCTATGCATTCTAATATAAAGAACAAATATCATGTTTTCCCTCTTTTCATGCAATATTTACGTGTTTACCTGAAATTGAAAACGAAGCAGGTAATAAACTGTGTCAAAGTTTAGTGAAGTAAGAAAACACACCTTTAAATTGAATGATTAAAAAAATCGGGCTACATTATACTATTACATGTATATATGCTAAATTCAAACAGAACATTAAACACATTTTGGTAATTTCTCTCTCTCTCTCTCTCTCTCTCTCTCTCTCTTTCTTTCCCTCTTTCTCCCTTGCTAAAACCAAGCTATTGCAAACAAAAGTATGACTATTTCATGTTTTGCAAATTTTGATAGTATTTAAAAGGGTGAATCTACGACACCTGTGTATGCACCAGCAAAAGAAAGAACTTTGTTTATTTTTTTTTTTCAAAATGTTCACCTAGGAGAAAAATGTCATTAGTTGTACATTTGTAAACATGCAATGATGTTTTTGTTTGTTTGTAACTTTTGTACATCACCGGAAGTAAAGGAATATTGCAGGTTATTCTCCAGGTTTTTTCAAAGCTCTTTCGAACAATAGACATTCATAGAATTTTAATTTTAAACTTCTATCTATATATAGAGCATTTATACATAAAACAGTTGTAAACTCGTCTACCCTGGTTAAATTATGTAAGGTGACGAGTTATGACTTTTTCTGTTTTCATATAGACTTAAAACACCTATTCATATATGGAGTTTGACATGTTATGTAGCATAAATTTGTTAGTCTGTCTATAAAGATATCTTATGAACTGTTGAAACACAACCGTTCTATTCCAAACTAAATCACATTATCCTGAGTACCTATTATGAACTAGCCTTATTGAATATATTACTTGATAAAACAGATCTTTTTTCTGTTTAACGTTGTAAAACTTTGCGCGAAGAAAAATAGTGTACTTGGTAAAACGAGACTAAATATGAATCTGTTGTTAAAAACAAATTAAAGGATTCAGAAGAAAACTAATTTGTACCACTGGTTTTAATTAATTTTAAACTAATTTAAATTTTAAAAAAATGATAAAAAAAATCAAATCATTAATTTCTATTTCCTCGATATTTTCATTTTGGTACTAGGTATCATTTTGCTTTAGATATAGACTAAATTTCACTAACGTGTGTATTTTTCATTTTGCTCCAATTGTCAATAAATACATGTATTCAATAAACATCATTTTTTTATTATCATTTTAAATTCCTATTCAACTCGAATGAAGAGTTGTGCAGGTGAGTGAAGTTAGTATATGGGAAATTTCTTGCAAACGATTTCCTTTACTGACATTCTCTTATGCACTAATGAGATAATCCATCTAAGTGCAAATGATCTTTATGTCGTCATAATATGACATTTAACAACGCGGATAAGTAAATTACAGGAAATAAACAGTTTTTGGCAAGGAGATACCCTACTTTATTTAAAAGAGTTTTGGATATATACCAGACATAAAATTTTACAAAATGATGATATATTTGTACAAATGCCCGTCCTTCGGTCTGTAAGGTTTTATTTGTAAATTTTGGCACTGGTTTTATTGTTCATCCTACTCTTTCGTGTTATCTAACATCAAATTTGTTTTAAATTCAAATTTCATGCCCTTGGGCTAACCTGATTTCTTACAACCTTTGCATTCATTGAATACCCAGTTCTTGTGAGTCACCAGATGGTGGTATTTAAACGAAAAATTTTTTCATGTAAACGTCTATGACATGTTTACACAATTACTTGACTTAAGTTATATAATAAAACATTTAATTCGTAAATGAATCATTTTTATACTAAGCATTTTTTGCAGATTCTTGTACGTTGCCTTAACTCCCCGTGTTACGAGTTGAGTACATATTTTTGTAACACTTGCAATAATAAATAAATTTTACACTTTGTTAATGAATGGATTAAAACTTTTTTCTTATGTCTTGTGACATATCAAATACCTGGGAGTGAATAGAAGTGGCATTTAAATGAGATTGCACCTTAATTTATTTGAAGTCTCGTTAATTTTCCCCTATAAAATATACAAAGGTCTTTGTTAAGCTGGACAATATACGGTTAGGTGTTTTTATATATGCTGTCAATGCTTCTCATTTATTTAAAAAAAATGTAAAATAAGAAAACCCAAATCAATTGAACAAATAAGGAAAATCATAACATAAACAATTAAATTATAATCATTTCGGTCCTTGGTATCATCTTCATGTAGACAGAAAGATCATCAATTTTACTTAATATGATTATAGTTTTGTGTACTTCCGATTTACTCCAAATATTAGAAAATATTCAATATATATCCCTTTTCTTGTGTATCATTTTAAAATCTTATTTAACTCGACTTGAGAGAGTGAACGAGTTGTGTACATACTATTTTTTACATTTGCAAGTTGGTTTCTAATATCAAACACATATATTTGAGTTCCGGTCAAAACTCGAAACTTGCACCCTAAGAGAAAAAAAAAACGACCATAAATTTACGACGTTTTGAATCAGAGCCATTCTCCTCCTTTTGAGTTTGACTGGTTTTGAGCAAGGGGAAAATACAAATATATAGCACAGTGGGTATTTGAGTGCATACATTGCACATTAAACATCACATAAAATAACCTTTAAATGTGAAGCTAGTGCAAGATTCATTTTTCAGCATGGATGCCCTTGATGTCAATATAAGTGAGGTTCCTTATCATTGAAAAGTTTTTTCAACCTTTTACGTAGGAAAAAGAATTGTTTTTTTTATTTTCTTTGAATAAAAACGTGATTGCGAATTTCAATCAATGAAAATGCAATGAAAACTAATGAACATATTAAAAAAAAAAAAAAAAGAAAATTGACTTTTTTGCCTCCGTATATCTTCATATATTTGTTTCTTCTATGTATATGATTTTTAAAAAAACCACTAGGCTTGTCTTAATTTTTCTACCACCCCCCACCCCAAAAAAAATAAATTTGTTACAAAATGGATTGATAAAGTGTCGATGAAACTATTCTTTTGTTCAACAAAGTCTTCATTCTTATTCAATGAAATGGCATCTCTATAGATAGTGATATATGTGGGTATTGTCGAACAAAAGAGTCTGATATTCACATGACTGCGTTTTGTTTTGAAGAAATAATTTATTCATTGTTAAATAGAAAAGGAAGTACAATTATACAATTCCGAGGTCTGGCTGGTGCAGATCAATAGACGTGCATTTAAAACATGCTTGACACTTCATCCTTAGGAACCATTCTCAAAAAAATGAGTTTATGGTCACAGTTCGTTTTGCACATTATAGAAAAATTGAAACAAAATATTTCAAAATGCAGAACATTTCCTCCCAGGTTACATGATAATGACTATACGTACATTTGTTTAAGGAAACTTTTATCAACAACTAGACCGACAACATGCAGTTTCAATTCTTCAACACAAAAATTTCCTGTATTCTTGCTTTGTCCCAACTCTCAAGCAACCAACAGCCAAGATGTTTAACCTAAATGAAATTAGTGGGTCACTTCACGAAGATCGAGCAAAGCCTCTCTGGGAAATCGAGAAGGAATCTGTTGGTTTGATAATGCATTTTTGTTGTTTCTAAAACCCTACAAAATATAAAGATAGAATCCTTCAACGAAAGTAGACGCACTGGAGAAAGAGAGCAACACCATTTTCTTTCGTCATATATTGTCGTCACTGGAAGCATTATGAGTAATAAAGATCATAAGTAACTGTTGTACATTGAAAATTTAGTTTTGTTTTAGTTTGTAACTTTTAAAAATGAATTCTGTTTAGTTTACAACGATTGATAAAGAATTCTACAACTTATATCAGTATCTCTCTTTGTCACGGATGTTAGCGCAAGGGGGTTACTGATGTGGGAGGAAGCCGGGGAAGCAGGAGAGAACCCACATGTCCATCACTGTCGATCATGAGTATCGAACCCGGGTCGAAGCTGTAAGTAGTTAGTGCATTGTCCACTACGCTACCTGGACAATTCTATCTTTTGGTCGTCACCAAAGTAAAAAGTAGAGGAAGATTATTATTCTACAGCAATTCATTAAAAAGTTCTTCTGCCAACTATGCTTTCAGAGAATGTTGAACCTAAGTCGTATGTATAGAGTAGTTAAACAAATACCCATTGTAGAACTATCCAACCCGGCTCTGTATAAATGACAACATAATGACCTTTTCTTTTTTCATGTACATGTAGATTTATAATGATTTATTAAATTATGTATTTTTTACATGCCGTACATCTTATGCTTGTTTATTTGTCCCTTAAGATATCTTACGAACTTTTGAAAAACAAAACAATTTAGACAGAGCATAATGTTAACTTATGTGTGTAATTGTTGTTGTTATTTTCTATTTACCCAAATTGTTAATAAATATCTAATTTTGATCCATTTTTGTTTATCATAATGATTGCATAATACTATTTAATTCAACTTGAGAGTTAACGAGTTTGGTACATATTTATCATGACATTTGCAATTTGACTTCAAATATCAAACTCATAAATATGGGGTCACTCCAAGTCCTTTTTTTAGTAATGTTTTGTCAAAAATTCACTTGTAAACACAATACTTGATTTTGATAACTAATCATCATAGAATCAGCTCAAAATACCAGGAAGTCACCTAACATTCTTTGTCTAGATGTAACACCTTTGTAAATAAGTACTCACAATAGTTCACGTTTAACCTTAGGATTTGTCAATTAATACTCACAATAGTTCACGTTTAACCTTAGGATTTGTCAATTAGTACTCACAATAGTTCACGTTTAACCTTAGGATTTGTCAATTAGTACTCACAATAGTTAATTAATTTTAAGAAGACACGTGGCTTCTGTTAATGAAACAACTTTATTTATGCATAGTTTAAACCAATAAACACGCACAGTAGCCAGGCTTTTCACTCATGTTCACATGCATTCATTTCAAAGACATGAGTGATAAAGCAGCATCAGACATGTACATGTACATGCAGATCATGCACGGATCTAGAAAAAAAATTCCCCGGGGGGGGGGGGGTCCGAAGGATAATTGTGTTTGCCCGTGGGTAGGGGGTCCGAGGCATATTTGCGATAATTTTACTGTGTAAATTTCATTAACTTTCACTTTCCGGTGGAGGGTGGGGAGTTGGGATCCCTCCGACCCCCCCCCCCCCCCCTTGCCCCCTTAGATCCGCGCATGCAGATAATTTTAATGTAAAGTTTTTCAAATGCATGCCTTCAGTTCGCACATATGTAAAACATATATATTATTAACGCACGTGTAACATGGTTTTTAGAACTCATGTTAACCATGTGTTTATAAACATATGTGTAACATGTGGTTGAGATCTACATATGTAAAACATATGGTTCACATATGTTTAACATATGTAAAATCTGACGTATGTTAAACATATGTGATGTTGAACGTATGTTATCACACGTATGTTAACCATGCGTTTCTCAACATATGTGTAACGTACGGTTAGACTTCACATGTGTGTAACGTATGTTTAACGTATGTTGTACGTGTGTTAAGTTCAAACATATGTGAAACGTATGTGGCACAATTAGCTGTGTACTGTATATAAGATTTCATTTATAAATCCCCAAAACTGGATTTGCTAAGAGTCTAAGAGGATTTATTCAATCAATAAAACGAAAACTGAATGAAAATTAAAGATCACATTCATCTTGAAAGGAAAAATAACTTTTCCTTTTATTAAGAAAATAACGTTTTATTTAAGGAATGAATTCAATATTTATTTGTTTTATACCGCGAATCGGTTTATAAAAAAGCGTAAACTGTTTCAAACCATTTTATATCGTAATATAATAATCCTAATATATATTGAATTCATTGCTTATAATTTAATTTTTTTACTCTTCATTGTAGACAAAAACGGTCATTAGACCTTTATAATGACGTAGAATTGTACAAAATTCAAACGTAACGTCAATCGTATTGATACGTTTTTGACGTTATTCTTACTATGACGTAGGCAACTTTCTTTATACGATATAAAATAATTTTTTAGCCAATCAGAAAGCGTGTTACAACCAGAAAAAATGATTATATTTGGAAAATTTTGCTCGTGTTTCAACAAATAACAAATGCGTTGCAAAAAAGTTTGATAAATTGACAAGAAACTATTTTTTTATCGGGGGTGTGGGGGGGGGGGTTGATTTGCACAAATAAATTGTAGTTTTAAAGTACCGGCAGCGTCATTTTTACAAGATAAACGAAAAAATATAATTCATGCATGATGTAATAGGACTAACGCACAATATAGCAACATACGATAATGTTGCGGGTACTGTAGCAATAAATTTTGCAACTTACATTGTACAATGTCGTGAACTACACAGCATGCAGTTAACTTTATAAAGTGATACGGGGATATTGTTGAACAAAACATTCTTATATTCAAATACATATTTTTTGGGGTTTCAGAGAAAACCAATATTCAATGTTAAATGAAAGACAAAGTATGATTATTTATTCACGAGCTTTGGTTGGTGTATCTTTGTACTAGGTAACCAATAGACATTGCGTTATTAAAACATGCAAGGCATATCTTCCCTAGGGTTCACTCGCTTTAAAATTGAATTTCTTATCTCAGTTCTTTTAAAAATATGTATGATAATGATCATAGTTATAATCGCTAAGGAAATATTTATTTACAACAAGGCCGTTGTAACAACGAAAAATGACCCCCGTAGAATAATGACCGGGATCACTTTCTACGTAGAAAAGTGACCCCGGGTCCGTACTCTATAACAAGTAGGGTCCTTTTTCTACCGTAGAAAAACAGTACAGACGTGTAGATCTACAACCCCCACATGTTGAAAACTGCCCCCATAGAGAAGTGACCCCTGCTAATAAACTACATATAAAACATAGAGGCGATACGAGTAGTATTACATGTTTGATGGGGTAGGGTGGGGGCAGCGAGAGCCTCCTAAAATATGGGCGGAATGGGTGATGCACCTCCTGTTTTACTATCCCATGCGGAGTTACATGTTAAATATTAGTTTAAACAAAACGATTTCGGTGTTAATCTTGAAATACGTGTCAGCTTTCCCTGTGAAGTCTCTTCGTTTTTTATGATTATTCCCCCCCCCCCCCCCCTTTTGGTACATCAGGGACGTATGACCTTGGGGTATATGCAGGAGCATGCGCTCGCTTTCTGTATTATGAAAGAGATTGATCTCGCGTGTGTTCGTTTTGCTGGATAGACGTCAAAATGAATAGACAGAAGTGCTTAAACTAAGATATTCCTCTCCTTGTTAAATGCATTCAATGTTCTGGATGGAGTATACGGCGATGATTAAAATTTATTGAATATGTACTAGGGATGTCAATTTTACTCGGTTGGCTTAGTCGATTAATTGAAGGCTTTAGTCGAGCGATAGTCGAGTACTCGATGATTTATTTGAAAATGGGTGTCCTTTTTAAATCAAATAATGTTACTGTCATATACACCTTAACTTAAAATATAAAAATAAAAACTGACGATAATACATGCATGTACTAGATCTAATTGATTTAACATAAATTGAAAAGTATTTTATTCAAATATCCGTTCTAAAATGTCCTGGCTTTTCCTTTTTTTCTTGTGACGCTTACACATAATTGAGCCCCATATCATCTTAATAAGAAAATGAAATATGACCTGTTTAATGTTAATTTAATAAGTTTCCGTGTCTTATAAATAATCAAAGAGTAATGATTCTAAAAACAAACGCCTTGACAAAATCATTGATTAAATTTTTGATTATGAAAACATTTAATCCAATAAATAACTGATTAGTGGAAGCACAAATTGTTTTCAAGTACATGTCTGCTCATGTAATTAAAATAAGATCAATTAGTAGCCGCATTAAAAATACATCTGGGACACCGATGGAATAGAGTTTAACTTACGGATTAAACTTATCGAGAAAAGAAAACTGCTTTGTTTTGTATTTTTTTTTACATTCGTAGCCAAAAAAAACTCCCGCATTAAGAAAAATTAAATATTTTTTTTAAATTCTGTTTACTTTATTACGAGTAATCGACTAAGAAAATTTGGTCGATGATCTGTATGACCGAGCGATAGTCGAGTACTCGTTGACATCCCTAATATATACAGTTCAGTCGGTTAGCAAAATCTATGGTTAGAAGTAACATGGTCCGAAACAATTATTTTCAATCGTATCCAAAATCAAGGTAGGTATTGGTAAAATTGACTTAACATTTTTTATTAATATTCCAAACGTTAATTTAAAAAAAGATAAGAAAAGATACATTAGCTAAACTCAGGTTCAAATATTGATATGTTTTGATAGGTCACCGTTTGGTCAACTTTAACGTCACATAGAGTAACAACGGTGTCACCGATATTTGTGGCTTTTATCCGGGTGCCCTGTCACCTGGTGTTGATCTTATTCTGCTTTACTGACCATCAGAAGCTCAGGTTACTTCAGTAAAACTCCAAATCAAACCTAAACTGGAAGAACATAGTGTATTGAATTTGTGATAAGTTGAAACTTACATAAAAAGTTTTATCAAACTTTTTGTAAATCTTGGTTATTTGATTTCATATTTCATTGTATTGTTGTCATTCTCGGCATATTAGAAATGATTTAAAATGAAGTTGTTTCGATAGTAGTGGCTTTTGAATTTCTTTTTCTATATTCATGTCTGTTCGTCAGTTATGTCTATGTTCATCTTTTCTTATCCTCGGTTGTGTTTAGATGAATGACAGATATTGAAGGTTCAAATATTTAAAAAATTAAAAATAAAGCAATTTAAAAAAAAAAATTGAACAATGGGAGGAGACTCCATATGTAATGTTTTTATTATAAGCAAAACATGAATACCAACTTATACCAACTTATTCTCCTTATATTTGATTAAGAATTTTGAGATTGAAACTCAAATAAAAGTAGAGAATATTTTTTTCAAGAAAAATATTTCAAAAAGTAAATAAATGGAATCAATGCTTCCCATTCACGGAAGCAAAAAAAAAAAACAAAAAAAACAAAAAAAAAACAAATAAAAAATCATATTATTTAGCATTATATTTTACATAATCATTAAAAACTGATAAATATAAGTTATGATAGATACAAATAAAAATAAGCTAAAATTTACATCAGATTTTCCCATCCAGTTATTAACATTTTTGTGAAGCTGACAAGAGTAAAATGTTTTATCGAAGTAAAATTAAAACATTTTTGTGACATCATCTTTTGTCAAACCGAGTCCAGTTAATCACTTATTGTTTTGGAACTCTTTAATAAATAACATGTAACTGTCCAATAAGTCTCTACTTATTAGACTTCTAATGGGTGACATATTAGACTGATGTAGATAATTGCAGAAAACACAAACTCACAGAAATAAAATTATAGGTGAGAAATACACAACTTATGGTTTCGCCAATTTCATTAGAATTTTCAGCTTTCACGTGCACATAGCGTAGAAGATCCATGGAAATAGAAATTCACAGACCAAGACACAGTGAGGAAATTCTGGCAAAATCAAAATAACATATTGCAAGAATTTTATAAGCATAAATTCTCTAAATCAAAAGTGTACGATTTAGTCTAGCGTCGTCCTTTTGTAAGAAATTGAACTGGAAAGATTTCTAAATCAACACAGTTATTCATAAATTCGTGTATTAATATTTTAATCCTACATATTCAGATCATTCTCTACCGTGGTTTATACAAATGACCAAAGTGTAAATTCAATCGTTTTGATATATACATGTAGGCGTGTTGTATATAGATATAGCTTCGCTCAAACCAACCCCGTGAATGGAGTAAAATGTAATGCAATTATCAGTCCCCTACCGGTGAAACCGAGAAGGCTATAGATTTATCCCTGTTTGTCAATAATTCAAGTCCTGACATTGTTTTCAAGATTTTTTATGGTTTTGCAAAATGATAATAAATTTTCAGTGCAGCTTTTCACTGATACTTTTCACATTAAATATGAATGTTATATTTTTAAACAATGTGTAATTACATAACCAATTTTTGAAATGGACTTTTAAGTTCGATGGGGTTAGATTAGTGTTCCAAATAAGATAACAGGAGAGACGACGCGTATCTTACTGTAAAATTGCATCAAACACATAAAATTAACACTCATCTGGTTTGATAAACGTTACTTTCTATACACTGGTTTTAGAGTTGTTGTTTTTTCTTTTACAATTTCCCGTATTCGTAATCGGATTTGAGCTAGGCTGGTGTATCTGTTTACCTAAATGGACCCACATAGACCCAAAGATGATGAAGAATAGTATTTAACGATTCGATTTTCGTTACTTATTGGGTTTTTTTCCCTAAAGAATTCGTTTCTACACACATATCTATCACAAAAACGACAATTGTTACAAAGCCGGGGAGGGGTTTGCGGTAAATGACATGCTTGTCTTATTAAATAATCTCAGAATGCCTGGATTTGTCATGATGTGATAACCCATGTTCAGAGAAACAGCTCTAGTTACAAAGGAACTACTTAATGTTCGTAGTCTACATGAACCACTTTTAGAAATAATTACTCTCAATTGATGATCATTTAAACTTAAGGTTGAAAGTAGATAAAACATATACACTACGTTGTCTAGCTATTCAACTAATTACCATCAAATATATATTTTATTTGCGTTTAAGATCTAATCTAAACATAAAAAAATCCTAGTTGAACATATTGCAAAGTTTTTTTTTCAAAATGAACACAACGTGTGAAATGATTTTGTGTAAAGTTTTTCATTCAACATAAATAAATCGGAACTTGTTTAAATCAATATAATTTATTAACAATTCGATAACAAGATTTGCTTACAGTTTTAGAGATCTTGTTTAATCAATGAAAATGAAAAATAAAAAAAAATCACTATACACATTCTTCCTGAAAGGTAAATGGACTTCTAATTTCTTGTGTCCTCATTCACATTTTTTTTCTTTGAGATTGTTCAATTAAAAAAAAAAGTTAGGTTTATCTTTATTTTTCTACCCCCCCCCCCCCAAAGTTACTTGGTTACAAAGTGGATTAATTAGTTGACAAGGAAACTATATAAGCTATTTCTTATCTTTTATTTCATTTGCACAAATATAGTGAGGTTTTACAAATGTCTTGCAACTTGCAAAGCTTTGATGCAGATTCCAATGTACCTTTATAAGATTATAAGTTGAAACTTTTTGATATATAAAAAACACAAAGACATTCTAATGAGTGTGTTTATTGAATTTCGAAGAAATAATTTATTCATTGTTAAAGGGCGAGGAACTATCATACAACGCTGAGCTCTGGTTGTTGTAACTTGACACAAGTTGATCAATAGACATGCATTAAAATCATGCCTGACACTCTATCTTAAGAACTGCTCTCATTAAAATTAAATTTCTGATCACATTTCTTTTAAAAAATTATCAATAATTTGAAACAATATATTAGAAAATGTAAAACACTTCCTCGCACGTAGTATGATAATGATCATATGTACATTAGTTTAAGGAAACTTCTTTTTACAGCAAAGCCGACAACATGCAGTTTCAATTCCTTAAGTTGATAATTGTTTGTATTCTTGCTATGCTCCAACTTACACGCAACAAACAGTCTAGGTGTTCAACCTTTACCATTTATGAAAAGTTTATCGGTTCACTTCACGAAGATCGAGCAAAGCCTCTCTGGGAAATTGAAAAGGAATCTGTTGCTTTGGCTATGCATTTTTGTTTCTCTCAATGTGAGAGTGACCAGCGATGCGTCGGGATCGAGATTTGCACGATACGACCAGACTTGGCACGATGCAGGGGATGTTGTGAATGGTACGTGATTGCCAAAGATGGAGGTCTTCCTATAAATGCTAGCGATGACTGCAAATATTTTGAACTGGTATGTACATTTAATTATATTTTTTAGGTTCTATGTATAGAATATTATATTGCATAGTTTTTCTTTCGTCATAATGGAAATCGGAAGTCAGCATAATGATCTTAAAACTGGATTTCCTTTCATAAAAAAAACTTCAGTAAAATGAAAGATTAATCCTGAGCTACTTGTTTTTTTTTTTAGAATATCGGTTATTTTTTGCAATTTATAATCTTCTATTTTGCTAATTTTTACTTTCTCAGTGGAAAGATACAATTATGAAACAATTATTTTCGATATTGTTTGTTATAAAAAACGTTTAAATAGGCATGATTACTATTTAAGTCAAATTCTATTGTTCTATTTTTATTGTCTAGAATGTTTTAGTATCGTATTTTTAATAAACAACCAACATTTGAGTGTCATTTGTAGAGTTATAGGCAAAATAGAGAACTCGCATTTTTTGTCATGTAAACAAGGCTGGTGCGATGTGTTATTTTCATTGGTTCAATATACCTGTAGAAGTTCAGATTCAATCTGATTTTTCTATCTGCTATTTCGTTTTAAACATAAATTTCCAAGCGTCTGTCACATTTAAGTCTGCAATTTGCATTTTAATATTCAAAATGTAAACAAAAACATAACCTGAGCTTTGCTAACATAATAAAAAATTCAAAGCTTTATATCTTGCTTATATTTTGGCAACTGACACTTGAATTTTAGTTGACAATTAGAAATGCCTTACCAAAACATTGTAAACATTAACAACGGAAAAATAAGATTTGACCAAACCTGTGACCATGTCCCTCTACGTTTTCAATTGCAAAAATGATTGAAAAAAAATAAAAACTATCTACTCCATTTTTTGCAAATGTTTGAAACAGAAAATATCTAAAATTTGCAGTGTATCCTTATATCTTGTTGTAAACTGGTTGAGAAACAAATCAATGATATTCAGTAGAATCATAGATAATCAACAGGTTTCAATGAATGGTATAAGGAAACTGTTAAATCTTTTAAAATTATCAGAGCAAATAGATTCAGTATTATAATCATGTACGTTACATATTGCCATTGTTAGTATTGTTTGTATTTCTATTTTGAACTCTAATGTATATTCATAGAGCAGAGATAGCGTGGAATCAAGAGGATCTAGATGTAAGTATAGAATTAGATAACTAAATTTACCGTCAATGTGACATTTTATAAGATTGAATACTTTCATTGTCGATTTAAGGAGGTTGGCACCTGAAATACAAGTAAACTCATTCATCCAAAAACCATTAAGGTATGAAGATGTGGACTTAAAATAAATGTTGATTTATTTTATTTGTGACATATGTCACGTGTCATATTTTTTAAAAATAAGGGACCCAAACAGGAATTATAACTTTACACCTTATTATAAACGTGCTCCGTGAAAAAACCCTCAAAAAACCCCAAACAAACAGAACTGTGGACACAATGTTTTGAATTTAAATAAAGATGTTAATATTCCTATTGAAAATAACACTATTGAATTGTACATTGTCCTGATCAAACATTTCTTTTGATCTTGATATATAGTGACTGTAAATTCAAAGTTGTCAGCAGTAACAAGCTCTACAAACATTGATGAGTATGAGACAACCCAGTTAGTATCCGATGATCTAGATGGAGTATATGGCAATGACTGCTATAGAAATAATGTATTCAGTTTTGTCAATGAAAAAAGTCCATGGCTTGAAGTCACGTGGTCCAGGACAATAACAATTTGGAGAATAATAATCTACAATCGTGTAGATTGCTGTGGTAAATAATTTTAAATACTGTAGAAGCACATATTTTCGTTGGGTCAAAATTTCGTTGTTTTTGAACCAAATAAAATTCGTTGGCGTTTCATTTCGTCACATCATAATATCTTTGTATTTATTATTACTTTGGTTAAAAATTCGTCATGGATTTAATTTTGTGATTTCTACTGCCAACGAAAATAACGAAATTAAATCCTCAACGAATATTTCTGCTTCTACAGTATGACTCCATAGAAACTGATAATTTTAGTCTTGATATTGATGAAAAATCGAAATTATAAAAAGTGAAGATATGCACTTAATCAAAAAACAGAATCAAATGATTTTCATCATGCTTTTAATCAAAAAGACAAAGTATTGTCATTATTGATATTACGTCATCAAATAAACTACATGTACAAAACTTTTTATTTTACCTAAATGACTGTACATGTTCTTACACTCTGTAAAATATAATATTGGCAAATGAATATTTACTCCTATTTTTGACTTGAGCAACTTTTATGGTCAATATTATATATTTTTTGATAATGTAATAATCAATGCAATCTAGTACGATTATTTTGACACTGGGGAATGTTATCTTATATGATATTAAAAAGAACAATCTACATACCTTGCAGGATAAAATGAATATAATAAAAACACATTATCTTGCATTTTTTTGTAATGACATAATAATTTCCTATCGTTAGTCAACAGCATGATCTTAATTTACAAATAATTATATTTAATGACACCATTCAAATAGATTCATACACATGTACAGAATAAACTTATAATGTTATATATCTAACATTTTATTTTGACAGATTATCGTTTGGTCAACTTAAATGTCACATATAAAAACAACGGCGGGGTCACCGGCATTTGCAGCTTTTATCCCGGTCTCTTGTCACGTGACGGTGATATTGTTCTGTTCTACTGCTCACCGGAAGCTAATGCTATTTCAGTGAAACTGCAAATCCAATCTAAGTCGAAAGAATTGATTAAACTGAATTTCTGTGAGGTTGAAATTTACAAGAAAAGTTAAATCAAATCTTTTTGTGAGTCATGGTTATTTTTATTTATATTTTCATATTTTTTGCTGTTATTAGTTTCAGTAAATCAGAGACAGTTTTAGTATACTTTCAGAATTGATTGAAAAAGAAATTGTCCCGATAATACTGTTTCTATTGTTTCATATTCACTTCAGTTCCTCAGTTACATGTAAATATATCAATGAGCAAGGTTTTTTGTAGTCCAATGAATTTTTCATTGATGACAAAAATTGAAAGTTTGAATATTTTAAAAAGTTATAACTATTTTAGAAAAAAATCTGTTTACACTATAAGTGAAATATAAATATCAACTTATCATACTATTGCAGTACTCGATGGGGAATTTTTAAAAATTTAAAAAAATCATCCTCATTTCTTATTATTTTTTTTATCGTTTCGATAATTAAATTAGAAAAATTTTCAGTACTGATTTTGTAGAATTTGATAACAGTTTTTGTTTGAGATGTCAGAAAAATTAACTCAGGTTCATTCAGGTATATCGACGACGTATTATTACTAAATAATTGTTATTTCCATACTTACGTCGCCGCGATATATCCCAGTGAACTTGAAATAAAAGATACCACAATGTCTGTGTCATCTGTTTCATATTCAGATATTTTAATGGAAATGGACATCGGTGGTAACGTAACAACAAAACTTTATGATATGATTTCTAAGGCGAAGAAAGCTACTGAAAAACAAGTTGAGAAAACAGGACTATCAACAGTCTCGCATGAGGTCATCTTTACGTAAGTTCTATGGTCGATACAACGACCTTGTCAGAAATACAATCTTCCACTGGGTCGCATGCTGACTGACGTTTTTCATACAAATTGCTGGACCATAATTAATCACCTAATTGTCTACAGACTTTTCTGATTCTTTTCCCGATTACAACAAAGAGCACACGGCGTGTGTGACCGGTCAGCAGAGGATGCCCACTCCTGGCACCTGATCCTATCTCTATCAATTCGTTTGTCCGTGTTGCTCTGCTTTAAATTTGTATTTTATTTTATGGATTTTTGAGATGGTTGACAGTATTTTAATGTCATATTTTTTAATTGCTTCGGCATTTTCCATTTATATTTACTTAAAAATTCGATATATTTTTTCGTCCATAACTTTGGGTCGTCATTGTTATAGTAGAAGTAGTAGTAGTAGTAGTAGATTGCACGTGTTAATTCCAAGTTCTTATTACCTCTAAGGTTTATATTGAATTTTAAGTTGTCACAGTATGTAAACATTTAATCATGTAACGATTGCAATCACTTAATTGACTATAATTAATATACTATGATATTTTTGAGACAAATTTACAATGCATTATTTTATTTTGTATCATTAACATACTAATACTAATGCTGATTAATATGTTTTAAGGTGCAACCAAAGCAAGTGATCAAAATCAAATTATGAACATTAATATTGATAAATAAAAAATAAAATAAAAGCATCAACGTAACGTAAATAAATGTAAATGCAAATTAAAAGAAAACCTATTTTTTTTTTTAGTAAATTTTCTTATTCATAAATTGTAAGACTTTTTATATATTTATAAGTAGAATTTATCTATATACAATGTTGTTGAATAATAAAGATTTTGCAATGTTCATTGCAGTTTATTTCCTTTTTACTTGCAGCAGGCTTTTTCTGAAACTAACATAGTTGTTAACTAGAGGCGAGCTCGTGGTAACCCCCGAGTAGGTCTTCCGTTGTTGCTGCAAGTTGAAAATATATATGAGTTGGTGTCAAACGATTATATTGATTAAACTTTCAGCTCTGCCTTTGTTACAAAAACGTGTTGTAATTGAAAGCCTGTTTAAAAAAATATAAAAAAGACAAGAAGAAAATGTTTCAGGAAATTTATTTGTTGAACACAGTTTGTGTAATCGTTTCAAAAATTCTTTAAACAATGAGATGTTTAATGGCGAGTTAAATTTTCAAAGGGTAGCAAGCATTGTTATATATGGCATGTTATTATAATTCATGTCAGGAATTGTATTAAAACGAACCCGCCTACAAAACACGTAACCTTTTCTCTGAGATAACTTCTGTATTTAAATATTTCTAAATTTTTGAATTTTAGTAATTAGTCAAAATTAATTGCATCTCTGAATTTTTCTATAGGGAAGTGTGTGTCGTCTGATATTATTTCATTATACGAGTAGACTTGGACATTCAATTAATAATCAGCTATTAAGGATCAGCGGGAGCATTTATGCAAAAGTGAGCATCTAAATTTTACACCAGATGGTGCTGTTTCATACCGCTTTGTAACGTGAAATTAAATAACCTTAATTTTAATTACCTTATCTACAGAAATAAATATCACTTCTCTCGGCGATGCAAATAATACGCAAAATCCTTATTTTTATGTCAGTGGGTTGACTAATTAAATTGAATAAAACTTCTTTTGCGCTTGCGCAAATTGGAATTCTGGGATGGAATTAGACAGTCCGTTTTAGGAAAATTTGAAGAAGTTATGAAACTGGTCGGTTTCTAGATCAAACTGCGCATAGATGTATTGAAAGACTGTCAAAGGGTATCGTCTGTAGCCACGGTCCGGAATCCGTAGGTGCAGTCATTCATTGTATGTACATCGATACATTTACCTCCTCACCTAAAGCCATACAAATAAAGGTGCAATCTTCATGTACATATGCATATTGTTATAGTTCTGGAAACTATTTATCTTGTATTTTAAAAGATTGTGTATTCACTGTTCACCTACAATTAGTATTCCACTGGCTGTAGCTAACCTTGTAAGTAAATTACGTTGCATTACAACCTCATACTACACAACTTCAATAAAACGTGTTTTCAAAAAAATTTCACACAATTAGCAATAAATAAAACCCCCAATAACACACATCTATCTGACTTAAGTGTAACTTTGAGAAGCGCATATATTTTTGGGAGGAATATATGTCGCTATATCATATTCTGTAACTCAAGTGAACTATCATTGTCTTTCAAAGAAATAAGAAATCTGTCTACACTTGCAGTACTTTGATGATTTTTATGGCGACCACCTGCATTGCATAATGTAGTCATATTTCATAACTTCTAATCCAAAGAACAAATTTCCTTTGACTTAAAACTACTAATTATAATATGCTGAAAATTGTTCTGTTCATAATTATATAGAAGTTAAGCGTGTTCAACAGGTTAATTTATTAGCCACATTCTCAGATTACGATCTCACACCTTTAATGTGAAGATGATTGACTTCAAATAATAAGTTATTCTTTAACAATTGACCGTTGTAGTGAAAGCACCCTTCAACTGTTCCTTGCATTGATTACAACATAATTGATGACCTTGGGCTATATATGTTCTTAGTTGTGTGCACTGAAGCGACACATCCAACGCAGCAATGAGTTCGTTTCCACATTATAACACGAACGATGTAAAAAACTACAGAAGTGATTAATATGTGTCCAATAGGATCTAATCTAAACTTGTTTAAAAACTCATGTGAATATTCTTTAAAATAATATTCTCATGTGAATATTCTTTAAAATAATCATCGAATGCCTCATTTCATGACATTCTTTTATCGTGCCAGCACCTACCGCAAACATGTAACATGGAACTTTGATTATAATTTTATTTGATTTTTAAAACTACCTTGTACGCTATTGTATAAATCAATACTTAATCAACTGTACAAGTAAAATAAATTTATCTTTTAATCTTAAACCAATATAATAGTGCAAAACATAATAAAATATAGTCGTGTCCTTACAAAATATGAAACATGCACGCGTGATAAGGTACAGGTAAAAGAACACGAACCTACGACGGATCACTTGTACACTCGTGTCGGATCTCCTCGGTCATGTGCGAGGGATGATCATCATTTAAAAGTTTAATATGTGTGTGTTTTCTTTTGTTGATTTGAAAAATTATTCGTACAGTTTTTACAACATTTTACAATTTTCAGAACAATTTTTTAATTTACACTCAAATGTCTAATCAAATAAATACAATATGGACACACTTCTATAACATAAATACAAAACAGTTCTTGTATTAACGGCAATATTAATTTAAACACGTTAATATACATGAATCAACAATTGTTATTTCCATACCTACGTCGACTCAATATATCCCAGTGAACTTGAAATTAAAGGTACCATAGAGTATGTGTCATTTGTTTCAATTTGGATATTTTACTGAAAATGGACATTGATTGTAACATTACAATAAATCTTTTTGATAAACGCGATAAATTCGATACACGAGGGCATGCTCTTCGTATGAACAGTTTCTAAGGCGAAGCAAGCTACTGACAAAAAAGTTGTTAAAACAAGACTATAAACAGTTTAGTTTTAAGTCATCTTTTGGTAGGTTCTATGGTCGATACAACGACCTTGTCAGCAAATACAATCTTCCACCTGGTCGCATGCTGATTGACGACGTTCAATGCTCATATTAAAATACTAATTGTTAGACCATAATTAATCACCTAATTGTCTATAGACTTTTCCGGGGATTTTTTTCCGGATTACGACAAAAAGCACACGGCGGGTTTGAACGGTCAGCAGAGGATGCTCACTCCTCCTAGACACCTGATCCTACCTCTATCTTTTTTTGGGTCCGTGTAGCTCTGTTTTTAATTTGTATTTCGTTTTATGGATTGGCAATAGATGACGGTTTGTTATTGTCATTTTTTCATATATATTTCTTTCGTACGTTTTGATTTTTCAGGTATCTAACGTATTTTTATCAAATTGATTTTCTCCTTTTGTTATTCCCAAAGAATTGTGAATATTGGTTAAATGAAATTTTAAAAAGATTTTGTTAGCGAAATTATTCGCTCAGACGTTTTAAATAATAGGGTTCTATATTTATATATTTAAAATATGTTCTTATATATTTTTGATAATAACAAAAGCATTCGCCTTAAACTTTCAAAAAAGAAAGGACGAAACGTTTAAGTAAGATTTCATCATTTGTGTAAATATATCCTTCAATTGCTACGGTCTTTTTCTCCTTAATCATTTTATAGGATTTTAAATCGTCACTGTATGTATACATGTGACCATGTAAGGATTGTAAAACGTTCGTTTCTATAGTTGCCTTTAATCAATAAGATTTGGATTTCTTCGGTTGAATTTCATATGATCTGTTATTTTTATCATAGACATACTTATAAAAAGTATAGTTGTTTGTTAATCCGTAATATTATCTTAAAAAGGTCACTAAATCCTTACTTTAATCTTATATCAGAAATAACCGATATCTGTTTATAAGAGATTGCAGTTTTAATATTTTGTTCATGAAACAATTTAAGAAAAAAAATGTGTTGTCGCTTCTAGTGAATTTGAAACTCATTTCCAAACCAGAGAGATTTGAACAAATCCACAAAAATCATGCATATCATGTAGTTTTACATTAGATATATTCTTACTGAATTTTGAAATCATCTTTATTAGACAAAACATGTACATGTATTTACCTAGTGTGTTATTTTTTGTGTTTTTTATATTCGGTTTATTCCAATAGTTAATTGAAAAAATAAAAAATTACATTTGTTTTTAATGGTTTTCTTTCCAAAACCCCATCTAATTCTATGTAAAAAAAAAAATGTGAAAAGTGTTTTTGTTTTACTCGACCCCTTAATTTACTTCTTAGATGTCAAACAATCAGAAATATTATAGCGATTCGATAAAGTGGTAAAAAGTATCTTATTTTAATTTTTTTGACGTCACGCCATCTTTACTGTTTTGGTTTATGTATACAATGTACCTAATGCTCTGAAGTTACGCTGGTTTGTGGGCGCTTTGTTACTTTGGTAATCGACTGAACAAAATTGATAATTTTTGGGTTCATACGCCACTCTAAAGAATAAATACATGCATGCATAATTGTAGGCATTTTATTAAACCAAGGACAATCTGCGACATTCAAAGTTGAAAATGACCTCGAGTTATTTTTTATTCCAAGTAAAGTTTTTCATTAACTGAAAAAAAATGTAAGGGTTGTTATCGGAATCTTTAAAATACATTTTCTTAAGACGGAATTACCATGTCAAAATGACGACGGCACTCATTTTTTACGATAATTGTTGACAATTGCCACAAGTAGGCTGTGACTCCTCCGACACTTACCATCGCTTTCAGATTTCAACGAGAATGCTCTGTTTCACGTTTGTTTGTAATTTAGTGGAAAGTAAAGGTAAAAGAACAGCATCAAATTGATACTCTTTCATATTTTCCAGTACTTGTCATTTAGAGCAAATATCTTCATGGTTTGCTAACGCTGATGCTATGTTGACAAACATACCGGGATAGATGACGTGATGTCTGAGATTAAAGTTCAATAGCAGCACCAATACCAACGGAAATATTAGATTAAACGATCGATTTACTGAATTTATTTATTCTTACGGGGTTTTAAATGAAAATGAAAAAAAGGATTCATTAATAAAGTAGATCGTAATAATTGACTTTTTGTACAACATATTTCTAGTTTCTTTCCCCTATAACTTAACTGCGTTTCTTCAATATTTTACAGTATTGAGTCTTCTTTGCCCCCCCCCCCCCCCCCACACACACTTATCCAATCTTTAAAGGTAATGAGTCTAACATGTCACACCAATCCTTTACAGAGATATGGCGATTCGTCTGCCTTGTCCTTCAATCTGTTCCGGTGTTACAGTACCCCGCAACGTTATTTTTTTACCTGGTTAACGATAGGATAGGATAGATATACGATAGAAAAGGATAATTGATGTCAATGTTCCGCGTATAATCATAATAAATGGTCTTCCCGGTTAATCTAATAATGGCCGTATTAGAATTTTTAAAAAAATAGAAGTAATATATAAGCAGAGTTTCTACTTTATTAACAGATGACGTGTTGTTAAAAATAGTTTCATTATCCTTTTTAGCTCACCTGAGCCAAAGGCTCAAGTGAGCTTTTCTGATCCCAATGTGTTCGTTGTCTGTCGTTGTCGTCGTTGTCATCGTCGTTGTCATCGTCGTTGTCTTCGTTGTTGTAAACTTTTCACATTTTCATCTTCTTCTCAAGAACCACAAAGCAGATTTCAACCAAATTTGGCACAGAGCACCACTAGGTAAAGGGGATACAAATTTGTTCAAATGAAGGGCCAAGTCCTCTTTAAAGGGGAGATAATTCTAAATTATTGAAAATTTGTTGGTATTTTTCAAAAATCTTCTACTTAAAAACTATTCGGCCTGAAAAGCTTAAACTTGTGTGGAGGCCTCCTAAGGTAGTGTAGATTCAAGTTTGTTCAAATCAACGTCCCCAGGGATAGGGAAGGGCCACAAGAGGAGGGTCAAGTTTTACATAGGAATATATAGAGAAAATTCTTAACAATCTTCTTCTCAAAAACTATCAAGCCAAAAAAAGCTCAAATAAAATTGGAAACAACCTCAGATAGTGTAGATTCAAGTTTGTTCAAATCACAGTCAAAGGGGGTAGGGTGGGGCTACAATACGGGGATCAAGCTTTACATAGGAATATATAGAGAAAATCTTTAAAATTCTTCTTCACAAAAACTATTAGGACGGAAAAGCTCAAATTAAAATGGGAGCATCCTCATGTAGTGTAGATTCAAGTTTGTTCGAATCATGGTCCCCGGGGGATGGGTGGGGCCAGAATTGGGGGATAAATATTTATATATAGAGAAAATCTTTAAAAATCTTCTTCTCAAAACTATTAGGCCAGGAAAGCCCAAATTTGAGTGGAAGCATCCCAAGATCGTATAGATTTAAGTTTGTTTAAATAATAGTCCAGGGGTAGGGTGAGTTCACAATGGGGGATGAGTTTTTACGTAGGAATATATAGAGAAAGTCTTTAAAAATCCTCTTTTTAAGACTATTTGGCCAGAAAAGCTTAAACTTGTGTAGAGGCATCCTCGGGTAGTGTAAATTCAAGTTTGCAAAATCACAGTTCCCAATGGTAGGCCGGGGCCGTGATGGCGGTTTGAATTTTTACATAGGAATATATAGAGAAAATCTTTAAAAATATTCTGGGAGAGTTTTCGGTCAAAAACTCAGTCCTAAGTGTGAAAGCACAGGTTATGCAGTTTTAAGTTTGATGAAACCATGATTCCCTAGAGAAAAGTGGGGCTACGAAAGGGGGGGTATATAGGAATAGAGAAAAATCTTTTACAGGTACAACAAAAGGGGCTTGGTATTTACCAAGAAAAAGAGGTGGATAAAAATTGCCAGAATTTCAATTTTTTTAACAAGATCTACTTTACTTAATTGTCAAGATATTTTGATACTGTAATGCTTATTTGATCAGAATTAAACCAATTGTTGCTCAAGTGAGCGATGTGGCCCCTGGGTCTCTTGTTGTGTGTGAAGGTCCTTGTCATTTTGACGGGCCCTGCTCTAGTGTTTAAGTACCCCGGCTGTTGCGGGTTTGGCGTTACCGCAGGTGGGAATGGGTTTCCTGGAGGTTATCCCGGCTGTTGCTGGGATGGCGTTTCCAGGGAGGGGGATTCTACTGCCTGCAGCCAGCGAGAGAAGACGTTGGACACGTGCTAGACGAGGCGTCAGGCAAGTCCAGCGGCAACCCACGGATATTTTTTTTTTTACCGCGGGGTAGTGTTGTTCTATCTCATTTTATGCTAAGGAATATACTTAAGCTATTTATACATGTAGTTGTCACTTGATTATGCACCACAGTGGCAGTGATGTACTATCCGATTTTATTGCATTGATATCGATTTTAAAGGATACATCTAAGGTTTTGATCCGACTCAAAACGGTTATCCAATCTCACGATTTTGAATACAAGAGTCAAAAAGACGCAAATTTACCAATATGCTTCCTTAACACCCCACATAGTCCTGTTTTATCAATTTGTTTGTTGGTAGTTTGACTCGCCTTGGAACCGGTTCATACGTAGTGCATGCCCGTGCGTATCGAATTCACTGAGACACGAAAACTCCATATGCAGGTGATGAAGGTTTTTTGCTACATAAGTAAGGAAAGTTTACAATAGAAGAATTAAAGTCAACCACGGTAACTCACGCACCTTAGGGAAAGTGGTTAAGATACATCAAAAGAGTAGTGAATTGTGTAACAAAAAATGTCTATAGAAAGTTTAGGGAAGGGATTAAATTACTAAAAACATACCAATAGAGGAAATTTTAATTTAAAGAAGCAAATAAATAGACTTTGTACAAAGAAGGGGTTTAAAGGGGTATGTTCACGATTTTAGTCAAAAATTATTTTTCTAATTCTAATGTTTACAATGCTTTAGTAAGGCATTTTTAATAGGCAACCAAAATTTGAGTGTCATTGAGTTATAAGCGAATTAGAGAGCTTTGAATTCTTTGCTGTGTAAACAAAGCTTTTGTTTATATTTTGAATGTTGAAATTCCAATTTTAGACCTAAAATGAATATATTAAACGTTAAGAACTGTTTTTTTATGCTTAAAATGAATAAGAAGATAGACAAATCAGCTTAAAAAATATTTTTACTGGTACATTGAACCTATGTAAACAAAGACAGGGCATGACCTAGTTTACATGACAAAGAATTGTGAGCCCTGTATCTTGCTTATGACTTTTAGACTGACTCTTAAATTTCATTTGATCATTAGAAATGCTTTCCTGAAGCATTATTAATAATGAAAACAGAAACAGAATTTGACCGAAAATCGTGACCATGCCCCTTTAATAATTTACTTACGCACTAAAAGTCAATATTTGAAAAGTGGACCGAGAAATAAATAGTCATGAAACATATTCCCTGTGAATATTTAATTCGCTAAACACGTTCACCAGCTAAGAAATCGCAAACAATGGAATCAAATATGAACTGAATCATATGAATGTTTTAACGTTCAGCTTTATAGAATTTACCGTATTGAAAATTAAACCTGGCTTGTCACATTCGTATCATACAATTTACACATGAGAGATCTAATTGCGTGGAAAGTTTGTTTATGATGAAAGGCCAGCTGTTAATTATAAATGAGTACTGTAAAACAATATCTGTTTGTAAGTTATGTGTAAATATCGATTCTTCACAACAATGTATTCATGGTGATTTGGGTCACTTTAAAAATGTCAGCAATACATTGTATCTTCTTGTGACAACAATCTTTACTTATTATTTGATATTTTGTCTTAAAGATATTTATATACACGATTTGTTAATATATATACATATTAGTAGAAATTATTGCAAGGAAAAACATACATCAAAACGTGCACGCTAATGTTTGTACAATGGTCCAATTGAAATACAAAATATGTTGAACCTAAGATCGAGTACTCAACTATCGTTCGGTCACGACGGTAATCGACTAATTTTTTCTAGAAAACTACTTAGTTAAAAAAAAAAAAGAAATATCTTATTGTTTGTGTATTTTTTTTTTCTAAATGCAGCAGATGTTAAACCTGAAAAGAACAGCTTTCTTGTCTCTAAATAAGATGAAATAGTTCTTACTCTGCTATAAAATACCCATCGTCCGTCTCTTTTATCAATATAGAATTATTCAATGGCATGAATTAAGTGTTATATTTTATCGATACGAACAATAGCTCAGAAAAAAAGCACGGTTTCAATTGATATCACTTACTAAATTTATTTGTAGGTATTTGCTATCATAAACTAGTTCTGGGACTAGTTAACTAGTTTCTATTTGATACTGAATATTCAAGAGGTGTTTCGGAATACCTCAAAATTTTTCTCATTACGTCATCAGTTTTTGTAATGACGAATTTTTACAAGTCGAAAGTACAGGAATAAACATTCGTGTACAAGTACAACTAAGGTCAATGTTGTAGCTTATATTTACTTGTTAGCATTTATATAAACAAATGAGTTTACGAGGGTTGTCCAACGTAGACAGAACATATAGCTTAAAATTTGTTTACTGTAATTTCATAAGACTTCTATGTTTTCTTCGACGGCCTTTGGCAAACAATACTGAAAAAAATAAAATCTAAACTTTATTCATTTCTTGAGAAAATTAATAATTAGTAACAAAAAGTTTCGTAAAGTGGCGCAATGTGCAACGTCGAAAATCTCCGGCCTTTACGTTGTTGCTAGACCCTCCACATCATTTACGATAACATTTAAGGTTTTTTTCCGAAAAAAATCTTGAATTTTTTTTTCTTTGAACATGTAACCTTAGTGCACATTCAACACCCATTTCCAGTTTTGTTTGTTAAAATAGTTGTTAAGTACAAACGATCTGCCGAATCCAAACCATGTATTTCTTGTTCTCTTACGTTTGTCCTACCGCAATGTGTCGTTAAGCATTTTGACGTCCGTTTTTATCGAGTTTTTTTTATCACTTATTGTCATCTTACTCGTCCGAATATTTTCAATGTTGTTGGACTTCTAATTCACAAAATGCATTTCTAAGCGATTTTGTTTGTTTACTTCAAAAGCCGCTTAGAATTTGTTTCAAGGTCTTTACAAAATTTTATCAGGTACTGCTGCGCCGCAACAAACGCTGACGTCGTCATTTTATTACGAGTTAACACTTCAATTGGTCAAAACAACAGCTATATAATCTGTTAAAGTTCTGTTATAGCCACAACATATTCTTAGCAAGTTATAAAAAAGAAATATAAATGTATTTTTCATTTTAAATTTTTCTTTCGAAAAGTCTTTTTCCTTGCAATTTCCATTTCATTATGTTGGTTTTAACATTTCGTTAACATTCTTTTATTTTCACTAATTTAGTCTTTAACAATATTTGATCTCAAAACATAATTTAGATGCAAATTACTTAAACTTTTTGTTTCACAAGTTTCATCTTCCTGTGTCTACGATTCACTGACTAACGTCACTTGTCTACGCTATTTTGAGACAACCCTCGTATTTTCCTAAAGGCTTAGTATTTCATGCAACTACTGATGTAAACAAGATCAATTATCACTAAAATGTGTTGTGTTGTAAAGTGTTTAATACACTTATTGCTTTTATCAAAACATGTCATCACTCTTACTCATCTGTAATTAAAAACATTTATATTGTTAGATACTTAAAACGATGTTGTTCAATAAAATAACAACTGTCTATCTTCAGTTATCAATACTAAGATTAAAAGAAGAGAATATACAATATACAATGTAATACAATTACAAGTACGCGTTATAACAACTAAACAAGAAAAGTTTTGTGAATTGGTATGTGCAATTTTCACTTGTAAAAGTTACGTACAAGTATGCGTACCCCTTGGTCTACTAAACATATTTATTATGATAAATGCTTTGTGTCTAAAAAGCTTCATACAATTTCATAGAATTTTTTTTGTGACGGGATTTCTGTCAACCAAAAATAAATATAATACTTTGTTCAGACTTTTTATGTAAAACATGTTATTATTTCAATGTGAAACATAGATTAAACCTGAAAGGCAATCATAAGCTGCACGCAATTTATGTGTAATTTAACATCAGATAACCATTAACAATGCAATGGGATACTTCTTATTCATCATTTGGGACGACTACCTTTCAGGTTCTGATCAATTATTTAAGATGGCTATACACGTAATTCTCAATATTAAGAAGCCCCCTACAAAAGATATCAATATCATGACTTCTCTTTTGCCTTGCAAGGGATATCTTTTGAAATGAATTGTCCCTTTTTCTGGCACAATGAATTTTTTTGGACAATTTTTTTAAATAAAAGGTAAATTATTATTTTAAAGGCAAATCATTTATATATTTATGCTTATATTTACATGGTGATTTTATATTTAGTTAAAAAAGGGATAAATTCAACATTTTAAATGTTTCAGTACTTATTTCTAAATTTGAACATACTGTGACAGCACATTAAGTGTACTCACTTGAATTTTCTTAAAAACCTTAAATATATCAACGTTAACATGTACTTTAATATAAAAACTAACTGTGAACTTTCTAGGCATAAAACAGCGATACTACAATTGGAATCCACCTAAAAAATTCTTGAAATTAGGTCTTTTTGTCAAATTTTATTTTATTTTATTTTAAAACATAAATTTTATTGAGCGCTTTTAGGGATAGTACAGCGATAACATAATTGAAATCATCCCATTACATATTTTTGGAATGCTATTTTTTTGGAAAAGATTTAAAAAAAAATAAATTATTATAAGAACATGTCTATAATTATCTTAACCAAAAAAAATGTTTTAGTACATAATTAATCATTATATGTGAGCCTAATAATTAAAACGAACTGAAAAAAAAAAAAATCAATCCTTAGATTATCTGAAACGTTCAACTAAACAACTTGACGTCACCAATGTTTATTTTATCTATTGTTGTATGTTCTATAATAACTGTCATGTGATCAAGAAAAGTCACGTGAATAATTCCCTGTCTCACCTTATATTAGAAATTCAGAAACATCCAATCATGTGATCTGATAATTATCATAAGCAAGCATCTCTGGGCTACATAAATGTGTTTCAGAAGATTTCCATCTTCGACAAAGCTGTTAAAATGCAGTTTAAATTAATTCAGAAAGTATTTGCATGTATTCTTACTTGTCTCCAACTCTCACGCAATCAACAGCCAAGATGTACAACCTACACCATGAATAAAAAGTTTATCGGGTCACTTCAGGAAGATCGAGCAAAGCCTCTCTGGGAAATCGAGCAGAATTCTGTTGGTTTGTTAATGCATTATTGTTTCTTCCGATGCGAGAGGGACCAGCGATGTGTCGGGTTTGAGATTTGCACGATACGACCAGACTTGTCACGGTGCAGGGGATGTTGTGAGTGGTACGTGATCGACAAAGATGGAGGTCTCCCCAGAAATGCTACTGATGGCTGCAAATATTTTGAGCTGGTATGTCCTTTAATAATATTTTATTTTATGAAGAAATATTTCTTATATAATTTATACAAATACTTTAATATGATTTCGTAAAATGATCCCAAAACTCAATTTCCATTAAAAAATTAAAAATCTAAAAAAAAAAAAAAGAAAAGTTAAATTAAATCATATAATCCCCCGAACATTTTATTCAATAAACTGACGTACACGCACGTAAAGTTCGTCTCAGGTTTGCATCGCCAAAAAAAAAAATACACATATTTATCAATTTCCAAAGTAAATATTATCAATAAAAGATTTATTATTGATAAAAAAAAAAACAACCATCGAAATTCAAAAGCAATGACATTTTAGTATGGTATACATAAGCTGAATAACGTTAAGCCGTAGATAGTATTGCGTTACCACCTTGTAAATTATAAATTAGCATGGACTGTACAAAATATTCTTTTATTGTTATAATACTTATCTATAATCTCAAATGTGAATACATTGAACCAAATTGTTAAGTGTTTGCCCATAAATTGACCCAGCAGATGAAGTAAACACTAAATTAAATTAAGTCGTAAATTATGATGCATGTTTTGTTGGGTGTACATGCTGTGTGGAAATGCAACAAAGTGACTCATAGAATCGCAGCTCAATTCTTAACAACCAGTGCGCGGGAAAAATAACGAGCTAAACTTATCAATATCAACATGTGATGTATGTGGTACAGTTTCAAATTTACATAGATTAATACCAACTAATAATTTCCTTCATTAGATTAAATAAATTAAAGAAAACCCCTGTCTGCATCTTTTGTAAAAAGAAAAAAAGAGACTATTGATCACTTATTTGTATACTGCTTTTGTGTATACGAACTTTGGGAACTGTGTGAGATTTTGTGTTTAAGAACTTTGGGAACTGTGTAAGAAATTGTTGCTAAAGAAAATTTGAAATGCAAGTGACATTTGAAAAAAACTCATTTTTATTTGGAAAATATAAAGAGAGAAATATGTTAAAAGTACATACTCTTAATTCTTATAGTAAAGCAATACATATTTGCAAGTAGATATATTGATGTTCCAAATTGAGTTTCAGTGCACTTGAAAATATAATAAGAACAGAATATACATGTATGTAGATAGATATATTTTACTTTAAAAGTGAAGATTCTCAGATTGACAGGAACTGCAGATGGCGAAAATATCTGACACTATTATGCCATATTAATTATATTTATTAGAGTGAGTAGGTAATATTATGAATAACTACTCCCCAATGTTTTACTAAAGAATTTCTTTCTGCTCGTTTTTACTTACTCGATCTTCCTTTAAATAGTAGTGAAGAGGTATATTTGTAGATGAGTTTTAATGTAATAGGATATATGTGATAAATGACTTAGGCCAATATTCTCATACTTCAAGGGACATCTTGTTACATTGTAAGTTGTTTTCTTTAGTATCGTTTCTGTTAAAAATAAATTGAAATATATCAAGAAAAACGTTTTGGCAGCATTCCAGCATGCCTTCCAGCTTCGTAGTGATATGCCAAAAACGGCTGACCTTCAATTTAAGATTAACAGTTTCGTGAAGTTTGTTAACTCGGACTCGATTTCGTTAAAGAAAACACTTTGGTGAGAACAAAGAAAGCTATTACACGTCTCCATTCCTTCTTATATTATGTTGAGGATGGTTTGCAAGGCACAAGAAAGTTTACGAACGACGTCACAGTGAACTCGCACTAGATTTCCTGCGAACAAATTAAAGATGGATCAAACATCTTTACTGGATGTTCCGTGTAATAAGTACTCGCTATTTCAGTGTAAACAGCTAGTTAGATTTTATTATAATTCGTTTATGGCTTATATAAAGAGATGATATACATGCTAGCTTCATTACTGACATGCTGATCAAATAGTGGGTTTTTTTTAAAATAGTTTTTATCATGTGGTATATAAAAGGAAAACAATTTAACAATTGACGTAAAAAGTTTGTATACTATCAAAATATTATATAATATATTATATCTATGGGTAATTACACATTTAAAATGGGGCAAACGCCTAAAAAAATAAATTTAGCATTTAAAAATTAAAACCAAAATTTATGTAGTTCCTGCTGTAGTCTCCCCAAAGGTCGCACCGTAAATCATAGTTTTACCAAATGTAAATATCCCTTTATATGACACAACCTCAAGATAATAAAAAAATGATTAGAGAATTGGTAGAAAAAATTCATAATCCTGGCCATAAAAGACTTGATGGCTGATTTCCCCTATTTCTCAAAGTTAGTACGAACGATGTACAATGTAGCTGTGCTTACAGATTGCGATAACATACCTGATTCTTTAACTTGTATCACCTCCGGTTTGGTCGATTTTCGCTCAGATATATCGAATAGTTCTGGTTTGCTGATGGGAAAGACGTTTCTCTTATAATGGAGGATATTATCTAAGAATAACCTTTTTTACATAATGCTAAAAAAGTAAATTAAAAATAAGTATTATGTAAATATTTTATAAAAGTAACCAATAATCCAGCATTCATACGGCTCTGTCTCTCTTTACAATAGTCATTTTGCCCGTTTTAAGTGCATGGGACTAATAATAGGGACTGATATATATAGAAAGATAGATAGATAGATAGATTGACTATTGTAAAGAGAGACAGAGCCGTATGAATGCTGGATTTCATATATATATATATATATATATATATATATATATATATATATATATATATATATATATATATATATATATATATACATATCATAGGATATGCACTCAGTACCGAAGTCCGATATGATACGTATTCTCATTTTGTGAATGGCTAGTTTAATCATTTGAAACTGTTATGTCTATCCTCAGAGCAAAAACATCGTGGAATCAAAAGGAATCAGATGTAAGTAATTCATTACAAAATGAAAATTATAGCCAATGTGCCATTTTTTAAAAGAAATACTTTCATTGACTGCGTGTGAGGAAATTACAGTCATTAAGAACTTTCTTTCATCTTCTTTAATAATTTTATTGTTAATGACTACAGAAGCCAACACTGTTTGGTTCATGTTGGATCTATTTCATTTATTGCATAACCAAAAAAAATTGCATAGAATAAGTATGCTGTAATATTTTAAGCATTTCTACTCTATAAATTAATAAAACAAGCTACTTCCTTGTATTCGTTCACTGTTCTACTTATAATTTGTATTTAAATGTGTAACAACAATGTACTAAATAAACAAAAGTGTCAGTATACATTTATTGAAATAAATATTGAGTCAAATGGATAGGTTTATATTCAAATACAAAATCTACAATTTTTAGTTATTCAATATTCCGATACCAAATGTGCTTTTTATTTATATATATAGTGTCAGCATATTCAAACTTGTCAGCAGTAGCAAGCTCTACTTTTATGAGCGAACAACCTTCATATGTCCTTGATGGAGTTTACGGCAAAGGCTGCAATGCGTTCAGTTCGGTCAAAGAAGAAAATCCATGGTTAGAAATAACATGGACCGAGACAATAACAATTTGGAGAATAATAATTTACAATCGCTTAAATAAGAAAGGTATGTTATGTTCAACAAGAGGCCCATGGGTCACATCGCTTACCTGAGCAACAATAGTCATTCAATAATCAGTTTTATGGAGTGATATACATGTACAAAATATCTGGACAATGCATGCATGTACAGAAAATTTTTCAATTTTTAATCATCTATTCTAATAATTAAACATTGAGCATTTTTCCTTACCAGGATGACAACAAAAGCATTTCACATATTGAGTATTTAAGCATTACAGTTCTAAAAAAAGATCTGAAACAATTGTTCATATTCATATTTAAACCACCAAACTGATGGTCCTAAAATTGTCCAGAGGCCACAGTAAAAACAAATGAGTATCATCAATGTGTCAAGATACTTGTAAATAAGGTATATCAGATATAACAACATTTAATTTCTCAAGAATAATTTTTCCTTTAAAATTGAACACATCATTGTGGCATAAACCTTCCTACGAAGATTATGGTCACCTCTTTCCCAGAGATCATGATTTAAACAAGCTTGCATCTATCCTACTTGTGGATGTCTCAACACAAGTTAAAGTTTATCCTGCCAATTGTTTTTGAGAAGATAATTTTTATAGAGTGTCTTATATCTCTTCCTGTGGAAAGATTTTACCCAAATTAATTATTTAAACAAACTTTAATTTACACTGTATGCTACAAAGTAAGATATATCTTTTATGTAAAAATTCGACCCACCATTGCAGCCTCACGCAGGGGAACATAATTTAAACAAGCTTGAATTCTTAATTCTACACTACCGTAGGATGCTTCGACCCAATCAGGTTGAAGCTCTATCATTACAAAATGGTTTAAAACGGTGAGTAAATGGCATGGTTATGCTTTTCGGTCAACTTACAGTCAAATTTCAATCACAATTAAGTTGACTGAAAGACAGAGTTCCATCCTGTGGTGATTCACCTATTCTGGGCAATTGGTTTTTGTGATGATTATTCGCTAAATAACTCTATGTAAGAAGTTATAATGTGGCCTCATCTTATCCGTGGGGTTCATGACTTAAACAAACTTAAATCCAAATACTACGTGAAAATGCTTGAACATTTGTTTAGAATATCTGGCAAAGAGGTCTTTGAGAAAATTGAGAAGAAGAGTTTTTAAGAAGTTAAGAATAACGACAAACTTTCAACAAACTTTCAATTTCTCCCTTGAGGAGAACATATCTACTCTTTATAAAAAGATCAATTTTCCTTTACCTAATAAAACTTTATGTCAAGTTTGGTTTAAATTGGTGAAATTGGCGTAGTGGGTCTTGATAAGAGGTCACCATTGTAAACAGTTTTCGGTCAGGTGGACAGGCAAAGGGACAGACAGATAGACGTCATGTAAACTGAAAATATCATTTTAGCCTTCAGCTTGATAGAGCTGATGAAATCCATAGAAAATCAAAAATTTCAAACGTAGCTATTTAAGAGAGGATGAGAAAGTATACATAAGGAAAAATCGGGATCAAATAACAATCATCTGTCTTTACAGGTCATCGTTTGGTCAACCTAAATGTCTCATACAGTAACAACGATGTCATCAACATTTGCGGCTTTTATCCGGGTCCCTCGCTACGTGACGGTGACATTATTATATTTCACTGTCCATCGGAAGCTCATGCTACTTCAGTAAAAGTCCAAATCCAATCCAAACTGGCCCAACAAAACGTACTGAATTTGTGTGAAGTTGAAATTTACCAAAAAAGTTAAAGGAAATTCTTTTGTAAATACTGGTTATTTATTTACCTTTTATTATATTGCTGAAAGGTTTGATTTTTCATCATTTTTAGGATATTAGAGAAGATTTAAGGTTACTTTAAAGTAAGGTTTGCGGCTTGCATTTTTTAGGAGTTGTACAAAAGTTACATACTATTTTGTTCATTATACGAAATTCTTTTTCCCCTAAAAATACAAAAACATTTGCCGACCCCGCAATATAACTATTAAAGGTCAAAAGTCGTGATTTCAAATTTTCATGTTAATGAAATGTAAATAATTTCGTGAAAATATGTATTTTTTTTATATTTGACTGTTTTGGGGGCTATTTCTGCTAACAATGTTCGAAAATAATGTCACTATTTATTTCACGATTCATTTTTATCAATTTTTAATGAACTATTTAAAAATAGTATAAAATGCAACAAAAGTCTTAATTTTGGACTAAGATTATGTAAACGGAAACATCTTATTTGAAACTTTTCCAAGTCCATCGATTTCAGGAAAAACGTATATTAGTATATATGTGTAACCTGGTGTTTTTAAAACACTTTTCAAAACCATATCATGCGGACTTCGGTTTTGTGGAAATTGAAATGCTAATGTAATTTTTTTTTCAATGAAACTACAAATCCCCGCGAAATAAAAAAAAAGTAAATTAATTATTACGTTATATAAATGATCACGTCATAGCTGAAATAGATGGTAGTAGGTTTTATGTCACAATGAAACTGTGAGTTACCTCCCTGTGACCGCAAACCTTAAGAAATTATAGCGACTGAATTTGTTCCGATAATACTGTTTTTAATTTTTCCTATGCCCTACTGTTCGTCAATTATGTCATTGTACTTGTTTTCATGTCCACATTTATTTTTAAATGATAGACAAAGTTAAAGGTCCAAATAAAAATGGCAATTTTAGAAGAAAAAAATTCATTTTTTATTACGTTTTTATTATAGATGAACATGCATATTTTCTGATTCTACTTTACTTTGCAGTATTTGATACGGAGTTTTTAGAACTAAAAATAAATAGAGACAAAAAATGCTCGTTATCAGTTGTTTTGATAATTCAGTATTTTCACCATTTAATTTCTCTTAGTATATTTTTGTCATATTTGTTTGAATTTGCTTAAAGAGGAAATTCAATGCATTGACCCACATGATAGCTATCTCGGTATAAAAATATAAGATAAAATACTTCAAATGAAAACTATATATTGTTATAGTATGCATACATATAACCATGTAACGGTTGTATAACATGTGTCTCTATTGTTGCCTACAAGTGATGAAATAATGATATCTTACAAATTCTCACTGTTTGAGGAAACGTTTCATCGTTCTTCGTTCATTTATATGTTTATGTGGAGCTATTACAACACGTTCAAACACATGATTTTTTCAAGCTTCAAATATTTACTTAGTGAGATAATAAATTATAATAAAATTAAATGATATTAAGTAATTTTGATTTTAAAAGTTTTAATTGGCGTGGTTTTAGTTAAGAATATTTATATAACATATTGTCAAAAAAATAAAATAAAAAGTTTATGAAAATCTTTTTTTGCATCATTTTGTATATAATGTCTGCAAATTAAAGAATGTCGGCATGTTCGAGTACAACACATAAAATCAATATTTTCCTTTCATTACGATTGCAGACATATTTCTTATCGATTTTCATTTTAAGGTCACCTGAGTTTACTCAGGTAAACAATTGTTATTTGTTATCGTCCGTCGTTGTGCGTCGTGCGTCGTCCGTCGTACGTTAATAATTAAACATTTTAAACTTTTTCTTAAAAACTACAAGGCCAATTTTTATCCCTTTTGTTGTTGGTGTGAAGCATCCCTTTTGCAAGATTGATTGAAATAGTGAAATTCATACTTTACCATCCCGGGGCGCCACGGGCAGGGCAAAAGTTGCAACAAATAACCCCTTTTAAAGTTGTTTTTTTTGTTCAAATGCCCATAGGGAGAGTTTCTCCTTGGGGATGGAGGATGGGAGGTTGTTTTAGATAAAATATGTATACTAGCCACCTTGTTTTGGCTTATCTATGAAGACATATACACATAAAACCTATCCCGAAAGTTAACAACTATGGGAATATGTTTTTCTATCAGAGACTTGTAGCTTTTCAAAATCAATTCATGCACTCTATTATGATCTTTTAAGTTTTTCGCTAAAATCATAGTTTCATAGTTCTATTTGGTAGACTTCAGACAGGGAGGTGGTCGTCATTACAATATTATAATTGTTCTACTCCTTAATGAAACTTAGTTTAAATGCGTATATGAGACTCATCGACAAGTTTGTGTATGGGTGATACATTGTATGCTTCTCAGGTGACCGTTAAGGCCTATTGGCCTCTTGTTACATTCTTCCCAACGCAGTCCCTATAAGGCAGAGAACACTTCGTTGAGTTTACTACTAATCAACCGTGCTGGAGTTATTGCGTCCGATAAGATGTAGACAGCTTTGCACTCTGAAGGCCACACGTGTTCAATGTGCACGCGAAAAAATCCAACACTGTCTGCAAAATTCTTTTGAAAGAGATACCACATTTTAAATTTTAATTTTATCTAGATTTTGAGTCGGTTTTGTTCTGTTTTTAATATTGTTTTCCTTACCAATGCCATATTTGTTTTAAACGCGCTTTTGCTAATCAAAGTAACACCTGTTCGTGTAATACCTGAATGCAAAGAAGCATGAATTGTGGTCACTGTCTTATAGTGTCTGTGTAGCTTAAAGCGTAGAAATAGAAAAGTAGCATGGCTGTAGTCGAAGATGAAAGGGAACTATTACGTTATAACGATTTCATATCAGAGTTAACACATTCGAGGAAAATTACACAGAAATACTCAGCTATACATTTTTGTCAAACCGTAAAATAATTTGTAGTTTAATTTGTTTACATATGATGTAATATACGCCAAATCATATAACATTACAAATGGGAAATTTCAAGATATTTAACTATACCATTTTTTAAAATATTTATTTGAATTATTACAATCGTAGATTGACGCAGCAAAATGTTATGGACATTGCAAATAGGTATAACTTTATACGTGTACTAATATCAGTTAAAAACTGGAGCAGAATTAAAGTTAGTTATGCGCTTTTTTTAGGTCTTTAATATAGACATAACATTTTTGACATGAATATTGTAAATAAATTAAATCACGTTGAAATCAATGTAAGGTATCGACAATTGGTTAAAAAAGAAATCCTAGATCAAAATATCGTACATGTAAGTGTAATGATATTTTTTTTATCATCTATTCATTCATTTAAAAACATTAACCGGAATGCAAAATCAATTTAAAGTATCATTGACTTTATTGATTTAGTTATAAATATTCTTTTAATTTCAGAAATGAAACTTAATGTAATTGAAACTGTGTTAGGACAACTAGGTTCTTAAAAAGTTATACAAATTTCATAAAGAGTCGACTTTCATGTTTTGTGAAGAAAATTTATGATGGTAATTAGTTCAAAGTCTAACATCAAACTAGATGAATTATATTAAGTTCCAATGTAACACTTATGTGTACTGGTTATTATAGTAAAGAGAAAGTAAAACCCAAAGGACAACCACAAAACAGGCCGCACGGTATCCTGACATTAGCTGAAGTTTAATAATGCAATCTAACAAATGCTTTCTCATTTTAGACCAGTTAGTTCAATGGCTTTGAAAAAAGTTCTGATAACAATTCTTTTGGGAAATAAAGTTTGAAAGCGAAAAAAAAAAGCAGAGAGGCAAACAACTTTCTCTCACGTTGTCTTATATTTATCATATACGTGAACAGATCGCCTAAATTTGTTTCAGACCAATTCTCCGAAAGAACAAGGCAGGCAAAATGTATTTAAAATTATCCGAGATAGAGAAAATAATTCTTTGTACTCTTGCTTGTATCCAAATCTCGAGCACCCAACAACCACGATGTTCAGCTTTCGCAATGACGTTCTTTGGGTCACTTCACGAAGAACGATCAAAGCCTCTCTGGGAAGTTGAGAAGGAATCTGTTGGTTCGGCCATGCACTCATGTTTTCTTAGATGTGAGAGTGACCAGCAATGCGTCGGGGTCGAGATTTGCACGATACGACCAGACTTGTCACGATGCAGGGGATGTTGTGAGTGGTACGTGGTTGACAAAGATGGAGGTCTCCCCAGAAATGCTACCGATGGCTGCACATATTTTGAAATGGTATGTAATTGTAGTATCTATATTAATAGAATTTCTAACGCTTGGTAAAACTAATCTTATTCGGACTCTGATTAACAGTATTCAAATTTAAAACTAATTGTTCTCTCAGATATCCTTTTGCCTTAATTATTCCTTACAAACAAGAATATAATTAAATGTCGTTCATGATATCAACATACTGTAAATTCCTAATTAAACGCGAGGAATCAATATCCGCGTAAAATCGCGAGAAAAATCCTTCGCGGATTTTAAAATCTCGCAATTATTTTCTGAGAGTTGAAAACTAATTGTTAATCGGGAAAAAATAATGAAACAATCCCTTCTTGTATTGATAATTTTCACAGAGGTTTGAAGTATCTAAAAAATTTAATTCATACGATTAAAGTAGATACTCAATATCTACATGCATATATATTTACATTTGACAATTTGTTTCCTGATATGAATGTATACAATAGCAAATTTGTTCAATTCTGTTTGAACTGTTTAATTCATGGCGTCACAATGATTATAGCACGCACTCATCGCTTGTATTATTGTAAACATAAAATCTCGGTAATTATAACAGTTCTGAATGATTTGTCTCTCTCAAACGTAAATCTAAGTAATAGGCAGCAAAGGTTAAAAAGTTCACCGTAAATTTTTTTAACAATATTTTATTATGTAAAAAATATTACATAATAGGATTAGGCACACAGTTTACAGTAAAGGTATTGTAACAAAATAGCCCTTGTTACATGTAATTATATAATCGAACACTGGTGATTGGACTTTATATTTTACGTATCCTATAACTTTGACTATACTGATTGGACGTTACATATTATTCTTTGAACTATTGTGATTTGACTTATCATTTAATTTCAGAATCAGTATAGAATGCTTTCGTAAAGTAAATACCTTTATTTAATGTATATTCCATGTAAATTGAATCACGATAATTCTGTGTCCATCAAAGACTTTATTGCTTTAAAGGAAGGTCAGAGAGAGAGCCAATAGCTACCATGTTTACATATTTATGGGGTGTATTGTTTTGAGGTGATGATCCTTTAATGACCGTAATTAAATCCTTGCTGGTCAGTATGTCTCCAATTTGGACATTATGTTCCCGATTTGTACACAAATATCCTGAGGGGGGTAAAGTTTGATATAAACTAAATAATTACATACATCATTCGGCTAATCGAAGTCAATTAGCCCTTTGATCGGCTCAGGTAGATGACAGTAATTGGTCACGATACAGTGACCCTCCCACTAGTAAATATCTGTCGTAACCTTGATTGACCCTAAGTACACTGATTAAGGGCGGGTTCTTGACTGATCAGCTTGACGCCATCTTGGAGCATCATAGTAACAAGGTGGTGGCGCCCTCTTAAGGGGCTTTTCAACACCCAATGAACACTTGTATTACTTTGATAGTTGTTTTCCCCAAATAGTATAAAACTACTAACTTCTCGCAAGTTAGGTTAATTCCGACGCTCTTTCGAACTCTCAACATCTCTCTCTGACTTCCCCGAATTGGGACTGTGTATTTAGTTTGCTTTTTGTCGAATAAAACCACTATACGATCACTTAAGACTTTTACTTAACGTGTACACTACTTACGTAAGATACGCGTGGTAGTGTTATACGGGCTGATTGGCGCCGTGACCAGGATTTGTACCTTCTTTAAAAGACTTTGGATTTTTGGATCTATCTAACCAGTCACGGTAAGACAATTTTATTATTCTTTACTGTCCTGTTTTGTAAGTCCGAGTCTCATCTACTCTTGATTTATTTTTTTTTATTCTATTATTCTTTTGGGTATTTATTGTCTGGTAAACATGACTGAAGGTTTAGAACAAGCCACAAATATTGTTGCTGGTACGATACAGCAAGGGTTTACTGAACTTAGTACGACAGTGAATGAGAAACTCAAACAAATTAAAATCGCCATTAAAAAGCAAGAAATCATAATTGATACACCTCCTTTTTCGGGGAAGCCGTCGGAATTCCGGGCTTGGATAAATGCAATAAACAAAGCTTTGGTCTTAAATCCCCATTTGACAGATGATGAAAAAGTCCGTCTTGCTCTAAGACATAGTAGGGGGGATGTAAGTGACTATATCGGCCTGTACATTGAACAGCGCGTGCATGACCAAACTGTAGAAAGGGGATGGGGGCACCTGAAAAACCAACTAATTTTAAGATTTGGGGAATGTAATGACAAACATCACGCATATGCATCCCTGTTCAAAATTAAACAAAAACCTGACGAAAATGTCCAAGTGTACAGCACTCGACTCTCTCGACTGGCCCTCGACGCATTTGACAGCCTTGACCCTCCTGAGGTACAGCGCCAGTTGGTACAATTGTTCATTGACGGTATGTCCGACGATCACATGAAAATCAAAATCATGCATCAAAAGCCGACTACGCTGACGGCTGCCGCGGATAGCGCGCTTTCGATACAGAACTTTCATACCGAGGTTAAAATGCGGTTAGGGAAAGAGTTTGTCCCGACGCGAGATCCGGAAGAGGTGGTATTTCCCAGGCTCAGACCTGTCGCGCCTGATCCGCCTTACCCTACCCCAACTTTAATTCCTCAAAACCCCATCCCTGCCCCTCGCACTATTGTGCCTATGGAAATAGGTCACATGCGGTATAGAAGAAGGCCCAGAACTGAACAATTTGAGAATGCATGCTTTAACTGTAAAAGAGAAGGTCACATAGCTCGAAATTGCCCCGAAAGACCAAGACAGCCCCAAGCTCGAAAACGTCCCACCCCGAAAACCCGTTTAAACTAGAAACCCTCCGTCGCAATGAGGCCGGCGACGGAGGAGGAAAGGTAAGAGTAGGAGAACTAAGTAATCAATCACCCGCCAAGAGGTTAAAATCAGCTTTCATTAATTTTGCTGGTAGTCCAAATTCTTGTTTAATTAAAGTTCAGAACCAGAAACTTAGGGCTTTAGTGGATACTGGAGCAGAGGTGAGTCTTATCAAACGGAAAATTTACGATTCACTAAAATACAAACCGGAACTACAAAGAAAAAGGTTAAATTTAATGGGTGTGGATGGTTCCCCACTATACATAGATGGAGTGGCTAGAATTTCTTTTATCATTGGCGGAAATTGTGTTGTACAAGATTTTTATGTAACGCGCTCAATGTCCAGAAATGTTATCCTTGGGCGTGATTGGTTGCTTAGTAATGGTGTTAGGTTGTATTTTGACCTAAAATCTTTCAGAATTAAGAATGCGTATGTACCCCTGGAGGAGGATGTGCACATCTCCTCTGTAGAAAAAGGTACGAATTGCAGACTGGCCTCATTGAAAATTAATGATACTATCGTACCATTGGATGATGATTTGTGCATATCTTCCCTGCTACGAACCACGGGTAAAGTTAAAATAAAACCACAGAAGTATGTCTTGGAATCCCCCATGCCGAACAAGAAAATCCATCTGTGGGCAATGTGTATGGCTGGGTATGACTGTACCGTAGAATATATTGCGGGTACAGAAAACTCTTGTGCTGACCTCCTCTCTCGGATAGATCACTCACTACTGACTGATGACTCTGATATTTGCACAGAGACGGGACCGGATGTAAGCGACAAGACGTACAAGATCGGAGTCCTTGATTATTCTAATTTTCGTCCTAATTTTCGTACTAAGGATCATATGGACTCCACAATCGAAGACGTAGGGCCAGAAGCTCTCAATGACAAGTTCCGAGACGAAAAGACGGACTCCTCTGATGAGGATGACATACCACTGTCAGAACTACAGAGGCGAATAAAACATAGGGAGGAACGTTTAGCTGATAGGCCAAATGAACTTAGTGATCAGTTGAAACTTGACCCCGACGACATTGATACCGATGAGACTATGCATGGTGACGTTGAACCACTGACAGACAAGCAACTTAGGGGGAATTATATAAGGTCAAATTCGGACACAGACATGTCAATTGAGGAGGTCAAGGTCAAGAGGCCCAAATCAAGGAACAGTAAGGCTAAGGGTCTCTTGAAAGCACTGTATCAATTTTTGTAAACTCGTATATACCCTCACCACGTGGATTTTAAAATCCGGACGATATTTACGTCTTTAGGTCATAATGACTGACTTAAACGTGGGAATAGCTAGATATATGATTGAAGCATTGTTAGTAAAGTATATTTGTTTTTGTTTTTGTTGTTGTTTTTTTTTTCTAAATTTAAAACGTTTAAGCCCAGCAGTTATTTCTTATTATTCACATTCCTCTTTTAGACGGGTATTCTAAGTTCAAACTGTTCCTATAGTGACCACTTCTTCCGTTCCCGCTGCGGAACAACCGCTTTCTCCTAACTCCAATGATAAGAATTTTGTTGCGAGATACGCGCTTGAAAATGAAATGCTAGCAATCAATTCAGACCGAACCCAGTATGTCCTATTAACTTCACACGAATTGGATAAGTGTACCAATGTTGTCAAAGATTTTTGTACTATTAAGAGTCCCCTTTATCCCGTGCATTTGAGTAAAACCTGCTTAGTGGCCCTCTTTATGGAAAAGGCGAATGCAATAAAAACGTTTTGTGAAAAAGTAGTTCATGTGAGTAATTTGCCGCTGGCGCAGTATATTAGCGATGGTCAGTGGGCTGTGTCGACAGTCCAAGAGTTGAAATTTTCTCAAGTCTGCCCGACAAGTGAACGCGGTACAGAGACCACGATTCGTTCTGTAAAGCCTCCGGTTGGCGTGCTGCGTTTACCGATGTCATGTCGAGCTGTACACGGTCAAATAACCTTATCCCCATATTTTCGCCGAGAAACGACTGTCAAATTCCCTGAAAACCACCTTAATATTACAATTGTACACACCCTCAATACCAAAAATATTTGGGAGAAATTTCACCGAACCTTACCAAACTTTACCTATTCTACTTATCCTTTTAAATTAAACAAAATTAAACACATTGAAATGGATGATTTGCAAAATGAGCTTAAGTACATGTATTTTCCACCTGAAGAAAAGTTTTACTTACCCCATTGGTCTTTTCCTTTCATAGGGATTTTGGGTATCTTACTCATTGTCGTATGTTTAATTGGTATTAAATGTCGTAAACGAATCAAGAGTAGAATAATTGGGCTCTGGAATGCAAAGGGGGATAGTGGGGAATATAAGATGTCTGTACTGCCGACGTATGCAGCGGTCAAGACCCAAGGTGGTGACATTCCTACAGTATCCACTGCACCGCCTGCAGAGACTGAACCTACTGCGACCTTGCTACCTCAACAATCTCCAGAGACGCTCAGGATGACTGCTGAACACGGGCCTATCTATCCAAACCTACCAAGATTTGAACTGATTACAAGCCGGGCCTCATCTTTAATTGGGTCAGCTCCGACATCTATTACTGACTAAGGCAAATTAGGACATCTCCGGTTTACCGGACATGGGATGTATTGGGCACGTCTCATGTAAATCAACGGCCTTATTTTTATTTGAACTGATCTGGACTTGTATCAACGACCTGGACTTTCCTAAAGAACTTTCCGTGGGTATGTGCTACCTTACCCATAGCCAATAACTTTTAAATACTTGTTACAGCAAACTACAATCATGTATAGTGAAGCAGATGAGGGAAATGGAATATGTTAAACATTCCGATGATGACGGAAGGATGAATTACCTTCTACTTTTTGTGTATATTGTGTATAATCACAACCAGAGCCGAAGAAATACCGATGATTCTAGAAGTATCCACTTTCTAGTATCCCTTCGACGATGTTACCGATGACACCGACTACGACGAACCTACACCAGACCTGTGTTTCGTTTCCGATGATTCCGGAAGTGTCATACGCTATTCGATGAATTCTCCGATAATACCGGACGCTGAACTCTATACAGACTTTTCTGTGTACAGAGACTGTTTTGTGTAAAGAGACTCTTTTGTGTATAGAGACTTTTTTGTGTAAAGAGACTCTTTTGTGTATCGAGACTGTGCTTAAAAAGTTGCAGTGTATTGAGCAACTTTTTCCCGATGTGGTGGAGGTGTGTAACAAAATAGCCCTTGTTACATGTAATTATATAATCGAACACTGGTGATTGGACTTTATATTTTACGTATCCTATAACTTTGACTATACTGATTGGACGTTACATACTATTATTTGAACTAGTATTTTGATTTGACTTTATCATTTAATTTCAGAATCAGTATAGAATGCTTTTGTTAAGTAAATACCTTTATTTAATGTATATTCCATGTTAATTGAATCACGAATAGTATGTGTCCATCAAAGACTATATTGCTTTAAAGGAAGGTCAGAGAGAGAGCCAATAGCTACCATGTTTACATAGTTATGGGGTATATTGTTTTGAGGTGAGGATCCTTTAATGACCGTAATTAAATCCTTGCTGGTCAGTATGTCTCCAATTTGGACATTATGTTCCCGATTTGTACACAAATATCCTGAGGGGGGTAAAGTTTGATATAAACTAAATAATTACATACATCATTCGGCTAATCGAAGTCAATTAGCCCTTTGATCGGCTCAGGTAGATGACAGTAATTGGTCACGATACAGTGACCCTCCCACTAGTAAATATCTGTCGTAACCTTGATTGACCCTAAGTACACTGATTAAGGGCGGGTTCTTGACTGATCAGCTTGACGCCATCTTGGAGCATCATAGTAACAAGGTGGTGGCGCCCTCTTAAGGGGCTTTTCAACACCCAATGAACACTTGTATTACTTTGATAGTTGTTTTCCCCAAATAGTATAAAACTACTAACTTCTCGCAAGTTAGGTTAATTCCGACGCTCTTTCGAACTCTTAACATCTCTCTCTGACTTCCCCGAATTGGGACTGTGTATTTAGTTTGCTTTTTGTCGAATAAAACCACTATACGATCACTTAAGACTTTTACTTAACGTGTACACTACTTACGTAAGATACGCGTGGTAGTGTTATAGTATGTAATCAAATCTACTGAGATGCCCCGGGCTTCAGTTTACAGTAAAGGTATGTAATCAAATCTACTGAGATGCCCCGGGCTTCAGTTTACAGTAAAGGTATGTAATCAAATCTACTGAGATGCCCCGGGCTTCAGTTTACAGTAAAGGTATGTAATCAAATCTACTGAGATGCCCCGGGCTTCAGTTTACAGTAAAGGTATGTAATCAAATCTACTGAGATGCCCCGGGCTTCAGTTTACAGTAAAGGTATGTAATCAAATCTACTGAGATGCCCCGGGCTTCAGTTTACAGTAAAGGTATGTAATCAAATCTACTGAGATGCCCCGGGCTTCAGTTTACAGTAATGGTATGTAATCAAATCTACTGAGATGCCCCGGGCTTCAGAGGATTTGATCACATGACTAACCAACTTCATATCCCGGTGACCTTTTTGAATTGCTATTTATTTCTTTAAAAAAAACCCACATAGTACACACATTTGACATAATTCATACATATAAACGTGTTTTAATCTGGCCATACAAATCAAAGGGTGTCACTCCCATTCGTGAGAAATAAACTTTCAGTTAAAATATGATTTGTTCCTCAGCTGCGTTTAATTAAACTAAGGAATAGTTATTTTCAAAGTGTTCTAATTTCCATTTATTTTCCGATCACTTTCATATTTAAGTGTTACTAGTAATTGTTTATAAAAGAGAAAACTACGATTACTTTAATGACAACCTGTCATTGTTATATTGGCTGAATATTTATCATAGATTTGTCGATTTTTTTTTGTCTATCCACAGAGACAAGATAGCTTGGAATCAAGAGGGACCAAATGTAAGTAATGGTGTTAGATTAGCAGCATAAGCCCATCAACAGTCGGACATTTTAGAAAATAAGATACTGTAGATTCCTAATTAAACGCGAGGGATTTATATCAGCGTAAAATCGCGAGAAGCACCCCTCGCAGATTTAAAATCTTGCCATTATTTTATGAAATTGGGAAACTCTAAGAAATATGAATAAATGTTCCGCGTTTGCGATTTTATATTCTCTCGATTTGATACAAAACGCCGGGATCGCGGAATTAAGTACTCGCGTAATATAAGGAATTTACACTACTTTAATTACAGATTTATGTATATACATCATGCAATGACTAGTTGAAAAATTACTTAAGTTTACTTCTTGTCAGATAACCTTAAATTGTTAAAATGCTTAATTTGAATGTTCATGTCTGACCTACATGTATTTCATTGTATTGCATTGCAGGAAAAAAACTATCTCAAACTAAATTTGTATTAAGCTATTAACCGTGGTTAACGTTCCTTCCTACTCACCTTATGTAAGAAACTTCGTTGTAATTAATTCACTGTCACTTATATTGAAATGTATGGTAATGTATGAAATAAATGTGCTAAAACAGGAAAGATTATTTTGCATTATACTAGTATCTGACATTCGTTGAAAATGACAAGTAGTGTTTTGATTGATTGTTTAGTTTAAATCTATTTGTCAGACATTTTAAAAATGTGTGAACTTCTTTCTCTAAATGAACAAACAAATTATACAAAAGACAGATTACATTTAAATAGATAATAATGCATATTGATTATTTTCATTTCAATATATAGTGTCTGCAAATTCAAAATTGTCAGCTGTAGCAAGCTCAACATTCATGAACAGTTTGGGAGACACATTTCCAGTGTCTAATGTTCTTGATGGGATTAACGGAAACGACTGCGATAGAAGCAATGTATTCGGTTCAGGCAAAGAAGAAAATCCATGGTTAGAAATAACATGGTCCGGGGCAATAACAATTTGGAGAATAATAATATACAATCGAGTTGACTGCTGTGGTAAGTTAATTTAGATACGGCTCCAAGGTAATGTAATTTACATCTTTTAATTGCTTTTAAGAATCAAAGTTTAAAAACCATAAAAATATGCACATAATTTAAAATTAGACCCAGATTATTATCACCAGGCTGTTCTCTAAAAACACTACTCTTATTTATTAGATAAACTACGCTACTTTTTCCACTGAAACGACTTATACATGTATATGTTCTTTAATAAAATAAAATATAAAATACTATGTAATCATTAATAATTAATTCATTTTAACTGTTAGGGTCCACGGGATTACATCTCTTGATGACAATTACCATTGAACGTTTTTTTTGACAGTTGGACAATTGTTGATATTACACTCTTACTAAGAACGTTTTGCAGACTTTGCAAAAGAAATTATATTAAATAAATGCAATCTTTTTTCCTAATTATTCTTAGACTAAATCGTTCATAAGGATATGATAAATTCTATTTACTAGTCAACAGCATGATTTTAACTTAATACATGTTTTTTTCTAAAGACACCATGAATATAATTCATAATTATATGTTAATGAAATTAATTTTAAAATCTTTTTATTTTACTCTTACAGGTGACCGTTTGGTCAATGTTAACGTCACGTACAGTATCAAGGGTGTCGTCGAAATCTGCGGCTTTTATCCGGGTCTCTTGTCACGTGATGGTGATGTTATCATGTTCTTCTGCCCACCGGAAGCTCGTTCTAGTTCAGTAAAATTGCAAATCCAGTCAAAGTCGGGACAAGTAGATTATCTTATGTTGTGCGAGGTTGAAATCTACCGGAAAAAATAATTCCAATCGAGTTTATTGTTTTCCATTAATATTGAGCATCTTCAATGTCCTATTATTATTCTCTTTCTTCTTCTTTTTATTTTTCTTTTACTTTTAAACTTTTTGTCTTAAAAATATTTGCATTGATGGATCATAAGCATTTGTGACATTTTCATGAATGATAAAAAATGAATTTGTTTGAATACTATGAACCTATTTTATTTTTTAATTACAAAGTTGTTTCACATAAATAGTCTTTTTACCTTCGTTAGCGTTTTTTGTTAAATGGACTACAAACAAATTGAATGTGGATCTTTCGGGGATGAAATATGCATCGTAAAAAGTGTGCACCACAGTTTTCTCTCTTCATGAGAGGAACACAAATATGAAAGGAGATTTTGCAGATTTTAAGAGCACATTAAAATTAGAATATACCAATACATGAAGTCAACCTAAGGGTTGCAAAATAATCTACTGGCTTGATCCCATACTTGTGACTAGTTATTTCTTGTCATCAAGTATTTTCTTTTAGACTGAGACATTTCTGAAAATGATTTTGACGAATTAGACAAATTAGACAAACTGTTCTTAAATTTTTAGAAAATTCAATTTCTCAAACCTAAGAAATACCGTTGTTTATTTTCTTTTAAAAATATTCACTTATAATTTAACATCTTTAGTTAGAAGTATGCAATTTTTGTCTGTAGCGTTTGGTTGTCACAAATATTGAACGTTATACTTCAGCAATTAAGTCCAAAGAGCTTTCGTCTACAAGGCTTTAATTGATTTTAGAATTTTAACAGTTTGCCCTCGTAGCATAACAACATGTAATCATATTAAAACTTTCGACCCTGGCTGCGAATAAATAACATAATTATGACATTGTTTTCTTTTTTTTCAATCTATTATCTTTTATGACTATGATGACTTATTGAATTATGCGTTATCTACACAGTATACAGCCTATCCATAATCTTATGTCAGTCTATAATCAATCGGCGTCGTATAAACAGACGCTATGAAGCTTTAAATTGAATAGAAAGAGAAAGAATGTTTCTTGTTCAAAGAGACTACATACAGGTATACATTTATTGTTAGAAAATAACTTGGTATTTAAAAGTATAATGGATGGTGTCAATGCATTTCATGAATTTTCAACTCATATCTGGAAATCAATAAAATGGAACAAAGAGGGAAAAGCATACTGTACAGAATTGCTTTCTGTATATTAATTATACTAATTGATTCATACATGATGGGAAAAAGGTGTAATGTCTTCTGTTTTGGTATTGTCATAAATAAAAAAACAAAACATTTTTTGTTTAAAAGATAAAACCCAAATAACCAAATGTTCAAGGAAATATCTTTCAAACTGAAATGATTACAATCATAAACTGTAATTTTTAACTAAGCCAATTTCAAATCTGTAGATTTCAGGAAATCAATGTTTCGGATCAAAATACGTTGGACTGGAGACCGGTCTTTTATAAAAAGTTCTTTATACGGGATTTATTATCCGGAAGAATTAAATGACTGCATACGATAGATGACTGCTCATAAGGATGACCGCTTCGGCAGTTTAGTCTATATTAATAATTTAAGAAAATGAGTTATATTAATATCTTTTAAAAGAGTATAATAACAAAATAACATTACAAATAGGATGCAAAATAAATTAAATACTTTCAAATTAATTAAATTCTGGATGTAACACAGCATTTGATTGGCTATAAAAAAAATTGATATACAATCTGGTTTGCACGTCCCAAGACACGTCACAAAGCACCAACGTCAGAAACGTACTAATCAACCCCACGTTACGCTTTAAATTTGAACAGATTAACACTATTGAAAGTAAATCTGAAAGGTAAATGTATACTAGTAAATGAAAATTTTATTACGTACTTTATTAAAAATAAATAAATAAATATTAGTATGTTCTGCTTATGGTTTCAAAATGAGAGAGTTTTACAAATATTTTTATCAATAGACACTAAAGCTATATAACCATTAATCTTTATTTTCTTCTTGAAAGAAAGATGGACTTTTATTTATCTCTGTGCTCGTTTATTTGTGATTTCTTTTCGGTTTGCACTAAAATATCAATAAATGTTATATTCTAATCCCCAAAAAGTTCTTTAGTTGCAAAATGGATATATATATATTTACAAGGACACTATTTATTATTCGATTATTACAATCGCAAAAATAAAGTGCAGTGTTAGCATTACTTGCTCCCTTCGTTCAAGTGTTAGGTAATGGTATCTTTATCCTATAAAGTGATATTTTGGATATTGACAAACAAAACAGTTTAATTTTCAAATGAATGGTTTTTTTTTAATTTCAAATTATAATTCGTCGTTAAAGGACACGAGCGTGGTCTAGTATTGACACAAGTTAATCAATAGACGTAAATTGAAACGTGTATGACAATATCTCTTAGGGACGAATTTCTCAATGACATGTACTAACGGAATCTATATATCCACAGAAAAAATACAAAAAAGGGGGCAGAACAAACATGGACCAAACTAAAAACTATTAGATGTAGAATCAGGTGCCATGAAGGAGTGAGCATCTTCTGTTGACCGGTCACACATGCCGTGTGCTCTTTGTCATAATCAGGAAAACGGAAAAAAACCCTAGATAATTCGGTAAATAATAACGGTCTAACAAGTATGAACAAACGTCAGTCAGCAAGCGACTTATTGGAAAATTGTATTTCCTAACAAGGTCGTTGTATCGACCATATAACTTCGAACTGTATCATCCCTTTCCAGTAAAATATCTAAATATGTAAAAGATGATTCAGACCCTTTGGTATCTTTCATTTCAAGTTCTCTGGAATATATCGAGTCGACGTATGGAGGTAACAATTGTTAATTAATAATACATGTACGTCGTCGATATACCCTATTGTTGAGTTGAAGGCCACAGCGAGGGATTAATTTTTTAAGTACAAGTTTTTGAAAAAATTCTGCTTCATATGAAATCAATATAGAACAAGTGAAAAGCTGTCAATGTGGCTTTTATGTGAACTGTATCCATAATCTATGTCAACCCATATCCAGTGAAATGGAGTACCTTATATGCAACATTTTGCTAAAAAAATGACTAAGTTCAAAAGGTGGTATTTTTTTCATAAATTATCAGAAATCAAATTCGTAGCAATATGCACACCTCTAATATAAGTACAATTGATCTGCAAAACAACAACTTCCTATCTTGAAAACTGTAGGAGGAGCTATCCGTACAATGAGGGTACCCTATACTAGTATGCAATATTTTGCCAAAAAATGACTAAGTTCAAAAGCTGGTATTTTTTTCGATAAATTATCAGAAATCAAAATCCTAGCAATATGCACACCTCTGATATATGTACAATTGATCTGCAAAAGAACAAATTCCTATCTTGAGAACTGTAGGAGGAGTTATCCGTACGATGAGGGTACCCTATATGCAATATTTTGCCAAAAAATGACTAAGTTGAAAAGCTGGTATTTTTTCGATACATTATCAGAATTCAAAATCCTAGCAATATGCACACCTCTAATATAAGTAAAATTGATCTGCAAAACAACAACTTCCTATCTTGAAAACTGTAGGAGGTGTTTTCCGTACAATGAGGGTACCCTTTTGGCAGCCGCCCGCCCGCCCGCCATTTTCACCATTTTAATAACCGGATTTTTCCGTTGGAAAACCCGGTTAAAAAGGTCTGCTAACAATGACATGAATTGGTGTCAATGGTAATTCCAACAGCTTGTTGGAAGAGCTAATTTCCAAATTTTCTTTCTCATAATTGTTACCTAACAGAGTAGCGCTGTGGGTTAGAGGTTTCAATTCGAATCTGTAAGCACAGACATGAATAACATGTCATTTATGTCTCTGCTGTACGTCATTAGTTCAAACCTTGCTGGGGATTATTAAGTTTTAACCTTAATTTTCAAATAAAAAATTAAAACGATTTTTGGTGAAATATTGTGAAATTTGAAAATTCTAAATTCAATTTGGTAAAAATAATTTAATGTACTTTAATCCACATCAATTCTGACAGATTCCCATACCACCTTAAATACATTGAATAATTAGGTTACCATGGGTTTTTCTCCATATGAACATAAGATAAATATTGTTGACATGAATTCATTTTTATTACAGTTACTGGAACTGTGTTAATCACGTACAATATATGACAGTACATGCATGGTGTATCACAAAAAAATAATAAATTATACCTATACAATCAGCAGTTACATACTAGGCATTTGTCTGAATGTCAGATATTTTGTATAACATCACAGCATGTTCATATTTGCTTCTAATCCAATTTTATACAAAATTGGAACACTGTAAATTAATACAATGTACAAACCTTGACATTTATTTATTAAAGAACAGTTATTTCTACTATTATATACAATATTTATTTAAAAATTGTGTATAACAATATCACAACAAATAAATATCAAATCAGCAGTATAATGAATATTTGGTCTTGTATTTGCATATCATGAGACGTATTCAATTCAACTCAAACATAGTTGGAGAGAAAGAACACCTTTTAATTAATTAAAACCAAAACTAGAACTACAAAATATTAATCAATTCAGCCCATGCAATAATGTAACCATGGGAACCATTACAGTAGTATGTACAGTTAAAGTTGCAATATATGACCATTGGCACCATAGATCATTCTTTTCTCAACAATTACATCAGGTAAAATATTTTCTCAAGTGAAAATAAATCAGGCATTTATCAAACAATTGAGTCAATGTCACAATCAACATCTTGTAAAAAATACACCATTTTCTTGCTAGAATAAATAAAATCTGGTAGACAAATCTATATGTAGATTTAAATATAATCTGATCATCATAACTTTCTACTACAGATTAAATCTTGAAGCATAAATATTCACCTAAATATTTATATACCTTTAAAGACAATGACATGTGGATTTCCGATGACACTATTCGGCTTTATCAATCTGCATATACATACATTTTCATATACAGGCACATTTCAATTTACTGGAACTGTTCTCTTAAGATGGTTTTAAATGGGGGAATAAGTCATCTACTTGAAAATAAGGGAAATGATTTAAGTTAAAGTCACTTTTCCCACATTTTGTATAAGAGAGATAACTTCCTAAGATTCCATCAACAAGGGGAATAACTGTACCCTTTAACCAGGGAGGTCACTCTGCTAAGTGTCGTAGTCTTTCATTAATCTCCTTTTCTTTCTGTAGAAGCGTGTTAGAATATTTCTTGAAAGCCTCAAAATCCTGTAAATTAAAACAAATTGAAACTGTATTGCAGGTAACTCATTTTATTACTTAAAAGTTTCACATTTTATTTTTATATCAATAAATCAATCTTTTGATCATTACCAATAAATGAAACACTTAATATAGAAAACTTTGATCATGCATATAAGTACTGGCTGCTATTTTAAAGGACTATATAATTGAAATGGTCCAATATCTGCCCCATTCTTTTACAAATTTTAAAAAGTACCATATCATCAACAAATGGTAAGATCAGATAAATTCCAACTTACAGTTAATTTGACAAGCTTTGTCTTATACATTGGAGATTAAAAACTTTTTTTCAAGTACATGTATTCAATTCTTTTACCATAATGCATAACACATAAAAAATGAAAAAGGAAAAGTGAGCAAGCTCACATACCCCACGCTCCCCCACTACTTTACAATGACACACACATAATGAATGGCAAGATGTGCATTAAATACACAAAATAATAAGATAAAAGGCATAACTTGCAAAAAGCATCCTGCAAATACTAGTATGCAAATCGATTCCTTAAACAACTAACATAATTCTAAGTTCAAAAGAGCCAAAATTCCAAAAAAAATTATAGAATCAGAATGTCCTTGTAACTTTCACATTTACACATTGTGTCCTAAATGACTACAATGTTTCACTAAATTCCATGAAGTGGTTAAGGGGGAATTAAGCTTATTGATTTGTTCCTGACTATTTTCAATACTTGGCCTGCAAAATTCTAAATTTAAAATTTTTAAGGGCCGAATTAAGTTCAAATATTGTGTCCTAACTACCTACGAAGTTTAAAAGTTGTTGCACCTACAATATAACAGGACCGACAGACTTAACGAGTGATGGACCAGTCAAAAATAGTATACCCCTCGAAACCAATGGCAATCTTATAATTACTGAACAACCTACTGTCAACATGTCATACATATTAAGATACTGGACAGCATTTTACAAAAGAACTTACGACAAAGTTGTAAATGTTTTCAGTCTCATAGTCTTTAATAAAAAAAATAAACTAAAACCATTTATTTACAGCTATATTATTTTCAATAATATATTCTACAGCCATTTGAATAAAGCGTTGATTAGTTTGGGATTAATTAGCATTCATTAATTTGGTCATAATTCGTAAGTTCCTTTGTAAAACGCAGCCCTGAACATGCCAGTGGCCATCTCTATGTCAGTAAATGAAAACATGTACACACTGGGCTCCCAGACTCACCCTCATGACCTCCTGACATCGAGTCTCCGCGGAGCTCAGCTCATCACGCAACTTCCGAACTTGTAAATTAGAATTTACTGTGGCTGCTTCTCTTCTGAAAGAATTTATTTAAAAATGCCATGTAGTGGAACATATTACATGAACTCTATTTTAATGTTTGATTCAAACTAACAAATATATTAAATATCATTTAATTATTCTTTCCAAAACTTTTGACATTCAACTGATTGTTGTTGAAATTAACTCTTTCAAAGAACAAAAACTAAACATTCATGGTATATCAAAAGCAATTTTTACGGATTAATTATAATTCATCAATGATGCTAAAAAGTAAATGAAAGTTCCTTTAAATTTGAATAACTAGAGGGATAACACCGAAAAAGATTTTAAATGAATTATCATAATGGTTTTAATTAACACTGATGAAAGCCGTTTAATTTCTGCAAAACATCAAATCATATTCATAAATCACAATGTACTTGATTAAAGATAATTCTAATCAATCCTTTTTGTTCAAAATATTTGCTAAACACTACATGCATGAAAAAAAAAGAGATTTTATTTCATTTTCATAAAAAAAAGAAAGAAAGAAACTCATGCATGTGTATCTACCATAAATAACACATGGACTGTGAAATATGTATTATGTGCTTTAACTGTGTATATATCATAAAAGTCAAAAATTCTAAAATAGTGAATTCAAAGTATTTTGATTACAATGTACTTTTATCCACATTAATATCCACAAGTTTTCCATTCCACCTTAAGTAGGATATTTTTCTTAATATTGCAAACCTTACCTCTCCATTTCAACACAAGCTTTATTGATTTGATGCTTACAAAGAAAGTCCAGACATATAGAAAACAAGTTTTACCAATAACGAATTACTATTGCCTAAAAATGCAAGAGCTAAGAAAAAGCATGCTTTGTGATACAGTGAAATGAATTCATGTTATGAATGTGTTAAAGGTACATGAATGTGGGTTGCTTACAGCTTTATAAATCCAGAGAAGTTCAGAAAGATATAATACATATATTATGTTAATCTAAGAGTTCAGGAGATTAGAAGAAATAACAGTGCATTCCAATCAAATATGTGTTCATTTTTTTTAGTATATAGATGATCAAATGATTATTCAAAATTACTGTGTGTTAATTAGTTCATTTTCTATTAGTATATAGTATATATAGATGATCAAATGATTATACAATATTACTGTGTGTTCATTTTCTATTACTATATACTATATAGATGATCAAATGATTATACAATATTACTGTGTGTTCATTTTCTATTACTATATAGTATATAGATGATCAAATGATTACGGTATACAATATTACTGTGGAATCGAAAATTCATAAGTTGTAAATTGCCTCTGACTTAATGAATCATCATTTGTAGTGGCCAAATGCTCGAACTTTTATTTCACTTAGAATATTTTTTTTTAACATTTAACAATTGCTTGAAAGTGATACAATTAGTCATTGAACAATTAAATACAAAATTATCTGAAACTCTTATTCCTATTTTCATCATACTGTGAAATCATTAGATTTCGTGGTGGCTCATTTTTCGTGGAATTCGTGGGTACCTCTCATCCACGAAATAACATCCATCACGAATTGATGAATTAGGGTAATAAAGTCATATTCCCTTTTGTAGATATATATGAATACACGAAATTACTTCCCCACGAACCTGTAAAATTTAAGTCATCCACGAAAATTGGCCCCCACGAAATTTAATGATTCAACAGTAATAAAATGTTCAAATATTATAATTCTGCAATCAGTCAACATGGTCAAAATAGAACACAGAGGCACACTTGGTTGCATTAAAAGGAATATCATTAAGACTCAGATTTCTCCTCTGTACTATACACTTACTCAAACTTATCCTCCATGCTACGGACAGATTTCTCCATTTCCTCCACCTTTTTCTGCAGTCTCTTATTTTCTGTTTGTTCTTTCTACAGTTAAAAAAAAAGATAATTGTAAAATTTAAGCATTTCATTATCATATAAAAAAGGAGAAAAATTTTACTGAGAAAAATAAGTATGCATGTTTTCAGTGTGTGTTACATGTACCTGTATGGCTTTCTATCCTATTACCTGTGTGCTATACCAGTCCTGTAGTTTACCCCCCCCCCCCCCCCCCAAACAATGGTGCTTTAAATACTTTACATTGTCTATGTTTTATCTTCATTATGTCTATGCTTTACCTGTATTATCTTCCCTCTCTGCATTGCTAGGTCCAGTAACTCATCTTTCTCCTTCACCAATGACTGTAATTTGGTCTGAGACTCTAAATCTGCAGACCTCTTGTCTTCCATTTGATTCTGCATCTTGTAATTAGCACCTGTGTTCATAAAAGTAAATCAAAATCAGATGAGCAACTAAATTAAATTCAGTTTTGTAAAACTGTAAAATATCAAACAGTATAATTGAGTTTATTTTACTGTAATAGTCACCTTATTTATTGCGATACTGACCCTATATATAGTACTACATGTAATAACGACATTATTCAAGAAATAAAGTATGAATTTTTGTGAATGTTGCAAAATAATCTCCGAGGTTGAGAAATGGTGTTTTGAATTTGATATAAAAGCCAATGAGTTAAGCGAGGCTTTTATGTTTCAAAGAACATTTTGAGACAGTGCCATCTTTTTGATCTCAGCAAAACCTGTTGTAGAAAACCCCTTAGAACTGACCTCATACATTGCTAACTCTGACTTAATAAGCCTTTTAACCCACAAGTCTGACCTTAAACCCTATTAATAAATCTGACATTTCCTCTGTTACCAGAGTTTAGTAGTCAATTCTTTGATGTCCCACCTTTTGACCCTTTGATACCGACCATTTTTCCTTTCCACTATGTCCTGTAGTTTAAAGGTAAAGGCTTTGAGGTCAGGCCTTTTGACCTGCTGATACTGACTGCTTAGCTGTTCCTATTTGTCCTATAGTTTAGAGGTCAATGCTTTAATGACTGATCTTTTGACCCTATGATACCGACCTTTTAACCTTTCCTCTGTGTCCTGCAGTTTAGAGGTCAGGGCTTTGAGGATCAGTCCTATACTGTTCCTGGAGGCGGTCAACCTCCTTCTGAAGCTCCTGTTCCTTGGCTCTCAGATCCTGGATACTCTGCCTATAGGAAGGAAGTTACATGTAGGATCAGGATGCAATGATTTCATTTTAAGATGTCAACTAACCAGACTTCAAACTTAGACAACCAACATACCATTACCATGATTATTGAAAACCTACAGTTGGTTACACTTCAACTCTCTTTCTCTCCAAATATAAGCATTTAGTATAATCAACTATTTCTATCAGAAGTTTGCACTATAGTTAATTCATATTTATTATTCGTCATGCACCTAAACAAAGCAAGGTAACCAACTAAATGTGAGTTATATTTGAGCAGTGCCCCAAAATAGACCTGGTGCATGTCTGATTTTCAAATGTATTGTGACATCAGCTATATTGCAGCATTTGACAACACCATGGTGTCATAGTTTCAACTGCAGAAATGCACCTAAAAGGTTATCAACACAATGTTAACTGTCTTGAAATATAACTAACTAAGGTGATATTTGGGCTAAGGTCAAAATATAAAGAAGGCTCCACAAGCATTTCCTGCTATCATATTTTGACCTTACCCTCACCCTGATATTGTTATTTATTACATACTTAGTAATAAATACAGATTTTTGGCATATCTGATAAAGATGACATCCCGAAACTAATATCGGCCTCCTGGGCTGATACAGGTTATCAGCCCTAGGGCTAATACGGATCCTTGTCACACCCCTTGAGGAACTCCTCTGCCTTTTTTCCGTTTCAGCATTTGTGCATGTTTCCAGAAGCTTAAGGAAACTAAAACATTTCTAACGTCGACATTTTAAATGCAGTTGAAAACTTATGTTAGTTTTGGAGCAGTTAATTTTAAAACACTAGGAAATTTCGGTTCTGTAGCTACATGTTTGGTAAAACAACAAGAGTGAGATCTCATATTTTATTTAGTACATATACAGACTACTTTCAAATAATATTTAAAATCAACTTGTTCAAGTTGATGCCTTTTTAATTTTCTATTACTAAGTATGTGATAAATATAATAATAAATACCCTTTTCAATATCACAGCCTATATCAGCCCTCGACCAATATCATCCCTCGGGCCTTTGGCCCTCGGGCTGATATTGGAGTCTCGGGCTGTTATGGAAAAGGGTATGAATTATTCTCAATAAGACTGTAACCATGTATTTTGTAAATTTTATACTGTATACAATGTGTATATATGATAGAATTACCTCTGTCTCAGTTCTTGAGAACTATTTTGTTCCTTCATACTGGCAAGTTTCTTTTCCAAATCAGCAATGAGTTGGTCTTTTTCGACAATTGCACCAGAAAACAATCTAGCATTTTCGTCTCTGAGCCGAGAATTTTCTAGTCGGAGATCTTGATTGGAGCGCTTGTATTCGTCCTTGATTTTAATCATTTCCTGATGATTTGATGCAAGCTCATCGAAGCGTTTTTCAAGTAAAGTATTTTTCCGTATTTCTGCGTTTAACATTTCTTGAGCGTTGCCTCTGAATTCAATCAACTCTTTGTTGATTCGCTCCAAGGTGGAGGTTTTGCCTTGCACGTCATCAGCTCGCTGTTTAAGGATCATAATCAGCTGACATTGTTCGTCGATTCGAGATCGCAGCATGGCGTTCTCTTTCTTGTCATCTTCAGACAGATTCTTCAGTTTATCCAAATTGCTTTTCATGTCCTCTACATCCTAAAATAAAAATCATACATGCATAACTTTATGATCCAATTATTCAGTTAGTTAGGTTTCTAGTCTACACGAAAGCTCTAAAAGTAGAAGTTCTTTTGTTTTAATAATTATTTTTTTTCTATATCATGCTCACAAACATTTCACCTGCAATATTCTTTTATAATGCTTAACAATATTTAATCAAGTAAGAAACATAACGTACATATGATTGAACAACAAGGATTGCCTATGTAAGCTATCTCTTTGTTCAACATTGTTACATGTACCAATTATCGAGCACCTTAAAAATATGATTCATCATGCATCATTAGCCCTACATTTCACGTTGACAATGAATTTTTATTATTATGATCAAACTGTGTTTATCGATATATATTTACAGTCAAATTAATTGATCAAAACATTAAACATTATGTTATAATTTCCCCCAAACAAAACTAAATAAGTTCAAGGTAGATCTGACCACCTTCTTGTTTGATTTACTGTCGACCAAGTGGACATCGACCATATCGAAAGCAGTTACCCGTTCACTGCTGGTCACCATCCCGCGTATGTCCTTAGGGTTCCTCGTATTCGACATTTTTCTTGGTTTACATGACACCGTTAACTAAAACATGGTACAGAACACGCATAAATTCTACAAAATTTGACAAGTCGCATTTTGCTGCCATGAAAACATGACGCCGGAAATAACAGAAATCGGAACTGTCCAAAAGTTTTAATCAACAGAACGCTTAACGCTTGTGAAAAAAAAACATAGGCATCTAAAAGATCTAGATTTTGATGCGGAGCCCGGTACATATTTATTAGGCCTATCTCTTGGCATAAATTTTATAAAATAATGAATCATGAAATTATTTTTTATGTTACATGTTACAATGTTAAATCAAGATCATTTTATACTGTTTAGGACTTTTACGACAACAGGAATGTAAACTGGTTCACCTCTAAATTGAAAGCGAAAGTTAACCCACGGAAGGACGAAATGAAATGATAACTTGAGCAGCTTGTTTTGTGTATGTCTGTCTTATCATACTATATCGTGCAAAGCAAAGTACTTCCAGTGGCACAATACACAACGCCTGTTAAAATTCAGGCTCATATAGTTAGACTTCTCTGTATTTTTGGGACTTCATCCGAGACATTTGATTTTTTGTGAAAAATTTGTTTTAAGAGATATACATTTCTGAAATGCTTATTTAGATCAGGGACGTATATACGTCCCTGTTTAGATCAATAAGCCCTAAACCCTGTCAAGGTAACTTGTCAGGGCAACTTGACATGGTTTAATGAACAATGATGTATTAAACATCAATTGCATGTTAATCTACGTCATTTAATTATCTACCATCTAAAACTTTGCCTAAATGTAGACCTATTAATTTGCACTGCAAGAAAGGGTAAATTAGCATGCCTAAAACTTTTGCTATCTAGAATTAAAAAAAAAGCTTGAATATTAGTTACTTTTTTTAATTTCAGATCTTTATTAGGAGAAACAAAACATAGATATATCCAGGATGAGTAACCTGAAAGTACATTGGTCCCCGATCCACGACGATGTGTTTTGCACATGTAGTCCAAACAAAATCCTACTGTATAAAGTGGTACACTCCACAGAGAAGCCAACACAGAAAGGTGAGTAAACAAAGTGTTATCTGTTTGTATAATGTGCTATTTCATTGTCTTAAGATCAAAACATTTACACATGTGTACTTTTTTGATGGTGTTGTAATTTCTTGTATCGAACTGTATGACGTTGTATTTATATTTTGTGCAATGATGCAAGATCTTCTCAATTTCTGTTCCTGATGATAAAGAATTGAAATATTAGGAGGATGTAAAATTCATACAATTCATGCAATAGATTCAGAATTTATAATCACATAAACTCGGTTGTAAGAGGTTGCACTTTTTTGCTGTTTATAAAGTGTGAACTGTGTAGCCAAGTTCATATTTGTATAAATTATGTAGCTATTGGATTAATTCTTGTTATAAGATGTGATAGTCCATAAAAACCAAAACAAAAATTGTTCTTGCTAAAGAAGATACTGTGTAATCTTCATTTTTTGTGGAGGATCAATGTTTGTGGCTTTTGTGGGTAACCCTTGTCATCGAATTTACATGAGTAACCATTATGCACAATAATAAACATGAGTTTTGTGACTGAAAAAAGACGAACATAAACATTTGTATAATACATCCATGTATCTTTTATGTCTTTTTGCATGAGGTTGGACTCCGTGTATTGTTGATTAACATAAAGTCTATAGTCTTCCTTTTCTTTTTTTAGATCAAAGTTTCAACAGTGTGATCTATATGATGTAAATATTGTATAACAGTGTGATCTAGATGATGTAAATACAATGTATTATATTACTCTATAATTGACAGTGCCCTCGATGAAACAGATGTCAGACACCCTCTGGGCAGTGGAACAACCCAAGTCTATTGAGATGGGGATGCTAAAGGTCGGTGATGGTGATGGAGTCTGTGAAATGTTAGGTTAATGTAGAGCGGGAGGAATAAACATCCGCGTAAAATCGCGGAAAAGCACATCTTGCAGATTTTAAACTCTTGCTTTTATTTAATAGACAGTGTTGAGTTATATGAAATTATAACCAAAAAAATTGTGTTTGCGATTTAATACTCTCGCGATTTGATTCAAAAAAGCTTTATCGCAGAATTAAGTACTCAATTATGTAAACAAGGAATCTATAGTATAAGATTATGTTAATTATTACCCATAGTTACCTTGATAGTCCATGTTAGCTTTATCAATAAAGCTGCATGTATACCAACAGAAAACCTAATTATTTTTCTTTCTCTTATTTAAAAACATCTACATACATGTACTGTTAACCAACTTTTCTTCGCCTGTAAGAAATTTTTGTGAGGTTTGCAAGAGCCACATCATCGTGAATTTTTCTCGCTGTGAACCAGTCCATGTCGTATGGTGGTTATAACAATATCGCTTTGGATAAGGTTTCGTTGAGAACATTAGTCATTGCGAACTAGTTTATCAGAAGTAAATGGCAAAATAAAGTTGTCGCGAATAAGAGATTGTTCGCAGTATTTAACTTTAAGTTAAATTTTTAACAAAAATTATTGTGATTTACAGACAGTAGCTTGGTACCCGAAACCTGAACCAGACAACATGCTGGCCATTGGGCTGGCCAATGGGAGAGTTATATTGAACAAGTAAGTAGGTCTGGAAAATAACTTAAAGCCATTTCATTGTGGCCAGATATTGATGAAAATTTAGAGCTACATGTACACGTGTTAACCTGTCATCATATCTGCCTGGTGCTTGTCTGAATCTACCATACTCTTGTCCATTTATCAACATTGTAACAATGTATGTTTCTCATTTCTTGGTTATGAAATCCCTTAGGCTAGATGACAGTTCTTTAAATCTGTTTGTTATCAATTATGATTGTTACAAGTATGACTAGAAATAAACTGTGTAGCTGTGTTCATTCTGATGAATAAAAAAACAAAGCAGATTGCTGAGATACTGTAGACTGGCAAATAATCACGATGGTTTTAATTTCACTATCTTCGCGTTTTTTATCGTTTTTCCGCTAAAATAAACCCAATTGCATCGTAAATATTAATATTAGTTTTTTAAAACATTTTATTGCTTATATTTTGATCAACTGGTTTTCTTTGAGTGTGAAATTAAAACCATCGCGACTGGTACTTTTTAGAGTTTATGAAATTTTAACATCATGGAATTAAAACGACTTACAGTATATTTATGAATGCTCTTTTTCTTCAGTTTCAGCGGTAATAGCGAGAGTGACCTAATTAAAAAGGAGTTTGGTAAGAACAATTCCGTAAAAATATCTAGTCTCTATTTACAGTCACTGTAAAAAAAAAAAAAAAAAGGTAACATGTTCGTATAAAGTTAGACGTGACGCATAAAAGTTTGTGACTGCTTTTACCTTTGGCTCCAACTTTCACTAAAATTTTCAAATCACTCATCACTCAGCACAGTTCTCAACTCAAATTCTTTCAAGAGAAGTGCAGAAATTTAAGAAGTCAAATCTTAGAGTTGTTTTGATTGTTTTGAAAATACTTTATTGATCTTCAAAAGGATCAGAAACACGTTCTGAGAACTTAGTACTAGTTCTTCTTTTTAGAGTTGAGGCTGAGTTTTGACTTGACAAATGTTGGTGACGAAGGGGCCACCTGTTGTTCACATTCGAAAATTGATCATAAAAATCTGTTTATTTTATTCTATTGCTGACCTGCTCTTGTGTATCAGGATGTAGACTAACTAACTGACTAACTAACTAACTAACTAATTAACTAACTAACTGTTATTATTATCTTTCAGTTCCCAAGCATACTCGATCCTGTATTTACTTGAACTGGAACCCAGTGGACAGCCATTTAGTAGGTTATTTTCTTTGGTTTTTCATCAATATTCATTTATACCAATTTTCATGGACTTCATCGTTTTCTGTAGGCTCAAACCTTAAATTGATATTTCCCCCAAAATATGCATGTGTATCTTAATTATTTTTTTTAAATGGTTTTTTAAATCTATTTGAAAGGTGTAATTTTTTAACTGTCCTTTCACTACAATAAAGTATTTAATATATTTTTGGCATGCTTTGTTGATGGTGCAATTAAAGCATTTTTTTTCAGAATAAAGAAATTGTATTTAACACTAAATTTCAAACCAACAATAGACAATTGCTGCATATTGACAATCTCTTTGTTCTAAGTCTATGCATAGTTGTAGGACAGATGAATGATAACCCAAAGTTCTCCCCTACATACTTATTATTTTTTATTTTTTTTGTTTTGTTTTTTTTTTGGGGGGGTTAGGGGTTGGTTTGTTGGATGGATGGGTTAGGTTCTAAGTTTGACAAAGACTGTATAATATAATAATGCTAAGGTCAATTTCATGCTCAGTCTAGTCAGTGCTGCCTCATTTCCAGCTTGCGGAGGGTCTGGAGAAGTACAGAAATGACAGCTGTATCAACATCTGGAACATACACCACAAACCAGGGAATGAGCTCGGGGACCGCCAGCGATACAGTTCTAGTCACAGTGAATCCAGCGGCGCAATACACACACCATATGTAGAGATAGGGGGTAAGTCATTACACACACCATACATAGAGATAGTTGGTACATGTACCTCATTAAACACATCATATATACAGATAGGGGGTAAGTCATCACACACACCATACGTAGAGATAGGGGGTAAGTCATCACACACACCATACATAGAGATAGGGGGTAAGTCATTACACACACCATACATAGAGATAGGGGGTAAGTCATTACACACACCATACATAGAGATAGGGGGTAAGTCATTACACACACCATACATAGAGATAGGGGGTAAGTCATTACACACACCATACATAGAGATAGGGGGTAAGTCATTACACACTCAATACGTAGAGATAGGGGGTAAGTCATCACACACACCATACATAGAGATAGGGAGTAAGTCATTACACACACCATACATAGAGATAGGGGGTAAGTCATCACACACACCATACATAGAGATAGGGGGTAAGTCATTACACACACCATACATAGAGATAGGGGGTAAGTCATTACACACACCATACATAGAGATAGGGGGTAAGTCATTACACACACCATACATAGAGATAGGGGGTAAGTCATTACACACTCAATACGTAGAGATAGGGGGTAAGTCATCACACACACCATACATAGAGATAGGGGGTAAGTCATTACACACACCATACATAGAGATAGGGGGTAAGTCATCACACACACCATACATAGAGATAGGGGGTAAGTCATTACACACACCATACATAGAGATAGGGGGTAAGTCATTACACACTCCATACATAGAGATAGGGGGTAAGTCATTACACACTCAATACGTAGAGATAGGGGGTAAGTCATTACACACACCATACATACAGATAGGGGGTAAGTCATCACACACTCAATACGTAGAGATAGGGGGTAAGTCATTACACACACCATACATAGAGATAGGGGGTAAGTCATCACACACACCATACATAGAGATAGGGGGTGAGTCATTACACACTCAATACGTAGAGATAGGGGGTAAGTCATTACACACACCATACATAGAGATAGGGGGTAAGTCATCACATACACCATACATAGAGATAGGGGGTAAGTCATCACACACACCATACATAGAGATAGGGGGTAAGTCATCACACACACCATACATAGAGATAGGGGGTAAGTCATTACACACTCAATACGTAGAGATAGGGGGTAAGTCATTACACACACCATACATAGAGATAGGGGGTAAGTCATCACACACACCATACATAGAGATAGGGGGTAAGTCATTACACACTCAATATGTAGAGATAGGGGGTAAGTCATTACACACACCATACATAGAGATAGGGGGTAAGTCATCACACACACCATACATAGAGATAGGGGGTTAGTCATTACACACTCAATACGTAGAGATAGGGGGTAAGTCATTACACACACCATACATAGAGATAAGGGGTAAGTCTTCACACACACCATACATAGAGATATGGGTTAGTCATTACACACTCAATACGTAGAGATAGGGGGTAAGTCATTACACACACCATACATAGAGATAGGGGGTAAGTCATCACACACACCATACATAGAGATAGGGGGTAAGTCATTACACACTCAATACGTAGAGATAGGGGGTAAGTCATTACACACACCATACATAGAGATAGGGGGTAAGTCATCACACACACCATACATAGAGATAGGGGGTAAGTCATCACACACACCATACGTAGAGATAGGGGGTAAGTCATTACACACTCAATAAACACTTTATACATAGATATAAGGAGTAAGTCATCACACACACCATATGTAGAGATTGGGAGTAATTCAATTCATTACACAAATAATCTGAAGAGATAGGTCTAGATTATTACATGTGCCATCTTCAGAGATATTAAAAATTAACTTCCAAGAAAACCGGTTGCTACATTTTTTAAGTGAGCTAGTCATTAACCACAGTGATACTATAAAGTAATACCCTTTATACACAGCAAGTTTGCTTAGTGATCTTGCTAAACACAAAATTTGCAACAGTGAATTAAATATACTGTTCATAGGTTTGTAACACACACAAGCAGGTATATATCTGTCTTTACAATGTGTCCTGGCTCTGCTATCTTACAGAGTATAAACAGATAGTTCTATTTCTGTTCTATAACAGGTCCCTCGGAGACGACAGCTTCTTTCTGTTGGTTCAAGAAGGAACCCCGGACATTTGTGACTGGAATGAACACTCGTTACCTCCGAATCTACGACCTTAGGGGTAAGTAGAGCTTCCTCATTAGGAGACTACACAATTGTCTGAGAAGGTGTCACAAATCTGTAATCCACCTGAGGAACTCCCAAAAATAGGACCTGGGCTTTAATTCATTATTTAGATTCGGAATAAATTTAAGCTCTAAATTTTAATTTGCAATAATTTTTTAAATAAATGTTATTATGTTTACAAATGAATTTATGATAAAACTTTGGCTGTGATAACTAATACAAAACATAAAGATAACTGTTTGAAAAAAGTGAATCCCTAGACAAAACAAATCCCAAACACACATTTTCTAACCTATTTTATGATCCTTGATCCGTTTATTGTCTTAAAGCCAGTGCTTGTTCCCATAGAAATGATTCTTAATGACATGGTTTTCTGTTTGTGACTAACAGATTGCACTCGGCCCCAAAACCAGACACAGACCAAGATGATACGAGGGGCCAGTGTGGACAGACAGAATGAGCACAGGATCGCCACCTTTAACGAGGTCAGCCATGTATAGGAGACTGAATGGTCAACAACTATTGAATCTACGTACCTTAAAATATCAAATAATAATGATATTATCAATTTAGCTGAATATTTTCCTACATCTTCATCTAAAGCTCTTTATATGATTAAAAAAGATAAAATTAGTCTAAAAATGTGCTGTCCCCTGAAAATAAGGGATATTAATGAACTGTACATGTAATAGTTGCTCCCTCTCACAAATCCTGCAATGAAATTCAAAATAAAATCCCTGTCTGCTGCATTATATTTTGACATTTTTTTTTACTTGAAAAGCAAACGATAAATTTAATTTTGGCCTTGGCACATTGATAGTTACTGTTTTAATGTAAGGGGATACTTTTGACTTGTGCTGATTTGTCATTTGGCAAGAAGGAATTTTAGCTACATGTATATATGCAATGTAAAATATTATGATAACTCTTATATGTAATGATGAAGTACATGTAATACATATAAAACCTAATATAAAGCTATAGACCTTAAGCTTGTTATGAAGAAAAGAATAGCTTTTAGTTATTAGATGTGAAATAGTGAATGTAAACAGATACCTTAGATGACATATTTCTGATAATCAGAATGAATGTGATATTTATTATGTCTTTTTTCCAGAACCATGTCAGTGTGTGGGATGTGAGGAATTTTGATAAACCTGTATCCTCTGTACAATCTCTCTCTCTCTCTCTCTCTCTCTCTCTCTCTCTCTCTCTCTCTGCTGAATCTATGGTAAAAGAACCATGTCAATCATTTCAAAGCATAACATGCCTTAACACACTACAAAGATGTTAACATTTCAAGAACCAAAAGCAGTCTCTATGATTCGGTGGTGTCCAACAAGGTAATACATGCAGCATTGTAACATTTTAACAAACAGTTTCATGCTTATCCTTAACTTCATTCATTCTGTATATTATATGCATGTTCAATGATTCAGATAGTTTGTCACCACATTGTATGTTCATTAGCAGTATGTATGTCATAATGATTAAGTAACTGTAATTGAATTCAACTCAATTTGACACTGATGGTTGTTTTCTTATTTTTCATTTAATAAACTGTAAATGATTTATAAAGAATTTTACGCTAGACATATACAATTTGACAATGCTTCAATGATTTAGTTATATAATCAGCTTGTTTATACAATAACAAATTAGAGATCACTTGATAAACTAACTTAAATGTACATTTCATGTAATGTATTAAATGATTTTTTATATTGCGCCATCCCTTAAACAAATTAAACATACTTTGGTCTTGTGATTTGTAGGAAAGGATACCTAGGTATTCTGAGCCAGGATAGCCTGACAGTCAAGATCTACGACATTCTCCATCTACCACAAACAGGTAAAAACTCATCTACATAACTCAGGTAAAATCATCAACATGTACTACACAGGTAAAAACTCATCTACATAACTCAGGTAAAATAATTAATATCACATAGGTAAATAGCATCTACATCACACAGGTGAAACTAATCTACCTCAAACAGGTAAAACCATCAGCTATCATGTACATATGCTACACAGGTCTACAACACACAGGTATAAAACATCTACATCACACAGGTATAAAACATCTACATCACACAGGTTAAATCATCAACATGTACTTCACACAGGTAAAAGTATCTACATCACACAGGTATTAGAAAAGCATCTAAATCCAACAGGTAAAAAGCATCTACCATAAACAGGTAAAAAAGCATCTTCATTGCACAGGTTATATCATGTAAATTCAAACAGTAAATTAAAGAATCTACAATATGTAGGAGACATTCAAAACATATCAATAAGTAAAATTATGTTAAGGTCTGTTGGAGGCTAAACTGTTTGGCATGTTTTATAATGTCTGTTTGAAGTAACTTTCCATTCTCTGATGTTCATTGATTTATTGATTACTTACAGTGGGTTCTGAAGAACTGGATCAGTACTACAGCGAGAGAACCATCAAAGGTCTGCTCATTGTTTCTCTCCCTTTGCAAATTTCATCAACATATCAAATTATATCTTTTAGGCTAATAGGTAAAAGTGAAACATCTGCCAAATCTAGTAATTAAATAATTAAAGTCTATACTTTTTATTGAAAAGGTATGCTTACTTAGGGCACTCTGAATGTGATATTAAAATTTTAAAATATGCACTTTTGTTAGGCATGCATAATATATTTGATCAGATGTTTAGGTGTTCAATAGGGCTGAAACAATATGCCCCCTCACGATACAATACATATTGCAACACTTTTACCACAATTCAGTTTTTTTCAAAACGATACATTTGGAAGAAGAAACAATTCAAACAATTGAAGAAAGAATTTTTTTTAGCCAAGTCACACTTGCAATTTTAATTTAATAAAATGAATGTAAACGAATAATTCACTATGCACTAAATAATGACAAATACAATAAATGGACAGAGCTTACTTTTAATTGATTAGTCATTTATTAAAATGACTTTTAGTCGAACTGCTTTTATGTAATGATGAACGGTAACACATTCTTTTAAGTTTCAAAATTTCAAAAAGGAATGGCTCTCATCAGAAAAGTACCTCAGATCACTTGACGCCACACTTATTTAGTGTTTCCTCGGTTTTATGTTAACAAGGTTAATTGAAAGATGTATAGCTGCAAATCTGCTTTTATTGGAAGTTCATTTGCAAATCTTAAATACAAATCATTTTATTAGGAAGAAAGTAGGCATATTGCGTATTGCCCAGATTTCGCGGAACGATAGATGGTAGGTAGATTCTTCAGTTTGGCAGGTTTTTACAAGTTATCATTGTTTGTATCCGTCACAACAGATACATCGCGATTGCCCCCTTCATTTGTATCCATTCAAATTGTTGCCATGTTTTTCCCTTGGCAGTAAATCTAATAAAGTAGGCCGAACCCGATGTAATAAACCAAACTTAATTTTAAAAAAATGTATCAAACTGAAAATGGTAGCGGTGAATCGAAAATTGAATTGGTATTTAACAGTATCGATAATCGGTGAATCTTTTTAGCCCTAGTGTTCACATATATACACTTTGATCTTTAATGTTAAGTACAAGTGCAGTTGTTTTGTGTCTTCTTATTTTTGTGGATTTTTGTTGTAGTCCTTAACTCTCAGATCGTGTCCTCCTTCTCCTGGCATCCCAAACAAGACAGTCGACTGTTGACCGTAACACAGCAGGGCTTACTGAGGGACCTCATAGTGCAAGAACACATTCCTTTTGTAAGTATCTGTCTGAGGGACCTCATAGTGCAAGAACACATTCCTTTTGTAAGTATCTGTCTGAGGGACCTCATAGTGCAAGAACACATTCCTTTTGTAAGTATCTGTCTAAAGGACCTCATAGTACAGGAACACATTCCTTTTGTAAGTATCTGTCTGAGGGATCTCATTGTCCAGGAACACATTCCTTTTGTAAGTATCTGTCTAAAGGACCTCATTGTACAAGAACACATTCTTTTTATAAGTATCTGTCTAAAGGACCTGGTATTACAGAACACATTCCATTTGTAAGTATCTGTCTGAGGGATCTCATTGTCCAGGAACACATTCCTTTTGTAAGTTTCTGTCTAAAGGACCTCATAGTACAGGAACATATTCATTTTGTAAGTATCTGTCTAAAGGACCTCATAGTACAAGAACACATTCTTTTTGTAAGTATCTGTCTAAGGAACCTTATTGTACAGTACCAATCAGACCCAATCTAACAGAAAGTAGACCCCAACTTAACCCTGGGTTTACTTTTGGTGTCTGCTTTGGGTTATTCAGGGTTTGCTAGAGCAGCCCCATAGTTAACCAAGAGTAGACCCAGAGTTAACCAAGAGTAGACCCAGAGTTAACCAAGACTAGACCCAGAGTTAACCAAGAGTAGACTCGGAGTTAACCAAGAGTAGACTCAGAGTTAACCAAGAGTAGACCCAGAGTTAACCAAGAGTAGACTCAGAGTTAACCAAGAGTAGGCCAAGAGTTAATCAAGAGTAGACCCAGAGTTACCCAGGAGTAGACCCATAGTTAACCAAGAGTAGACCCATAGTTAACCAAGAGTAGACCCAGAGTTAACCAAGATAAGACCAAGAGTAGACCAAGAGTTAATCAAGAGTAGACTCAGAGTTAACCAAGAGTAGACCCAGAGTTACCCAGGAGTAGACCCATAGTTAACCAAGAGTAGACCCAGAGTTAACCAAGATAAGACCCAGAGTTAACCAAAAGTAGACCCAGAGATAACCAAGAGTAGATCCAGAGTTAACCAAGAGTAGACCCAGAGTTAACCAAGAGTAGACCCAGTGTTAACCAAAAGTAGACCCATAGTTAACCAAGAGTAGACCAAGAGTTAACCAAGAGTAGACCCAGAGTGAACCAAGACTAGACCCATAGTCAATCAAGAGTAGACCAAGAGTTAACCAAGAGTAGACCAAGAGTTAACCAAGAGTAGACCCATAGTTAACCAAGAGTAGACCCAGAGTTAACCAAGAGTAGACCCAGAGTAAACCAGGAGTAGACCCATAGATAACCAAGAGTAGATCCAGAGTTAACCAAGAGTAGACCCATAGTTAACCAAGAGTAGACCCATAGTTAACCAAGAGTAGACCCAGAGTTAACCAAGAGTAGACCCAGAGGTAACCAAGAGTAGACCAAGAGTAAACCAAAAGTAGACCCAGAGTTAACCAAGAGTAGACCCGGAGTTAACCAAGATAAGACCCAGAGTTAACCAAGAGTAGACCCAGAGTTAACCAAGAGTAGACCAAGAGTTAACCAAAAGTAGACCCATAGTTAACCAAGAGTAGACCAAGAGTTAACCAAGAGTAGACCCAGAGTTAACCAAAAGTAGACCCATAGTTAACCAAGAGTAGACCAAGAGTTAACCAAAAGTAGACCCATAGTTAACCAAGAGTGGACCCGGAGTTAACCAAGATAAGACCCAGAGTTAACCAAAAGTAGACCCAGAGTTAACCAAGAGTAGATCCAGAGTTCACCAAGAGTAGACCCAGAGTTACATGTTACCAAGAGTAGACCCAGAGTTAACAAAGAGTAGACCAAGAGTTAACAAAAAGTAGACCCATAGTTAACCAAGAGTAGACCAAGAGTTAACCAAGAGTAGACCCAGAGTTAACCAAGACTAGACCCAGAGTTAACCAAGAGTAGACTCGGAGTTAACCAAGAGTAGACTCAGAGTTAACCAAGAGTAGACCCAGAGTTAACCAAGAGTAGACTCAGAGTTAACCAAGAGTAGGCCAAGAGTTAATCAAGAGTAGACCCAGAGTTACCCAGGAGTAGACCCATAGTTAACCAAGAGTAGACCCATAGTTAACCAAGAGTAGACCCAGAGTTAACCAAGATAAAACCCAGAGTTAACCAAAAGTAGACCCAGAGTTAACCAAGAGTAAATCCAGAGTTAACCAAGAGTAGACCCAGAGTTACATGTTACCAAGAGTAGACCCAGAGTTAACCAAGAGTAGACCAAGAGTTAACCAAAAGTAGACCCATAGTTAACCAAGAGTAGACCAAGAGTTAACCAAGAGTAGACCCAGAGTTAACCAAGAGTACACCCATAGTTAACCAAGAGTAGACCCGGAGTTAACCAAGATAAGACCCATAGTTAACCAAAAGTAGACCCAGAGTTAACCAAGAGTAGACCCATAGTTAACCAAAAGTAGACCCAGAGTTAACCAAGAGTAGACCCAGAGTTAACCAAAAGTAGACCCAGAGTTAACCAAGAGTAGACCCAGAGTTAACCAAAAGTAGACCAATAGTTAACCAAGAGTAGGCCCAGAGTTAACCAAGATAAGAGTCATAGTTATCCAAAAGTAGACCCAGAGTTAACCAAGAGTAGACCCAGAGTTAACGAAAAGTAGACCCATAGTTAATCAAGAGTAGACCCATAGTTAACCAGGAGTAGACCCGTAGTTAACCAAGAGTAGACCCATAGTTAACCAAGAGTAGACCCATAGTTAACCAAGAGTAGACCCATAGTTAACCAAGAGTAGACCCAGAGTTAACCAAGAGTAGACCCAGAGTTAACCAAGAGTAGACCCAGAGTTAACCAAGATAAGACCAAGAGTAGACCAAGAGTTAATCAAGAGTAGACTCAGAGTTAACCAAGAGTAGACCCAGAGTTACCCAGGAGTAGACCCATAGTTAACCAAGAGTAGACCCAGAGTTAACCAAGATAAGACCCAGAGTTAACCAAAAGTAGACCCAGAGATAACCAAGAGTAGATCCAGAGTTAACCAAGAGTAGACCCAGAGTTAACCAAGAGTAGACCCAGTGTTAACCAAAAGTAGACCCATAGTTAACCAAGAGTAGACCAAGAGTTAACCAAGAGTAGACCCAGAGTGAACCAAGACTAGACCCATAGTCAATCAAGAGTAGACCAAGAGTTAACCAAGAGTAGACCCAGAGTTAACGAAAAGTAGACCCAGAGTTAACCAAGAGTAGACCCAGAGTTAACCAAAAGTAGACCCAGAGTCAATCAAGAGTAGACCAAGAGTTAACCAAGAGTAGACCCAGAGTTAACGAAAAGTAGACCCAGAGTTAACCAAGAGTAGACCCAGAGTTAACCAAAAGTAGACCCAGAGTTAACCAAGAGTAGACCCAGAGTTAACCAAAAGTAGACCAATAGTTAACCAAGAGTAGGCCCAGAGTTAACCAAGATAAGAGTCATAGTTATCCAAAAGTAGACCCAGAGTTAACCAAGAGTAGACCCAGAGTTAACGAAAAGTAGACCCATAGTTAATCAAGAGTAGACCCATAGTTAACCAGGAGTAGACCCGTAGTTAACCAAGAGTAGACCCATAGTTAACCAAGAGTAGACCCATAGTTAACCAAGAGTAGACCCATAGTTAACCAAGAGTAGACCCAGAGTTAACCAAGAGTAGACCAAGAGTTAACCAAGAGTAGACCCAGAGTTAACCAAAAGTAGACCCAGAGTTAACCAAGAGTAGACCAAGAGTTAACCAAAAGTAGACCCATAGTTAACCAAGAGTAGACCAAGAGTTAACCAAGAGTAGACCCATAGTTAACCAAGAGTAGACTCAGAGGTAACCAAGAGTAGACCCAGAGTTAACCAAGATAAGACCCAGAGTTAACCAAAAGTAGACCCAGAGTTAACCAAGAGTAGACCCAGAGTTAACCAGGAGTAGACCCAGAGGGGACACAGACAGTAGACAATGATCTGAAGTAGACCCCTTAAAGCACATGCTGCATGTCTATTTGAAATATAAAAGGGGCGGGAATTACAGGCAGTAAGATGGTACTACGATAAAAGACAGGTCTGTTTTACACTTCAAAAGTTGACCCTAAAAGAAAATCCTGAGGTAACCCACAGTAATTTCCAATCAGACCCAAAGTAAACCCCAAGTGGACTTAATTTTTTTTTAAGCAGACCCATAGTTTAAACCCCGAAATAAACCTACTAGGGTTTAGTTGGAGTCTGCGCAGGTGTTTGTTTGGGTCTGGTCACTACTGTAATTATCTGTCTAAGGGACCACATTGTACAAGCTAGAGCATATTCCTTTTGTAAGTATTCGTATTAAGGACCTCTAAGTACAGGTACACATTACTTTCATCAGTATCTATTTAAAGGACCTCATAGTATAAAAACACTCTCCTTTCGTAAGTATTTTTACAAAGGTTTTTTTTGTACCTGTATCTGTTGATAAATGAATAAAGGACCTTATAATGCAGGATTCAAATCCAATTATTGTTAGCATTTGTTTGATAACAGAAGCATCCCCCATTAGTTTTGTCCAACAGACTTTAAGAAAATGAAAATTAACATTTCTGTTGTTATAAATTGTACTTGTCAGAAAATATCAGTCTTAAAATTGACCTGTTTTTAAAATTAATGTATTTTCTGAATAACCGAGATTAGTCACTTATATGATTTTTATACTTTATACAAAGTACCCTATAGAATAGGTAAAAACAATAGGTAATGTGTGTAACATTGATGACAATGTTACCTTTGATGTGTGTTTCCAGAACTGGTCCGTTGATTCCACACTTGTCACAGCCCACGGAAAGTCCATGAGTATCACCTCCTTTACCAAGGACAACTCCATTCCACAGGACATTGCCGTCAGAATGAAGGAACGCATACTTCAAGGCTACGGACTGAAGGTATATTGATTTACACAGAGTAATGATGTGCCATTCAGTAAACTTAAACGTTACTGAATATTTATTGAAACGGCTTAATCCTAACTAAAAGATAACTTATAAATGTTACTGAAAGGTCACTTAATGTTTACTGAAAGGTGACTGAATGTTTACAGAAAGGTGATTGAATGTTTACAGAAAGGTCACTTAATGTTTACAGAAAGGTCACTTAATGTTTACTGAAAGGTGACTGAATGTTGACTGTTATTACTTAGTTTTTACTGTAAAGATGACTAAAGTATTATGAACATTTTGTTGAATGTTTAAACTCTTTTTAGTTACCATTATCGTTCTGTAGGAAAATGTTGTCTACTTTTTCAGTCTGACATAATCTGGGAAAATGTGTATGCTATCAAAGAGGAACCTGAGCTGCTAGGAGTGTGGAGGTGGTTAGCATGTAAGATTACAAATTCTTTATCATTATTCTCTTCTCTGATTAGATTCTCTCCTCTGAGATAGAAAATAATACACACAAGACAGCTTTTTGAAAAATTTACAACATTTCAAAATATTGATGACAGATTTGAAGGGGAAGAGAGAGAAAGAAAAAGCAGTCTTGTATGAGTGTATAATTTTTATCTCTCCTCTCTTTCAAATCTGTCATCAATACTGTACAATGTTGTTATTTTTTAAATGTAGATGCACGAGAAATGCTTGAATACAATAAACAAGGACAGACCTTTCAGCGTGGCATGATGGGAAAACACCTAGGAGTGAAGAGCATTCTGGGATTGGATGTGGATGACATGGCCACCTCTCATATGACTAACATGTTCTGGTCATCGGACTTCTATAGAAAGCTTGCCTGTGTGAAACAATATCATAGTGCAGAAAGGTCATTACAGTACATAAATGTCAACTTAGTGCAGAAAGATTAGAACTATATATAAAAGAAAGTCGAAATAGTACCCAAAGGTCAATACAGTAATGAGAAATCAGTACAAGAGAGAAATGTCAAATGTAGTTCATAAAGGATAAAAAAAAATAGAAAAGAAAATAAGCACAGTACAGAAAGGTTAGTGCAGAGCAGAAAGGTCAGTAAAGTACAGAAAGCCATAGCCACACTGAATAATCAGTACTCATCTAAAAGATTCTGAAAGTCAGAAAGATCTGCACAAACAATTGATTATTGCGCTGAAGTTGTGATTGGTACAATATTTATTATGTGAAATAAATTGGAACTGTTGTGTATATGTACAGGTCGAAGGCATTACAGCTGTGTGGGTGGGGAGGAGATCATCACAAGCCAGAACTACTGGACACCATCCTACACGAGTAAATATTGACATTTAGTGTATATTGGAAATCTGCAACATTCAATTTTCCATGAAATGAGTTTTATTATAACATCACAAACGTCAAAGTGCAATGTCACAAGCAAAAATCACGCTTGTGGCTGTTACATTTGCTCTTCTATAAATTGAACTTACCAGTAATTTTGAGGTATACATAATATGTAAATCACATTTACAGACAAGGCAAGAATGAAAAAAATATATAAATACAAATATAAGCATTGAATGCTTATTTTTGGATATCGTTAGTCCTATAATTCACCAGGTCATGCAGATAAATTAGCATAATGCGCGGTATTTAAATAATTTGTCTGCACAGCCTGGTGTGTTATTGGACCAACGATATCCAAAAATAAGCCTTCTATGCTTAACTGTCAGTAGCATTAGATAGTGGTTAGTTCTTAACACTGTGTTTTTGGTGAGATGCTAGTTTTGGTGATCAAATGTAAAATAATATCAAAAACTTTATAAAAGTGTTTATGTGCAAAGAACAGTTTGACAATGTCATGTAGTTTTTGAAGTTTACTCATGTACATTTTAACTGGAATGCTTGCTCTGTGCAGACTCCAGATGGATGGTAAATACGCAATAGCAGCTGCCATGGCCTTGTTCAACCTTCAAATCTCAAAGGCCATAGAAATACTCAGCACCAGCAAAGGTCAAGGTCAGTACTTTTTCTTTCACTTTAGACAATGTTAGTTTATTTGTGCTTATATGTGCATGGACCCATCTTAATAATATCTTTGCCCGCTGAACTATGTAAACTTTATCAAACATAGATCTAATAAGTTTTCAATATGTTTTGTTAAATAAAGATAACTATTAATTTTAAAATTCATTCATGAAGATAGACTCTCTTTAAGTTTAAATCTTCTCATTCTGATAAATTTTTATAAATGCCTCTCCAGCTTTTGGTGTACTATTGGGTAGCTTTTGAATGAAAACTGATTCCTTCAATATTGTCCATTGATTCCACATGATTAATTTTGCTAACTAACTGAAATAGCAGTGTGTGTTAATATTTTTTCACAACATCTGTGTGAACTGCAAAGTGTTAATGTATTATATTTCCTTATTAAACAGTCCTTTTATTTACATGTATCTACTAGGTAATTCACATTTGCTTCTGTCACAAGAAAAGAATTGCTGAAACAGTCCTTTTATGTATATGTATGTGTATCTATTAAGTAACTAACATTGGCTTTGTCACAATAAAAAAAAATCACTGCAAACTAGTTTTTCACATTTCATTGGCAAAATAAAGTTGCCGCCATTAAAAAGTTGGTTTACAGTAGTTTTCCTGTTTTCCTCCTCAGAAAACACCGACCTCAGCACGGTTGCCATGGCGATTGCTGGTTACACAGAGGAGAAGAATACGTTATGGAGAAAAACGTGTATGTCGTTGCTACAGAAGCTGGAGGACCCGTACCTCCGCGCAATGTTCGCCTTCCTCACCTGTGACCGCGAAAATTACGAGGAAATTCTGGTGAGCTTGGGGGCTTTCATTGTATATTTCACTGTAATAATTTATAGGTACCAGGCATGTTACAACAGGGGGGTCTTTTTATTTGGGTATACAGCATACAAGCACAGAATTGTCCCCGTCCCCAAGCAAACCTGATATGTTTAGTTTGATTTACATTGGAAATTTATCAATAGCTCTATACTAAGTAAGTCGAAAAAAGTTTGGAAATTATTGTCACAAATAGTGTGAGTGACAGCAATATGAATTTTTGAAAGTGATATATTCCTGATAATGATTGCACCGATGTTTTAACAGTGAACACTAAATGTTTTTTTTTTCTTTATTGATGTTGTGGCACTTTATTCCCAGAGACATGGCTGGAGAAAGGTTTGTGGGCCACCATAGACAGTATCACATACTCAGGGTCATCTTAGCAGTCTGTGCTCATGCATACCTTTTCTACTTTCATTTTCTTATTTATTCAATTTCATTTTCTTTTTTGAACATTCATTTACAGACATATTTTGTATCACCATCAGATGAAATTAGCATTTATAGTGGCATTTTATCTCTTTTGATTGTATTTATGTACTTTGTATATTTTTTTAACTTTGCTATAATTTTTGCATACTGATTTTTTTCCAATGATAAATTCTATATGCTTTAAGCTATATGCTCTAATTTGTGCATACTGAGATTAAAAACTCTTTCGTTTTACAACTTTATTATACATATCCAGTATCATTTATGATACTACCAGACTCTTCATTGACTATCAATGAGCATTTTTCTAAGTCACAAAAATGAATGGATATGTTCTGATCAAACCAAATAAGTATAAATAGACGTTGTTGGCGTATGTTCAAAACTAATATTGAATAAAGTATGTTAACTACATGTAGTATTCAAATCGATTGCGTGATATCAATGATAATATTTAATATGATATTGCTTGCAAATGTAAACATTTAGCGAACTTTTACTTTTATTAACATTTTATCATTTTATTCTGATACAAAGCTATGCAATGGAGGAAAAACATCATTCACAGAGATATTAATGATACACATTTATTAATTAATTAATTGTATGACAATGAGGATGTTACATGCAAACTAATTATAAGATGATAACAGTGTTCTTAAGACTGTATAGATAAGTTAAACTTAATCATGTTAATTCATTAAGAAATTATTTAATATTTGGGAATTTCTTGAAATTAGATAATGTACTATAAAGGGAAGGTTGTTCATGTATGATTAGATATGTTAATTTGGTTTTATTGAATTCTGGAATTTCAATTTGGAATTGTGATAATTTGATTGTACGTATAGTACTGTAGGGCATTGCCATTTGGGTTTTTTTTCTCAAAGTTTTCAAACACCTGCAGTTATATTTTTGGAAGAAAATATGTTTTTTTTAAAGAATGAAGAAATGTATTGTAATTGCAACAGTTACTTAGTATGAATATGCTGCATGAGTATTCATCGACAAGAACAATTTTTGTACAAAACATATAATCATTATTATTTGAGTAGTTTATTCAAAATTAATGGTGTGATTTTAATCATGCTCATCATATTAGATATGAATAATATTAACGTAGTATTTTTAACCGGGTTTTCCAACGGAAAAATCCGGTTATTAAAATGGTGAAAATGGCGGGCGGGCGGGCGGATGGCGGGCGGGCGGCTGCCAAAAGGGTACCCTCATTGTACGGATAACTCCTCCTACAGTTTTCAAGATAGGAAGTTGTTCTTTTGCAGATCAATTGTACATATATCAGAGGTGTGCATATTGCTAGGATTTTGATTTCTGACAATTTATCGAAAAAATACCAGCTTTTGAACTTAGTCATTTTTTGGCAAAATATTGCATATAGGGTACCCTCATTGTACGGATAACTCCTCCTACAGTTCTCAAGATAGGAAGTTGTTCTTTTGCAGATCAATTGTACATATATCAGAGGTGTGCATATTGCTAGGATTTTGATTTCTGACAATTTATCGAAAAAATACCAGCTTTTGAACTTAGTCATTTTTTGGCAAAATATTGCATATAGGGTACCCTCATTGTACGGATAACTCCTCCTACAGTTCTCAAGATAGGAAGTTGTTCTTTTGCAGATCAATTGTACATATATCAGAGGTGTGCATATTGCTAGGATTTTGATTTCTGATAATTTATCGAAAAAATACCAGCTTTTGAACTTAGTCATTTTTTGGCAAAATATTGCATATAGGGTACCCTCATTGTACGGATAACTCCTCCTACAGTTCTCAAGATAGGAAGTTGTTCTTTTGCAGATCAATTGTACATATATCAGAGGTGTGCATATTGCTAGGATTTTGATTTCTGATAATTTATCGAAAAAATACCAGCTTTTGAACTTAGTCATTTTTTGGCAAAATATTGCATATAGGGTACCCTCATTGTACGGATAACTCCTCCTACAGTTCTCAAGATAGGAAGTTGTTCTTTTGCAGATCAATTGTACATATATCAGAGGTGTGCATATTGCTAGGATTTTGATTTCTGATAATTTATCGAAAAAATACCAGCTTTTGAACTTAGTCATTTTTTGGCAAAATATTGCATATAGGGTACCCTCATTGTACGGATAACTCCTCCTACAGTTCTCAAGATAGGAAGTTGTTCTTTTGCAGATCAATTGTACATATATCAGAGGTGTGCATATTGCTAGGATTTTGATTTCTGATAATTTATCGAAAAAATACCAGCTTTTGAACTTAGTCATTTTTTGGCAAAATATTGCATATAGGGTACCCTCATTGTACGGATAACTCCTCCTACAGTTCTCAAGATAGGAAGTTGTTCTTTTGCAGATCAATTGTACATATATCAGAGGTGTGCATATTGCTAGGATTTTGATTTCCGATAATTTATGAAAAAAATACTAGCTTTTGAACTTAGTCATTTTTTGGCAAAATGTTGCATATACATGTAGGGTACTCCATTTCACTGGATAAGGGTTGACATGGATTATGGATACAGTTTACATAAAAGAAAACCCGGTTTGCTGTCACATTGACAGCTTTTCACTTGTATTATAATTGGTAGGTTGAAAAATATTTAATTTAAAATTAACGTGTACAATGTCATAAGATGAATTTTTGTATAATTCTCATATGCATGCTTAATAATCAAATGTTCTCTCGAAAGGAAGGATGTTTTTTATTATTAATTTTGCTAAACATGGTAAATATTCTTGCATAATACCACAATATAAATAAGAAACGGCAGTGAGTGAAATTATCTGACCACAGGAGTGCTCATCATAGGGATTAATAAATCAAACTGTTCTTAATGAAAACAAAAAGAAGGTCTATTACTGCCGTATAATCTTAAAATGCAGCAATATTTTATAATTTTCCACCAGATATTTTACATGCTTAATATATCAAATAAATTTACAGTACTTTGTGGTGCTGTGGTTATGATAACAGGCTATGACATGCAAATAACGAGTTCGATTTCAGCAGTCACTTTTGTTTCCTTGGATTACAGTACATTATGTGTTATGTGTCAAAATTTCCATTTTTCCAGTTATTAACAAAATTTTACATATATCAGAATCACATCATACCTTTTAAAAATGTGCAAGTTTGTTCTTGTTTGAAAAAATTTTCCCCCAAGAGTGAAGGACTCTTGATTAATGCTTACCAGGTTTCAATTTATTAATTCGTGTGATAACACACTTGTGCATTAGCTACTTGTAGACATCATGCATTTGATGAAGGTCTGGATTGCCATATATTTTTTAATTTGTTTAACATTTATTTTTGCCAACAGACTGAACAAGGCGGCATGCAGCTGTCCGACAAGGTGGCCTTCGCTTGCATTTATCTGGACAACGATAAGGTAAAACTAACTCATTGGACTTATAACTGGAATGATTGCTTGTTCCAAAATATTCAAATTAGTATAGAATTATTTTCACTAACACATAATTGACTATAGTTATTTGTAACTATTTTAGTAATTTTTCATTATGTGTTAATATTCTGTAACTGTCTGAAGTAACATGTGCATGTAACTATCTTTAATAACATTTAACTTTTAATTAGTCTGTAAAAATAGATCACTAGACTAAGTGTAACTATTTGCAGTTATATGCAACTAGTTTGTGAGTAGTTCTGCAGTAATATATAACTAGTCTGTAATTATATGTTCTTATAGATTACTTGTTTGAAACTATTTGGAGTTACATGTACCTAGTCTGTAACTTTTTGCAACTATCTGTAGTTACATTTATGTAACTATTTTGTAACATTTTGCAGTAACTAGTCTGTAGTTACATATATTTAGTCTCTTAATTGTAATTAAGTGTAGAAATATGTAACTGGTCTTCAAATGTATTTAGTTATTTAGCCTGGAATTACATGTAATAACATGTCACTTGTCTGTAAAGTAACTATGTTCCATTCACTGGTCTGTACCTAGCCTGTAGTTACATCGGCTCCCATACAATTTGAAATTAAAATCATACTTCAGTTTTATGTTACGTGTTCTGATTTTTATCACCATGCAGCTCAAAGAGTACATCAACAGGTTGACAAGGAAGGTGATAGAGGCCGGGAACCTAGATGGACTGCTCATTACAGGTCTGAGTTTATCATTACTAGTATCCTAAGGATTTGTTTCTTCATTTAATTTTACATGTAAATTTCGTCTTTGTTTTGATGAAGATGGTTTAATGTACAGTGTAACATATTAACCATTTTAAACTTTATTGACTTTCTTTTCATATGGTTAAGTGAACATTAGTACTGGTTATATAAATTTCTGTGCACCTTTTTGCTGTCTTCTTGACTTGTAATTTTTCACGGGAAACACCACCTACCTTTATCTTTTATAACATGAATTTTTTAGTTAACTACAGAGAAGATAACCTATTGATAACAACCTCTAATGATACATTATTTTGTCCAAAAGGCATTCATACTTACCGGTAATATTCATGTAAAGATAGTGTTCCTGTTAATCAACAAATTTGTAATTGTCTTGTACACAACCATTGACATTTTTTGTACTTTTTACTTCATAGGACAAAGATTTTCTTTTTTATTGGTTGCCAGTTTTAGTTTATAAACTAGCTATAGGGAATGGTCTGTTGTAGGTCTGACCCCTGATGGAGTGTCACCGATCTCCAAGTTTTCATTGATTTTTGTATGATCTATGGTCTATTGTAGGTCTGACCCCTGACGGAGTGTCCCTAATCTCCAGGTTTGTGGACATGACGGGTGATATACAGACGGCTGCCCTGCTGTGTGTGTTCTCGCTGCCCAACGAGATGTCCAAGGACGAGCGAGTGCTGAACTGGATAGAATCGTAATCCGTGACTTCCTCCTATATATAATCGTTATCCCTTTAGTTACTGTAGATTCCTCAAATACTTTATTACGTGATTCAGCAGCTTTCAGCCTAATCGCCAGAACATAAATTCATTATTTTATCATATTCCAAGTAGTTTGCATATGTCAGAAAAATATAAAGGAGATTGTAAGATTTGAGAGATAGGCTTCTCAAGATTTTATGCAGGATATTAATTCTTTGCATTTAATTAGGAATGTAAAGCATTGTCAGTGATTGTCTTGAATTAGTATGAGCTCTGTGTTCTCCTTGCACAATGAAATATTCGAGGATAAGTGGGTGCTGAACTGGATAAAATCGCAATCCTCATCAATTTATTCTATTCTAAAGTGTTGTTTCTATTGCTTATACTAAGAGTCTATGAGTACTAAAATAAATTATCAAAGGTGTATGAATATTTACTATAGGTTATTGCCTATATCAAAGGTCTGTGATTATGTAGATTACATTTGAGGACAAAAATTAAATATAAGCCCCTGTGTTTCTCTTTGTGGCAGGTACAGGGAACTTTTGGATCGATGGAGACTCTGGCATCACAGGTATTATACAGCAAATTCCCCTGCCATTTATCAATATGCTAACATTGAATTGAGGTCATTGTTTAAAAATTTTATGTGTATGTAACACTTGAATTTTTAAAATGTGCTTATACATGGATCTAATTTATAAAGTTTTCTAGAGATATTTGATTAAATATTTAAACTATATGTCATTGAGATGTTGCAATAGCCAATACCTGGCTAGCATACACAATATTTGACAGCAATTACAGTGTTATAAATAATAATTTGGCGTAGAAAAAGTTGTCTCTTGTACTGGAAAGACAATGTACCTAGGAATTTATAGGATTATTTTGTAACTTAAAGGGGCATGGTCATAATTTTGGTCTAATTCTATTTTTCTGTTTTTATTATTTACAATACTTTACAAATGCATTTCTAAAAATTAAGTGAAATCTGAGAGTCGGTTGTTGAGTTACAAGCAAGATACAGGGCTCACAGTTTTTTGTCATGCAAACAAGGCCCGTGCCCTGTTTTTGTTTACAAATTAAGGTTCAAAATACCAGTAAAAATCTTTTTCAAGCTAATTAGTCCATCTCTTTATTCATTTTAAGCATAAACGAACAGTTCCTAACAAAGGCTTTGTTTACATAGCAAAGAACTGTAAGCCATGTTACTCGCTTAAAGCTCAACAAATGACACTGACATTTTGGTTCCGTATTAAATATGCCTAACTGAAGCAATGTAAACATTAAAATGGAAAAAATAACTTTTGACCAACATTGTGACCATGTCCCTTTAACATGTTTAAGATAAACCAGTAGAGTATGAAGGTAAAAACCAAAGAAAAAACTGTTGACACAATATTCTATAGATCAAATTAAAAAGGAAGTGGTGCCACAAAATTTACAAATCAAAGTGAATAGAAGAATTTTAAATTATCATCACTAATTATAACAGATTTACACTCATGTTAGAAAAAAAAAACAATTATAAAAAGATGTTGGTATTGTTTACAGATCTAAGTTTGACATAATCTGGCGGGCCGGTGACAACTTCCGCGTCATCTCCCAGGCGTTTGTCAGCTGTAACTTCTGCGGAAAATCCATCGCCTGCAACATGCCCGTCGCTAGTCGTGCTCGACCGCACAATTCTTACTCAGCCGGAACACTGACGTCCACAAAACCAAAGGTATTTCACTATAATAATTGTACATGTGTCTTAGATCATTTCTGTAGTCATGAATTCTCTATGAACAATTTATGGTAATAAATCTGTGTAATTCTCTTACTATACAGTAGACTTTTTCAACACTTTAGGGGAAAAATCTACTTGGAATTTAAAACCTTTCAATAGAATTCATGTATATAGGCTTGATGAAATGCAGGATTTTTTTTTAATCAATGACCAAACATTTGACATTCAATGGCAATGAAAAGCATGAACTTTAATTAAAACTCTTTTTATAAGCAAATTTGCCCGTAACTATATTTCAAATACAATACTTCACATAGATAGAATTTGATTTGAAATTCATGCATGGAGGCAACTGTTATGATGCCCTCATGTTTCATGCCAAAGTTAGCATCCTCTTGTCCAAAGCTTTTTTTTGTTTAAATATTCCTTTCAGATTTAATTTGATATGTGTCTTTACATGTAAATTAAGCTGATATGATCAAGGGAGCGTACTCTTGTTGTTTCCAGATATCGTGCTGTCCTGGATGTAGGAAGCCCCTCCCTCGATGTTCCCTGTGTCTGACCCACCTAGGGACGCCCTCAGGGTCTGCTCTGTACACACAGAAGGACAAAACAAGTCAGCATTCACACAACTTCTCTATATCTCTCTATCTTCTCCTCTCTATCGTCCATTCATCTCCTCCATCGTTTAATGTTTTAATGATAATCAGTAGTTACATGTACATACTCAGGCTTTGAAGGATTTCTTACAATTTATAAAGAATACAAGTTGATGTCCTTTAAAAAAGGACTACAATACGTGGACTATTTGCATATGTTTCCAACGAAAACGTGAAAGCCTTAATTAAGATCATCAGAGAATCCGCCGACTTTAGCCCTCTGCTTTTAACCACTAAATTTGTACGTTGTATTACGTATACTATGTATGTATAACCCTGACTTTTTATCTCAGAACTTAAAGGGTTCATACTTCTAAGATAATTATGATCAATCTATGAATGAAGTTTGTGTGTATAGTATCAGGCATTTGGGGAATTCTACTATTTGCGCACACATTACGATTGGCACTACTTTGTTAACTATGCAGTGACAGCTTTGTGTAAATTAAAAATTTCATATTTTGATGCATTTTTTCTTGAGATTTAAACTTTTATACAGTGACATAATTATTCAATCAAACTTAAATGCTTAAACAAATTTAATCGGGAAGTTCTCTAGGCTCGCCTACTATAAAAGTAAAGTTAAGTTACATGTGTATTCGGAAAACAACAAAACATAAATTGTCATATGCTATTTGATGCATGTTGTAGTTTCGGAATAACATTAACTTATTTCATAATACTGATAGTTCATATCACATGCCAATCATTTCTTTAAAAGGAATACTTTGTTTCTGTACTGTTTACCTACAACTTTACAATTACAGCGCCTTTGAACTTATGTGTGCAAATGGCACGGAATCCCGATCCCGATTCAGATAAACGTGTGCTAGCCTGGTTCCCTGAGCTACCCATTACGCACAAGAACCAGGCTAGCGCATGCGCAGGCTGAATTTTCCCCATAGCATCCGGTTTAACCTCGCTTATATATTTTCTGCGTGGACCTCAGGGTCCACGCAATAAACTATTTGTTGAGTAACTGCAGTTTGAAACCTCACTGAGATTATTTTGTCATGTATATTCAAATTACATAATTTGTTAAAAACAAGACTAAGTTTATGCCTAATTTGATGTGATTTTTTTTACCATTATACAAAATAAAGATAAAATAAATTAAAGTACGTATTTTTAGGATTTAACATTAAATATATGGGGTTTAATTGCTTGTTACAATTAGTTTTATGTAAGTCCAAGATAATGCATGTACTACATTAAGTTCAGTATCTTTGCTTTGGGTGTTTCATAAATATTGGCTTGATCAAATGCCTTCTCAATCACTGCCATAGGTAAATTATATATTAGTCAAACATGTTTCATTAAGTTATAAACACATTGATTATAAAGTGCAATTTAGACTATCTACTTCTTCTTATTTACAAACCGATTTTTGATTTTAAAAAAAATGGATCAATTTTGATATTCTTCTCATTAGCATATTCAGCAAAAATATGTTAATTTTCGTATTCTTCACATTATCATTATTAATCAAATGCGTTTTAATTTTTCTATTCTTCTCATTAGCATATTCAGCAAAGATGACGGCCATTGACGATTGGTTCACCTGGTGTCAATCATGTAGACACGGAGGCCACGCCTCTCACCTGTTAGAGTGGTTTGCTGAGCACTCTGAATGCCCCGTCACTGGGTGTAACTGTAAATGTTCTACCCTGGATCACACTGCCAGGTTAGCGGCCGAGAGCTGACCAGAATTTCAGTCTGTATTGTGCAAAACTTTACTACTGTGAAAACTTGGAACTAATTACACATGACACTTCCTATTGTGTGGGAGCTTGCAAAAGACAAAACGCGTTGGAATATGTCAGAATACTTGAACAAAATTGCAAAGGTTTTACGTTAACCGTGCTGCCAAAACAGTGAACGCCTAAAGAACATGCATGGGAATTAACATAATTCAGAACATAAAGTAACTATCGAGGGGAAGTTTGCAATGATTCCATAGTATTTGTTCTACAAATGACTCAAGACGGTGTCGTATTTTTATATTTAAAAGTTATGTGATTAAAACATTGGTATATTGATCATTAATGTAATTAAAAAAGTGATTTCACAATCAAGTGCATCTGTTATTCAGTGTACAATTAAAACATTGTAGGATTTGACAATTTTAAGGTAGAGAATTTTTTAATTCATATAAGGGGGAAAAAGATCAGTACCAAAAGCTGACACATTGTATTGAAAATCCGTTAAATATTGGATGAAGGAAAGTGCTGAATATTCTGCATACATGTTTTCTGAAGTAAGAATGCTTGCACATTTAAATGCAATGAATAAACGACCTACTTATGTCTAAAAGTCAACTCATATGAAATGTGATGCAATAATGGCTTGAAATGTTGTTTTAGAGTTTGATACTCCACGCCGGGTTTAGATGAATGCAATGTACAGCTGTGCATGTGAATCGTCAGAGAAAGGCCAAGATCAAATCGGTCTCACTTACACTCTCTCGTTAAAAAGCTAAAAAACAATGGGGAAAAAATACAGAGAACAACAATATTTTTTCTAAATTGAAAAAAAAAACCAGAACCAATTAATTGATGTGATATTTATTTAAGATTCAATTCAGTCGGTTGTTGTTCATGAAATTAGTTTCATCATGGATCAGCTTTGGCTTCTTTACAGAGCAGACGAAGGCGTCTCCTCAACTTGAAAGTCACATTGCTCGGGGTAACGCGGGATCCCGAATGTACTAACGAAGACGAAGGCATCTCTGCTTAGCAACGTCTTTATCGTTGAATAGTCTTCCTCTCCACAAGCTGTACGTGTAGATTGCAGGAATTCATTTAGTTTTTCATTTGCAGTCCTTGATAAACAAAACAAATTATCAGTTATTGATTGCGCTTTCACTACATATGTAATATAAAGAATCAAATGCATCTTCTAAGTTCCACCGCTTGAAATAATAAAACAAATATTCCCAAATTGATATATTTGATTTTCTTTTCCAAAACAAAGGAGAGAAAGAAAAACGCTGTCGCAAATTGTGTACTTTTTAAAACAAATCTCGCTATCTTCATATGCTCGCACGAATTTCATATGCAATGATTTAAAGAGTAAACATGTTTCACTGGGCTTATTTGGTAAAACAAGAAGGTTAGCCCTGTAAAGATGATTTACAGAAAAGCAATTGATGCATTTTATTATGTAGCTTGACATTTCAACTGAAAATAAAAAATAGCGATCCCTGGACTAATACTAAAGACCCAAGATGAGTTCAGAATTTAACGTAGAAGTTATAAAAAAATATATGGAAACTATTTTAAAATCTTTGAGAATCACATAGCTTCAATTTGTCAGATTACTATTTAAGCATCCTCAGATAGCGCAGATTTTAAATTATTTAAGCCGTGACCCTCGATTTGATACTAGGGATCCAGAAGGGTTCAAAGTTTAACATAGAAACTGTTTAAAAATCTTCTGAAGAACTACATTGTTTAACGTTGTGAGGTACATAATGTAACTATGCAAGCATCATTAAATAATGTAGATTCTAAATTGATAAAGCTGTAACTATCGGACTAGTACTGGGGTCCCGCGACGGGGACAAAGTTTAACATAGAAATATCTATAGAAAACGTCTTTGCTACAGTTTGTGTGAGTACTCTGCAAGGATCCTCAAACAGCGTAGATTCTTAATTGTCAATAGAAATAGCATATATGCTACAAAATAGAATGTTACAAGGCACTGTTGTTCAGGTGAGCGATGTGGCAAGTCGGCCTCTTGTTATTAAACACGGCATAATGCGATGAGAAAACGAATAGAAAATAAGGCTAGCGAAAATGCATGCGATGTTAAAGAATGATTGAGAAGTTAATAAAGTTAGTTTTTAATGACCATTTTTGTTACTTTGTTGATGACAAATGATGAAAAAAGGTTAAGAAGCCAGCAAACATAGATATAAATGACACAAACACTGTAAAATGATACTGGTTTTCGTATATACATGTATAATTTTTGTCTTTAAAATTCTCTTTTCTAAACAGTTATTATTTACCATCAGAACTCCTTTAAAATAGTTAAACTATATGTAATCTGAACGTACGAGCATATATTTTCAGCGTTCACTTGTTGGTTGTCTGAGTTTGCCCAGGTTGTAACTGCGGATTGAAAAGTCCTCTTATTGATACATCCTAACAGCGAAGTCCACTCTGATGAGTAAAAAAATAAAGTTTGTCAACATTTGCTTAGTTCATCAACTATACCAATGTGTGTGTGTTTCATGACAGCTATATGATGTTGATGCAAAAGCCGTTACACTATTTAAAATGTAAAATGTTTTAAATATAAAGGAGGAAAAATGGCACATACCGTTAAAATGAGATGTAAGTTTGTGTTTTTATACTGGACGTAGAACAAGTTTAATTAATCAATATTAACTAAACTCGGCAAGGACTAAACAAACAACTGGATCTACGTTCTTGGTTATAAAGCAACGCTTGTTTGAATATTAAAAAAGAAACACAGACAATTAAGCATTGTGCTGAGTAATTAAAAATAATTTAAGAACGAGGAAATTATTGAGACCACCCATATCTTTTTTTTCATTTTTAAGTAACATATTAGGATAAACAAGTACAAGTCCCTGGGAAATAATTGGCAAAATTATTATTTAAAAAAAAGATTAACCTTTTATGTACAACGATACATAATAACAGTTGGTGGTGTGGGTACCCGATGCAGGTCCCGAACAAGTCGAATAGAAAATATATAAACGTTTACATACAAAAGTGTTGGTAACCCTACATATTGTTACAAGATATATCAAGTTATATATGATCAATCTACTATTTATTGTGACAATTTTTTTCACTGAGTAATAAAAAATTAAATACAATATGAAAAGTTTCAGCTCAAATTATGACCATGCCACTTTAAAGGTTTTCCTTTAGATTAGATCTATATATTAGAAGTTCTATATTGCCATTTAACGTTTTCACATGTTTATTAATAAAATGCAAGCTTACTGTCTTTATTACGACAAATCAAATTTGCTAGATCACGTGACTTCTTGACATAGGTTGGCAGAGGTGTATCGCAGTCCGGGAGTCCAAAGCTTTTGTAGCATTTACTTAATTCAGTAAATAAACTAAAAATTAAAAAAAAAAATAATTATCATGATTTATAAATTCCTAACTCTCTGACCAGCCAATATTAAAGAGAAAAGAGATAGTATAACTTACATTGAATTTCTACACTAATAACCTTGACAACATATTCTTATCGTCCAAAATTTTTTTTTGTTTGCTGCTACGGCTTTGATCAACATAACTAACTTAATGTAGTTATAATTATTTTGAGGTTTCCTAGCTTAAAAACCTTGAGATTGATATTTTTGTATCAACTTTTCTCTGAATAATCTAGTATCAACTCATCTATTATTCATTTAGTATTTAAACTTTTTATCAAATTTTCACTGAATTATATACCATCAATTTGTCACTGAACTATATAAAATCAATTTTTTACTAAATCATATACCATCAATTTGTCACTGTATCATATAGCATCAATTTTTGTCAGAAGCAAATAAACACAATAAACATAAAACAGTATTATTTACATTTGTAAATATGTTAAATGTTACGAACGATGAACTTTGACTATGTGTGAATTGTGAGCAAAGATTAATGAGTATTATGTTAGTGATATGTCCCAGCAGTTTAGCTTTTATTTTGTGAATGAAAGGCATCGATGGAATTCACAAACAAATTAAAGAAGTTAATGTAGTAATATTAACTTGGAACATGAGTCTGTTGAAACGACGTCACCATAGTTTTCAGAGAAAAAGATTGCTTTGTTTACCTGCACACACGAGAAAACAGATTTTCGGCGAATACGTATGTTCCATCTGATGTCTTGTTGAAAGGTGGATCGCCTACCTTTCCGTCCATACAAGCTCCCATCCGCTCATACGTCGGACAGTTGTCTTGACCTATTGAGTGAAACGATTAAAAAGATGATTATTGAATGTATTGGCAAAACAGGATTATTTGATGCCTTTATTAAAGAGTTTCGAGCAAAAATTAATTGAAACTTAACATTTTACTAGTATCTTGTAAAAAATACGAAAGAAATTGTCGTTAACAAAGCAGGTTCTTTGATTTAAAAGAAAATGTTTTGTTTGCATTCTATGGTGCCATAAATACCATGAATTATAAGCAAAAGATGTAATGGTTAATCATATACGTGCATTTTCTGAACACCGAAGGGTACAAGATATTTTATAATCAATAAACATGTTTTAAGAAATATCATATCTTGATGAACTGACCTTTCATTGAAATCCCTCTATTTTGATTACATACCTTCATTTCTCTGAACCGTCCTTATCCTAAGGTGATCATCAAATGAAAAACCTTGCGCCCCAAAGCAGACAAATAAGCCAAAATAAAAACAGGACCTTATGAGTTCCATTTTTGCCGTCGTTCAAAGTTCGAACTTCATTTCCTTTTATATATTCTCGAAATCAAGTTAAATGTAAATTGTTGAAAATTATCCATTTAGCTAAAATAACTCATTGCTGATTTCGATATTTTACATAATATAAATGTCAATTGGGTTCTTCCTCGAACAAATTGAGGATGCGCGTCGTGAGAAGGGGTTTGACTTTTTATGATTGCTTTATATGATAACGGAACAAATATAAATGTCACCACCAATTTCTGAAAATGGGAAAGTGGACCAATTATCTACGTGTACTTTTTTTCTTTGTAGTAATATTTCTGGCTCAGAACTTTGGTCTGTATTATGCAATTTTTATCTAACATTTGTAAAAAAAAAAAAAATTAAAAGAAATTTTGTTGAATCTATGAAAATATATCGTCAGCACGCGCTGCGTACTATTTAGAATTGATTGAATTAAAAACACGTAATTTAAAATAACATGGGTAAAACTTCGTCAGATCAAACGTACAAATAATACTGTTTATCCCTTAAACGCCTGTCATTGTTATCAAGTGACATTGGGGTATATCCTTCAAGTGATACATAGCATACATTTATACATTACCCACTAGAAGTGATGTACATGTATGTCACATAGTTTTATATTCTCTAAATCTTATTTAAAAAACAAATTCTTAAACCCAAGTATCATACCCTTAGTTCCCATTAGTTTAAAAATCCAACATTAATGTTATTGTTTTAAACATACCAAACTAACTGATTAATCTACATCAATTCTGGATTGAAAAACGTGGTATTTTCCTACGCCAATATTCCTGCCAAAAATATTCCTTGGTAGATTCTAAACATTGAGTACTGTTTCTATACCAAGTTGGAAGATATTAAAGAAGAAATAAAAATATACATTTTTAATTTCCTTTCATTTCGATTAAATGAACAGTTCATCAAATTTACGTTTGACAAGTCGAAAACAAGAAAAGACTCCTTCCTAAATTAAATCGAATATTCTAAAAATGTATTTATTTAAAAACAAGAAGCAATTAATTTTTCTATCATACCAAACGAAAAGTGTTATTACATTCTAAAAAATCAATATTAAGAAATCTCCTGGGTTAATAATAGAAATGATAAAAGTCTTTAAAAAAATGAAAAAATAAGGATTTTTTTTTTATTTTTAAAATTTCCCATCAAGTACTGCAATAGTAGAATAAGTTAGTATTTATGTTTCACTTGTACTAGAATAAGAATTTTTTTTCTACTTATAGTTACATCTTTTTGAAATATTCAAACCTTCAATTTTTGTCATCAATGAAAAAAAAAAACAACATAGGACTACAGAAAGTCTTGCTTATTGACATATGTACATGTAACTGAGGAAATGAATTGAATATGACAAAATAAAGCGATATTTTGGGAACAATTTCTCTTTCAATTAATTCTGAAAGTGTCCACTGTCTCTGATATACTAATAGTAAAAACAAAAAAGAATTATTGAACTATATATTTAAATAACCAAGATTTGCACAAGAATTGAATTTAACTTTTCTTGTAAATTTCAACTTCACACAAATTCAGTTCATTGATTTGTCCTGGTTTAGAATGGATTTGGAGCTTTACTGAAGTAGCATGAGCTTCTGGTGGACAGTAAAACAGAAGGATATCACCGTCACGTGACAAGAGACCCGGATAAAAGCCACAAATGCCGGTAACCCCGTTGTTTTTGTATGTGACGTTTAAATTTACCAAACGGGAACCTGTCAAAATGATATGATAGATAGATGAAGTTATAAGTATATGTTTGTACATATGTATGAATCGATTTTAATGGTGTCATCAAATTTAATTAGTTGTTAATTAAGATCATGCTGTTGAATAATAATAGGAAATTATTATGTCATTACAAAAATATTTCTTAAAAATTGTAAGAAATTGTGCGTTAATTATTACATCTTTGTTATCCTGCAGGGTTTGTAGGTAGTTCTTTTCAATAGAATATTAGACAAAATTTCCCAGTGTCAAAACTAGATCGTACTAGATTGTATAGATGTAAAATGTATCAAAAGACATAACAATCGTGGCCTTAACAGTCGATCAAGTCGAATATATAAGTATTCACTAAGCGATTTTTGGGAGTTGATTTTAATCAACTCTCCTATGCAGTTACTCAGGCAAACCGAAAGTGAAACAGTGTTTGGACCAAAGCACAAATCAACACCCCTGACAACATTTAGTTGTAATCAATAATTCGACCTAATGAGTTCTTAAAGGCCGGTTCTGGGGTATATTTATTTATTTGGTGATTTTATTTTTGCTATACTTTATACTGGGTTATTTTCGCCCCGTGTTATTTTCACTCTTCTACACTTGCAAACGGTTTCGCCCCGTCTTAAATTTGGAAAGATTTGCGTGTGTACTAAAGAAATAATTCGCCCGCTGATATCGAGGGCAAAAGGGGTTAAAAAGAAAAGGGGGCGAATATTTCCCTGTATATAGTAAATAAATTTTACCGTGTGTAAGATCATGTATAAAATTATACTGATTTTGTAGTGAAAAAAGATGCATAGTTCATCTGATAACCTAATATGACAATGTTTTGTCTTTTTAAATTAAGCATGATCAAAATCATTTGAGCTTGTTTATATTATATGCTAATCTTAATATTTCATTGATTTAGATTTTTTTTTTTTAGAAATACTTAAAATTGAATTATCATTCTTTTATGAAGACATTTTTAATATTACTTACCACAACATTCATAACGATTGTAGATTATTATTCTCCAAATTGTTATTGTTCCGGACCATGCTACTTCTAACCATGGATTTTTTTCAATGACAGAACTATATACATTAACACGTTTGCAGTCGTTGCCGTAAATTCCATCTAGAACATTGGAGGCTGGATATTCTACTTCCAATATCCCATGCTCAATGTATGTTGAGCTAGCTACTGCTGACAAGTTTGAATTTGTAGACACTAGTAATCAAGATCAAAAGAAATATTGTATCAGGATATTGTTTTATTAGTATTGTGTCATTTTCTGTTAGAATATCCTCATTTTTTTTAACTAAGTATATTGTTCCCACCTTTTCTTTTCAAGGAAAAAACATTAACAATAAGGTGAAAAATGTCATAGATTCTGTGCATTTTAAATACATTTCGATACAATGAAAGTGCTCCGATATTTACATATAATTGTTTGTTTCTGTTGTAATGACCAATAATCGAGTTATTGAGAGGAAGTAACAAATATCTTAGCTACTGTATATTGTATTTTTAAAAATCGGCAATTAAAGTATTTAATTGCTCTAAAATATCGCATTGACGGTAAATTTAATTTCTTATTTCATACTTACATCTGGTCCCTCTTGATTCCACGCTATTCTTGCTCTAAATATAAGCAACAGGTTTATAATCAAATATCAGTAACAATAACATTAGCAGTTTGTAACGTACATGATTTAAGTACTGGGTATATTTGCTCTGATATAACTAAAACTAATGTACAGCAATAAAATATATGTGGGTGTCTTTATACATTATATAAATAGATTTTACAATTAAAGTGGATCTATGAAGAAAAGAATTGTTTTTATATATGTTTTACAATCTGGTAGGATGTTAAATATAGCCTTTTACAACACTTGACTAGATTGTTTTAATCTTTTTAAAAGTATTATAGATCGTTATGATTATCTTGCATCTTAAATCCTCTCCAATGCATTTCAACTTATAGATGGTAGCAAATTAGTATATATGCAGGGTTAAATGTTTTTCAGTTTCCTTCTACAATTTTTCCCACTATTCATAATTCATGTTGCATTAATAATTGAGTTGTTTATTAACGTTTTTAAACAAATCATAATGATATACGAGGGTCAATCAAAAAGACGATGTGACCTTTTAATTATGACAAATACTTTTCATAAATGTCATATCTAACAGATTATTGTAGGCATCAACACCTATTTTATTGATATGTGAAGTTTCACATTTGATGAAAATGTATTTTCGATACCCGAATTAAAAAGCAACATGTTTTGTCACCGCGGAGCATAGTATAACATGATGTCAAGTTGACGCACAGTTTATAGGAAAACCCCGTCTTTACATGTATATCACGCTTACTCTCTTTTGCCTTTCACCTTACAATTCAAGATGGCACTAGATTACTTAACATCCTATTGGCCCACGTTTGCTCGAGAATCGAGTAAGTTCTTCAGTTTTTATTTTCTTAACCAAGTAGTTCATAGTTTATAAGAAGAAAAAACCTAAAGGTCAGATGATGATACTAATTCCTTTGACTAAATAATTAAAGATTTTCCATTCTTTTTCGGACTGTGTGAAGTCCAAAATACGTTTACAACTATACCCACAAATTGTATGACAATTAAATACTAATGTGCAAATACGCTTCGCAGATTATAAAGCGTATATTGCCCCAACCAAGGTTAAACTTGTGTAACTTGGGTAGACATTGAGTTCATTTCCTTAACAATATTTGCAAAACAAACTGCACATAATAAGGGTATTCTAATAATAGCAATCGTTGAGGATTGTATCGTTACATTTTACTGAAGGTTTGTTTTTCAATGGAAAATAAGGTTTAAATTTATATTTTGTAATCAGATTTCTATTATAAAAAGAAACAAAACATACTTTACATATTCTATGCAGAGAAATTAAAAAAAAAAAATCAAATATTCAAACCAGTTCAAAATATTTGCAGCCACCAATAGCGGTTCTGGGGAGTCCTCCATCTTTGTCAACCACGTACCATTCACAACATCCCCTGCATCGTGCCAAGTCTGGTCGTATCGTGCAAATCTCGATCCCCACGCATCGCTGGTCTCTTTCACAATAAGCGAAACAAACATGCATGGCCAAACCAACAGATTCTTTCTCTATTTCCCACAGAGGCTTTGCTCGATCATCGTGAAGTGACCCAATAAACTTTTTATGCATGGTGTAGGTTGTACATCTAGACTGTTGGTTGTGTGAGAGTTGAAGCGAAGCAAGAATACACGCAATTACTGTATTGAAGAATTGGAACTGCATGTTGTCAGCCTCGCTGTTAATAGAAGAATCCTTTAACGAGTTTACGTATAAACATACAGGTTAGAGGAAACGTTTTGCATTTTCTAATATTCTGTTTCAAAAATTTATAAAGTGCAAAAAACTCATTTTTAAGAGAGCAATCCATTAGGATGATGTTTGAAGCATGTTTTTAAAAGCGTGCCTATTGATTAGCTAATGTCAAGTTTCACTGAACAGATCTCGTTATCACATGATCGTATTTTCTCCTTATTTAACAATAAATAAATTATTTTTCGAAACACAATAAACGCCCTCATTTCAATATCATACTGGTTTGGTTGATAATTCCCCATATATCACAAAGTATTGCGATGCCATTTCATTGAATATGATTGAAGATTCTGTTGGACAAAAGTAAAGTTTTCTGGACATTTTATTGACCCATTTTGCAACCCAGATACATGAGGGGGGGGGGGGGTGGTGGTAAAAAAATTAAGGGGAGTCTACTTGGTTTTATTTAATTGAATATATAGAAAAGTCAATTTTCCTGTTTTAAAATAAGTTCATTAGTTTGTATTTATGTTCATATCCTTTGTTTGAATAAGATATATGAAATATTTGTTATGAAATTGTTGAAAGCTGTATTAATTTAAACAAGTTTTGATTTAAGCTGCACACATTTATTGAACCGTTGTACAATGTATTTATACTGAAAAAAACTTTGGAGCTTTTTATCGACCAGGATATCTTACAGTATATCAGAAACTCAAAAAATATAACTTTGATGTTCAAGTATACTGAGTATTCTAAAACTCCCAAACGCTATTTCATTGAAAGAAAAAATCAAGTCATCTTCTACATAAAAAGTTGACAAACGTGTCCATGATAAAGACCTTAACTTGTATCAACAGTACATCAACAGTATCCATACTGGGAACTAAATATCGCACTAACTTCATGTTTAAATGCCATGTTATTATTAATTATTAATGAATAATATTTATTGATTTAGAATTCATATTTGATTTTAATCAATGTTTGCAATATTTTTCACTTAATGAAAGAGTCTTCTCGGTATCAAACATACTTCTTATAATAAGAAATTTATGAAATTTTGACACAGTCAATGGGATCATATTACTAATTGATTCTACCATTTTATTCAAATTTGACCTTTTTGTTTTCGTATAAGATCAGGTCAAGTTCACTACCTTTTTCCTCAACGTAAATGATGATCAACGTAAACGATCATAAAAGAAATAAATGTAGCTCTTTGTAGTTCTGTTGACATTGTTTAAGATTTGAAGATTCTATTCTTCAATAAAATAATAGAATATCAGAATGTCTATCAGCTAGTACTACTAAATTGGAATAAATATTTGTACTAAAATTGATATTGCTTAGCCCGCATTTCCTCTATTTTTTTTTACATTTTGAAGAAAATCTAACTATTATTTTATGCTTCCAATAATGAAACATTTCTGATTTTTATATATTCTGAATTTATAAAAAGATATGAATTGAGAGAAAAGCTAATATATTGACCATTTATTTAGAGAGAAAAACTGATTTTAGTGATTTTTTTCACAAAAATCAATGTATAGAATGGGCGCGTTAAAAAGCTTATAAAAGTGAAGTTTGATAGGCAAATCATTTTTTAAAAACATATTTTGAAACCCAAGCATTATATTATTAGTTCACATTAGTACAAAAAAAACAACATTAATATGTTATTGTTTTTAAAATGCTAAAACAAACTCATTATTCTGCAGCAATTCTGAATTGCGAGACGTGATTTTTCCTACGCCAATATTAAGCCAAAAATATAGTCCTTGTTAGATTTTAAACATTGGTTACCTTTTCTATGCCAAGTTATATGATAGTAAAAAAGGAAGAAAAATATACTATTTTAATTTCCTTTCATCTTGATTTAATGAACAATTAAATAAATTTACGTTTGACAAGTCCAGAAAAAGAAAAATGACCCTCGATTATTTTATATGGCACTAGAAATAGTACAAAGTCCTCTATGATCCGTATAATAGTATAACTTTTAATCATGTGTACAATAGTATAATCATTTAATTTGTTATACATAATAAGATGTACTGGTACAGTACTAGTATCGGTAAGGTCTTGATCACTGGTGTATTATCCGTCGTTATCATGATACATTTTGACAGCTTTTGAGTGATCATAAGTAATGATTACATTTTGTGTTTTAATATTTTCATTAAGATCAACACAAAATGTAATATTGCAAATTTTATAAATATGTATCGGGGAGTGTATTCTTATTTTTGGAGTCTAAAGCACATACACCTACAACATTTAAACATGAAAATGAAATTGTTAGCTCTTGTAGTCATTCTTTTTCGTAAACGTTCATTCTTTTCTAGTTCGTCTTGTTTGATGAAGTGAAGTTAAGTGTCATTAAAATTCAAGTCATGATGACAGGATAAGCCTGTGTTATCCATCTAACTGAATGATAACTTGAATGTCGGGTAATGGTAGGGATGAATAAATAGCACAGCTATGTTTGATTGCACGCACAAATTGCCTGTAAACATCTAAATAAAATATTAGTTTATAATGTACCTGTCCGTGGGAAAAAAATAATCAAAATAAACCACAACCGATGAAAGATGTGATATCAACCAAAGAAGTCGTTACATTAGTGCAGTCAGAACAGTTTAAGTTTTTGTTTTAATTTTAAGTCAAACACAATATATGTTTTTCTGTATAGAATATTTATTCATAATGTACAATTTTATGTTAATCAATCAAAATTGATGCACTGCCCGGGAATTGAAATGAAAGAATTCCCTTAACTACATGTATAAGTTAAACAGAAAATCAATGTATTTTCTGTTTAAATATTCACATCTTATGTACAGTCCATGTTAATTAACCAAAATTGTTGCAGGGAATTGGAGTAAAAATAAATTCTGAATTTTAAGCAAAAAACAATATGTTTTTATGTACATTGTATTAAATATTTATTTATAATTTACCATTTTGTGTTAATCAATCAAAATTGATGCACTGATACGGAATTGCAATGAAGAGTTCTCTCACGTTTACGTAAAAAAAATAATTAATGTCTGTTCTTTATAAACTATTGAATTCAAATGTAACAACCCGTGTAAATCGATTTAAATTGTCGCAGGGAATTGCAATAAAAGAGTTCTCAAAATTTTAAGTAAAACACTGCTCTAGGGGCACTAACACTGTGCCGAATAATTATGCCAGTGCCAAGGTGGCATTTTTGGACCCGCTTAATATGCAGTTTCGGAAAAATCCATGTATACCAAATGATAGACCATTGTCTAGATAGTATATAACCACTTTTGTTTTTAGTGTGTTTCACCTGACAGGTGAGATAATTACCTTTAGAAATGAATATCCCATCGAAAAATGATAATTCCCATGGCAGAATTGATTCTCCTACAGGAAATATTGACAATCCTACAGGATTTTTTTAAAAAGTCCTATAGGAATTATATTTCCTATAGGAGAATGGTATTTCCTGTAGGAATTTGATTCAGACATGTAGTTTTCCTATAGGATATTAAGTTTTCCTATCGGATTTTATCAAATCCTATCGGAATTGAAATTCCTGTAGGAAGTTCTTGTATTCCGATAGGAAATTTCAAATTACCTATAGGAATATTGTTTTTCCTATGGGAAAAATTATTTTCCTATGGGAATTTATTTTTGAAAGGAAAATATCTCACCTGACAGGTGAGATACTATGATAACAAAGGTGGTTGTTAACTCTTTAAGCAATGGTCTATCATTTGGCATATTTGAATTATTCGATATATGCAGCTTAAGCGGGTGCAAAAATGTCACCTTGACACTGGCATAATTATCCGGCACAGTGTTTACTGTGTATCGCATGTGTAGACATACATCTTAACTCGCTTTCTATTTCTCGGTCACGATGAAATTATCAAATTTTACGCACTTTCTTTCAAGCTCCGTGAACACTAACATCAAATCAACAGGTCAATGTAATTATTTGCAAACAGAATATGGACATAGAATAAGAAATAAATGTATAAAATCCAAAAACAACAAAAGGAATACTACACGTAGGCCACGAGTTTGAGGTGCGCAATCGGGTGGAACAAATTGAAGGGTTTATATAACAGGTACCTTTGTGACGGTGCTCATTTACGAGCGGTGTTCAGCTTTAACCTTCAGACTATAGCTACTGGACCGTGACCGCTTCGATGACCAAAAAATATGACATTTTTTTTAACCTCCGGTTTATTGCACCGTGTAAAAGTACAGGGGTTGTTGTACTTAATTTCCAAAACATAAAGCATTTAAATCAACACTTATAATTTTTCCATGTTATATTCATACAGAGAGAAATAGGAGAAGAAAATGTATGCTTTTAAGCTTGTTTAACCAGATATCTTTCAATTTCCTTGTACTGTTCAGCTATCAATCAAATAATGATATCAAAATTAAGTGACTGTATTAAGTGTGCAACATTCCTCCTAGTTTATACTTTGTAAATGGTTAAAAACAATAACATAGTGTGTCTCTGATCTCCAAGTTTTCATTAATTTTAGTATGATCTATGGTCTGTTGTAGGTCTGACCTCTGATGGAGTGTCCCCGATCTCCAAGTTTTCATTGATTTTAGTATGACCTATGGTCTGTTGTATGTCTGACCCCCGATGGAGTGTCACCGATCTCCAAGTTTTCATTGATTTTAGTAAGACCTATGGTCTGTTGTAGGTCTGACCCCCGATGGAGTGTCACCGATCTCCAAGTTTTCATTGATTTTAGTATGATCTATGGTCTGTTTCAGTGTTCCTGATCTCCAAGTTTTCATTGATTTTAGTATGATCTATGGTATGTTGTAGCTCTGACCCCTGATGGAGTGTCCCTCATCTCAAGGTTTGTGGACATGACGGGTGATATACAGACGGCTGCCCTGCTGTGTGTGTTCTCTCTCCCCAACGAGATGTCCAAGGACGAGCGAGTTCTGAACTGGATAGAATCGTAATCCGTGACTTCCGCCTATCAATAAATGTTATCCATCTAGTTATTGTAGATTCCTCAAGTACTTAATTACACCATTCAGAAGTTTTCCACCTAATCACCAGAACATAAAATCGCAAATTCTTTATTTTTATCATACTTCAAGTAGTTTGCATATGTCAGAGAAATAAAAGTGAGATTGTAAAATTTAAGAGATAGGTTTCTCACGATTTTATGCGGATATTAATTCTTTGCATTTAATGAGGAATTGCCAGTAATTATCTTAAATTAGTATGAGCTCTGTGTTCTCCTTGCACAATGAAATATTAGAGGATAAATGGGTGCTGAACTGGATAAAATCGCAATCTTCATCAATTTATTATATTCTTAATTGTTGTTTCTATTGCTTATACTAACAGTCTATGAGTATTGAAATAAATTATCAAAGGTGTATGAATATGTAGGTTATTGCCTATATCAAATGTCCTTGAGTATGTAGATTACATTTGAGAACAAAAATAGAAGCCCCTGTGTTTCTCTTTGTGGCAGGTACAGAGAACTTTTGGATCGATGGAGACTCTGGCATCTCAGGTATTATACAGCAAATCCCCCTTGCCATTTATCAATATGCTAACGTTGAATTGAGGTCATTGTTTAAAATTTTTATGTGTAACACTTGAATTTTTAAAATGTGCTTATACATTTATCTAATTTATAAAGTTTTTTAGAGATGTTTGATTGAATATTTAAACTGTATGAGATGTTGCAATAGCCAATACCTCGCTAGCAAATTTGACAGCAATGACAGTTTTAAATAATAATTTGACCTAGAAAAAGTTGTCTCTTGTACTGGTAGGACATGGTACCTAAGAATTTATAGGTTTATTTTGTAACTTAAAGGGACATGGTCATGATTTTGGTCAAATTCAGTTTTTCTGTTTTTATTATTTACAATACTTTACAAATGCATTTCTAAAATTCAAGCGAAATCTGAGAGTCAGTTCTTGAGTTAGAAGTAAGATACAGCGCTCACAATTTTTTGTCATGCAAACAAGGCCCGTGCCCTCTTTTTGTTTACAAATTAATGTTCAAAATACCAGTAAAAATCTTTTTCAAGCTAATTAGTCTATCTCTTTATTCATTTTAAGCATAAACGAACAGTTCCTAACAAAGGCTTTGTATACATAGCAAAGAATTGTAAGCCATCTTACTCGCTTATAACTCAACAAATGACACTGACATTTTGGTTTCCTATCTTTTTAAAGCTGTTTTGTCTATCTTATTATTCATTATTCATTTAAAGCATATATAGACAGTTAACACATTTATTTTAGGTCTAAAACTGGAATTTTCACTTCAATATTCGAAATGTAAACAAACGCTTTGTTTACATAGGGAGGAATTGAAAGCTCTGTAACTCGCTTATAACTCAATAAATGTCACTCAAATTTTGATTGCCTATTAAAAATGCCTCTCTGAAGCAGTGTAAACATTAAAATCGAAAATTAATTTTTGACCAACATTGTGACCATGCCCCTTTTAGATAAAACAGTAGAGTATGAAGGTAAAAAACACAGAGAAAATGTTGGCACAATATTCTATAGATCAAACTTAGAAGAAAGTGGTGTCACAAAATTTACAAATCAAAGTTAATAGAAAAATTTTAAATTATCATCACTAATTTAAACAGATTTACACTCATGTTAGAAAAAAAACAATTATTATAAAAAGATGTTGGTGCTGTTTACAGATCTAAGTTTGACATCATCTGGCGGGCCGGTGACAACTTCTGCGTTATCTCCCAGGCGTTTGTAGGCTGTAACTTCTGCGGAAAATCCATCGCCTGCAACATGCCCGTCGCTAGTCGTGCTCGACCGCACAACTTCTTACTCAGCTGGAACATTGACGTCCACAAAACCAAAGGTATTTCATCTATAATGATGATTCTACATGTGTCTAAGATCGTTTCTGTAGTCATTGATTCTCTATGAACAGTTTATAGTTATAAAACTGTGTAATTCTCTTACTGTACAGTGGACTTCTTCAACAGTTTAGGGGGAAAAATCTACTTGGAATTTAAACCTTTCATTAGGATACATGTATATATAGGCTTGATGAAAATGCAGGATGTTTTCAAATTAATGACCAAACATTTGACATTCAATGGCTATGAAAAGCACTAGCTTTAATTAAAACAAGCACATTTGCCTGTAACTATTTTTCAAATACAATACTTCTCACAGATGATAATTGATTTGAATTCATGCATAGAGGCAACTGTTATGATGCCCTCATGTTTCATTAACAAAGTTAGCATCGTCTTGTCCAAAGCTTTTTTTAGTTTAAATATCCCTTTCAGATTTAATTTGATATGTGTCTTTACATGTATAATTAAGCTGATATGATCAAGGGAGCGTACTCTTGTTGTTTCCAGATATCGTGCTGTCCTGGATGTAGGAAGCCCCTCCCCCGATGTTCCCTGTGTCTGACCCACCTAGGGACGCCCTCAGGGTCTGCTCTGTACACACAGAAGGATAAAACAAGTCAGCATTAATACAATATCTCTATATCTCTCTAACTTTTCCTCTCTCTCGTTCATTCATCTCCTTCATCATGTATGTTTTAATGATAATCAATAGTTACATGTACATACTCGGGCTTTGAAGGATTTCTTACAATTTATAAAGAATATAAACTATTTGCTTAGTAACTGCAGTTTGAAACCTCACTGAGATTATTTTGTCATGTATATTCAAAGTGAAAGCTAAATTACATAATTTGTTAAAAACAAGACTAAGTTTTTGCCTTAATTTGATGTGAGTTTTTTTTTACCATTATACAAAATAAAGATAAAATAAATTAAAGTATGCATTTTTAGGATTTAACATTAAATATATGGGGTTTAATTGCTTGTTACAAACAGTTTTATGTAAGTCCAAGATAATGCATGTACTACATTAAGTTCAGTATCTTTGCTTTGGGTGTTTCATAAATATTGGCTTGATCAAAGGCCTTCTTAATCACTGCCATAGGTAAATTATATTTTAGTCAAACATATATCATATATCATATATTAATCAAATGCATTTCAATTTTTGTATTCTTCTCATTAGCATATTCAGCAAAGATGACGGCCATTGACGATTGGTTCACCTGGTGTCAATCATGTAGACACGGAAGCCACGCCTCTCACCTGTTAGAATGGTTTGCTGAGCACTCTGAATGCCCCGTCACCGGGTGTAACTGTAAATGTTCTACCCTGGATCACACTGCCAGGTTAGCGGCCGAGAGCTGACCAGAATTTCAGTCTGTATTGTGCAAAACTTTACTACTGTGAAAACTTGGAACTAATTACACATGACACTTCCTATTGTATGGGAACTTGCAAAAGACAAAACGCCTCGGAATATGTCAGAATACTTCAACAAAATTGCAAAGGTTTTACCTAAACCGCGCTGCCAAAGCAGTGAACGCCTAAAGAACATGCAAGGGAATTAACATAATTCAGAACCATAAGTAACAATCGAGGGGAAGTTTGCAATGATTCCATATTATTTGTTCTACAAATGACTCAAGACAGTGTCGTATTTTTATATTTATAAAAGTTATGTGATTAAAACATTGTTCATTTATCATTAATGTAATTAAAAAGGTGATTTCACAATGAAGCGCATCTTTTATTCAGTGTACAATAAAACATTGTAGGATTTGACATTTTTAAAGTAAAGAATTTTTGAATTCATATAAGGTGGAAAAAGATCAGTACAAAAAGCTGACACATTGTATTGAAAATCCGTTAAATATTGGGTGAAAGAAAGTGCTGAATATTCTGCATACATGTTATTTGAAGTCAGAATGCTTGAACATGTAAATGCAATGAATAAAGGACATACTTATGTCTAAAAGTCAACTCATATGAAATGTGATGCAATAATGGTTCTAAATGTTGTTTTTAGTTTGATTCTCCACGGAGGGTTTAGATGAATGCAATGTACAGCTGTGCGTGTGAATCGTCAGAGAAAGGCCATGATCAAATGGGTCTCAGTGACACTCTCAAGTTAAAAAGCTCAACTACAATGGGGGACAAAGCAGACAACAAATTTAAAAAAAAAAAACTGAATAAAAAACCCAGAACCAATTAATTGATGTGATATTTATTTAAGATTCAATTGAGTCGGTTGTCGTTCATGAAATTAGTTTCATAATGGATCAGCTTCGGCATCTTTACAGAGCAGACGAAGGCGTCTCGTCAACTTGAAAGTCACATTGCTCGGGGTAACGCGGGATCCCGAATGTACTAACGAAGACGAAGGCATCTCTGCTTAGCGCCGTTTTTATCGTTGTATAGTCTTCCTCTCCACAAGCTGTACGTGTAGATTGCAGGAATTCATTTAGTTTTTCATTTGCAGTCCTTGATAAAAAAAAAATATCAGTTATTGATTGCGCTTCCACTACATATGTAATAGAGAAAATCAAATGCATCTTCTTAGTTCTACCGCTTGAAAAAATAGAACAAATGAAAAGCTGTCAATGTGACAGCAAACCGGGTTTTCTTTTTTGTGAACTGTATCAATAATCCATGTCAACCCGTATCCAGTGAAATGGAGTACCCTATATGCAATATTTTGCAAAATAATGATTAAGTTCAAAAGCTGGTATTTTTTTCATAAATAATCAGAAATCAAAATCCTAGCAATATGCACACCTCTCATATATGTACAATGGATCTGCTAAAGAACAACTTCCTATCTTGAAAACTGTAGGAGGAGTTATCCGTACAGTGGACTTTTCCATTGGAAAACCCGGTTAACAAATATTCCCTAATTGATGTATTTGAAAAATATTTAAAAAAAAAAAAAAAAAAAAACGCTGCCGCAAATTGTGTTTTTTTTTAACAAAGCTTGCTATCTTCATATGCTCTCACGAATCACCAAAAAAGTATTTCAAACTGTATATCATCAAACTAGTTACCCCAAACAGATTTAGAACTGGAAGGGGTCTAATGATATGTTTGTACCCATTTGTACTGATTCGCAATGATTTAAAGAACAAAAATGATTCACTTTGCATATTTGAAAAAAAAGCCGTGTAAAGATGATTTACAGAGAACCAATTGATACATATTATTATAAGCTTGATATTTCAACTGCACCAACCCAAAAACAAATATAAATATAGCAGAGCTAGCTCTTTTTAGTTCACCTGAACCTAATGTTCAAGTGAAAAAATTATGCATGTAACCTTGGATGATGTAAATTAAAAAAAAATACCGGTAGTGATCCCTGAACTAATACCAAAGACCCAAGATGGGTTCAGAAGTTAACGTAGAAGTCATAGAAGAATATGTCGAAAATGTCTAAAAAAATCTTCTTCTGTAGAACATAGCTTTAATTTGTCAGATACTATTAAAGCATCCTCAAGTAGTGTTTAAATTATTAAAGCCGTGACCCTCGATCTAATACTGGGGCCCCAGAAGGGGTTCAATCAAAACTGTTTAAAAATCTTCTGGAGAACTACAATGCTTCACATTGTAAGATAACTATGCAAGCATCTTTAAATGATTTAGATTCTAAATGGATGAAGCTGTAACTACCGGACTTATACAAGGGTCCCGCGACGGGGATACAGTTTATCATAGAAATGTGTATGGACAAGCGTCTTTGCTACAGTCTGTGTGACTACTCTGCAAGGATCCTTCAAACAGCGTAGATTCTAAATTGTCAATAGAAATAGCAAATATGCTACAAAATAGAATGTTACAAGGCACTGTTCTTCAGTTGAGCGATGTGGCCTACAGGGCCTCTTGTGTACATGTATATATAGTCATATCACATGTTGAGCATTTTAGTTCTCAAAAGATCCTAAACAATTGTTTACAAACGGAATATAAACCTACATCACACTCTGAACCCCTTTCTGAGGCCCAAGAATCGTCCAGGAGCGAAAGTCTTTTAAAGAAATTTTAAAGAATTAGCAATATGTCAAAATTCTTGCATATAAGTAAAACCATACATGATAACATTTCAGTTTTTGTGAGTAATTAAAATGTGTTCCTTTGTACAACTCGATCCCTAATGTGGCCCCATCCTACTCATCAAAATTTAGATTTTAACGAATGTGAATCCACACTATCAGTGTTGCTTTTACTTAAGTTACAGCTTTTCTAAGCAAATATGTTTTTTAGAAGATCTTCAGAGTTTTCCTTAATATATTCCTAAATAAAAATGTGTCCTCCCCCTGTTGTGACCCCATCCTACCTCCGCGGAACATGATTTGAATAAACTTGAATCTACACAACCTGACAATGCTTCCACATAAGTATCAGCTTTCCTGGTTGATTAGTTTCTGAGAAGATTTTAACAGACTGTTCACTATATACTCCTATGTTTACCCGATACATTCCTATGTAAACATTCTAACCCCCCACGCCTATTGTGGGCCTGCCCTACCCCCGGGAGTTATGATTTACACAGCTTTTAATCTACACTACTTAAGGATGTCTCCACATAAGTTTCAGCTTTCCTGGCTGATTGGTTTCTGAGAAGAAGATTTTTAAGGATTTACTCTAATGTTTATTTCAATGTAAAAATATCGACCCCCCCCCCCCCCCCATTGATGCCTAATCCTACCCCCGGAGGTCGTACATTTCACAACTACACTACCTGAGGATGCTTCCACACAAGTTTCAGCTTGCTTTCCTGGCCGACGAAAGGTTGATGAGAATAAGATTTTTAAAGATTTACTCTATATATTCCTAGGTAAACTTCGACCCCCAATAGTGGCCCCATTCTCCCCCTGGGGTTGATAATTTACACAACCTTGAATCTACGCTTTTCACAAAAATTTCAGGTTTCTTGGCCAAATGGTTCTTGAGAAAAAGGTTTTTAAAGATTTTTCAAAATTGTTCAATTATTCCTAATTATCTCCCCTTGTAAAAGTATGTGGTCCTTATTCCCATTTGCTTAAGGGTGCATTGTGCCAAGTTTGGTTGAAATTGGCCCAGCGGTTCTGAAGAAGATGTTGAAAATGTGAAAAAATTACGGTCAGACGGACGGACAGACGGTCGAGAGACAAAATGTGATCAGAATAGCTCACTTGAGCTTTCAGCTTAGGTGAGCTTAAAACGAATGGAACATTTGGATAGCGAAGATGCATGCAATGATGAAGAATGGTTGAAAAGCTAACAAAGTTAGCTTTGAATGACCAAACAAAACAAAACATGGGTTTTCTAAATAAATTTAATATTTGTCAGTTTTTTTTAGTTTAAAAAATATTTTTGATGAAAATATCAATATTTTCGTTAATTTGTTGATAACCAATGATGATTCAAAGGTTGAGAAGCCAGCAAAGATAGATGTAAATGACAAAAAAAATTGTAAAATGATTATGGTTTTCGTAAATATATGTATATTATTGTCTTTGCAAACAGTTTTGTTTTTGATCATCAGAACTCCTTAGATATAGTTATATGTAATCTGAACATACGAGCATATATTTTCAGCATTGACTTGTTCGTTGTCGGAGTTTGCCAAGGTTATAACTGCAGTCTGAAAAGTCCTCTTATTCATACATCCTAACAGCGAAGTCCACTCTGATGAGTAAAACAAATAAAGTTTGTCAACATTTGCTTCGTTTATCAACTATACCAATATGTGTGTGTTCCATGACAGCTATATGATTTTGATGCAAAAGCCGTTACACATTTTAAAATGTGTTAAATATAAAGGAGGAAAATGGCACTTACCGTTAAAATGAGATGTAATTTTGTGTTTTTATACCGGACGTAGAACAAGTTGAATGAATCAATATTAACTAAACTTGGCAAGGTCTAACAACCAAGTGGATCTACGTTCTTTGTTATAGATCAACTTTTGTTTGAATAGTAAAAAAGAAACACAGACAAGCATTGTGCTGAGGAATGAAAACTATTTAAAAAACGCGAAAATTATTAAGACCACCCACGGTTTTTTTTTCATTTCTACGTAACATATTTTTGTGAAAATTAGAATAAACAAAGTACAAGTCCCTGTATATAACTACCAAAATTGTTATTAACAAAGGAATTAACATTTTGTGTACATAATAACAGTTGATGGTTTGTGTACCCGATGTAGGTCCGGAAAAAGTCGAATAGAAAATTTATAAATGTTTACATACAAAGGTGTTAGTAACCATATATATATATATATATATATATATATATATATATATATATATATATATATATATATATATATATATATATATATATATATATCCACGCACGTAGTATTATATGATAAAAATCACAACACCGGAATAAACTCAACTATATCAACTTATTTATGATCAATATATTCTTTTCAGTGTGACAGTTTTTTTTCACTTAGTAATAAAGAAATGAAATACAACATGAAAAGTTTCTGCTCAAAATTATGATTATCTAACATTAAAGGTTTTGCTTTGGGTTAGATCTATAAATTAGAAGTTCTATATTGCCGTTTAACGTTTTCACAAGTTTTTTTTTTATAAAATGCAAGCTTACTGTCTTCATTACGACAAACCAAATTTGCCACATCACGTGACTTCTTGACATAGATGGGCAGTAGTGGATCGCAGTCGGTGAGTCCAAAGCTGTTGTAACACTTAGTTAGTTCAGTAAACAAGCTAAAATCAAAATAAAATTATTAATAAGATTTATTTATTCCTAACTCTCTGACTCGCTATTATTATTAAAGAGAAACAAATATAATAACTTACATTGAATCTCTACAGTAGTAACCTTGACAACATATTCTTAATGTCCAAAAATTCCAATTTTTTCTTTTGTTTGCTGCTACGGTTTGATCAACATTCCAAACTTAATGTAGTTATAATTATTTTGGTTTCCTAGCTTAAAAATCTTGAATTTAATATATATGTATCAACTTGTCTCTGAATAATCTAGAATCAATTCATCTATGATTCTTTTAATATAAACTTTTTATCAATTTTTCACTGAATCATTTACCATCAATTTGTCGATGAACTATATACAATCATTTTTTTTACTGAATAATTTACCATAAATTTGTCACTGTATCATAAAGCATCAATTTTTGTCAGAAGCAAATAAATTAAACACAATAAACATAAAACAGTATTATTCACATTTGCAAATACATGTATGTTAAATGTTATGAACGATGAACTTTGACTTTGTGTGAACTGTTAGCAAAGATAACTGCATATTATGTTACTGACATTTCCCAGCAGTTTAGCTTTTATTATGTGAATGAAAGGCATCGATGAAATTCACAATCACATTAAAGAAGTTTCTGTAGTTATATTAACTCGAAACATAATTCTGTTAAAAAAATCAAACGTTGTCACAATACAAGCATACGTTAGTTTTCAGTGAAAAAGATTGCTTTGTTTACCTGCACGCACGAGAAAAGACATTTTCGGCGAATACGATTGTTCCATCGGATGTCTTGTTGAAAGGTGGATCACCGACCTTTCCGCGCATACAAGCTCCCATCCGCTCAACCGTCAAACAATTGTCTTGACCTATTGAGTGAAACGAGTAAAAAGATGATTATTAAATGTATTGGAAAACAAGATTATTTGATGCCTTAATTAAAGAGTTTCGGGCAAAAATTAACTGAAACTTAACAGTTTACTAGTATCTGGTAAAAAAAAATACGAAAGAAATTGACTGAATTGGAAATTTATTTGAATCGTAACAGTTTATTAGTATCTGGTAAAAATCATGAAAGAAATTGTCGTGAAAAAAAGGGATTTTCAACAAATCAGAATTTCAAGAAAGATACAGATATACACAATTATCAAAGCAGTTTCTTTGATTCAAAAGAAAATGTTTTGTTTGAATTCTATGGTGCCATAATAACCATAAATTATAAGCAACAGATGTAATGGTTGAATTATATACGTGCACTTTCTGAACACTGAAGGGGACAAGATTTTCTAATAATCAATAAACATGTTTTAAGAAATATCATATCTTGATGAACTGACCTTTCATTGAAATCCCTCTATTTTGATTACATACCTTCATTTCTCTGAACCGTCCTTATCCTAAGGTGATCATCAAATGAAAAACCTTGTGCTCCAAAGTAGACAAACACGCCAACATAAAAACAGGACCTTATGAGTTCCATTTTTACCGTCGTTGAAAGTTCGAACTTCATTTCCTTTTATATATTCTCGAAATCAAGTTAAACGCGTAAATTGTTGAAAATTATCCATTTAGCTAAAATAACTCACTGCTGATTTCGATATTTTATGTAATATAAATGTCAAGTGGATTCTTCCTCGAACAAATTGAGGATGCGCGTCGTGAGAAGGGGTTTGACTTTTTATGATTGATTGTTATGATAACGGAACAAATATAAATGTCACCACCAATTTCTGAAAACGGGAAAGTGGATCAATTATCTACGTGTAGCTTTTTTCTTTGTAATAATATTGCTGGCTCAGAATTTTGGTCTATATTATGCGATTTTTATCTAACATTTGTAAAAAAATATATTTAAAAGAATTTTTGTTGAATCTATGAAAATATATCAAGTCAGCACGCGCTGCGTACTATTTAGAATTGATTGAATTAAAAGCACGTAATTTAAAATAAAATGGATGAAACTTCGTCAGATCAAAAGTACATATAATACTGTTTATCCGTTAAACGCCTGTCATTGTTATCAAGTAACATTGGGGTACGTTCTTTAAAGGTCATATGAAACGATTTCCTGACCCTATTGAGTTATATATGGGAATGAGTTCATAAGTGCCTATTTAAGAAGACTGACATTGTTTTTTGAATATTTTATTCAAAATGTGAGCGTCACAGTCGATCAAAATCACTTAATCGGAAAAAGGAATTTTGACTTACGCGGCTTACCTCCCTTGCTTATGACGTCAGTAAGACCCAATAGCCTTATAAAGCTAAGTTATGAATACAAATATTCATGTCATTTTGCAGCATTTTAAAAGAAAAAAAATACTATTTTATATAAAAATGTGTATAATTATACAATAATTAACCACGGCAGTATTTTTTTCTTTCAAGAAATGAAATCGTGTGCGTTTATATTTGATAGCGTGTACATATTCAGTTTAGAGACTGCGCGGAGAATGAATGACTTTCTTTATAGATCTAATCTACATGCAAGTATAATATACTTTTAATATATGCATGTATATGTGTTTTATTTCAATCTTTTTAATGAAATTGTCAAATTCAAAAATAACTGATCGTTTTTCCCATTTGCACGTTCATGCAATATTCATTAAGATTTTTTTTTTTCTAAACAACTGGCCTCGTGGTGCCTCGATCATTTGCTTCATGAGGTTATTGTTTGTTTCTCTTTCAAACTCACAAATATGTTACCATTTAATTATTTTTAGTCTAAGAGAAATTTCTTCAAATTTTTTTGATTTCGAAACCTGTACTTGTATATGTGCGGTGTTTTGATTTTACAACGTGTATGTGCTGTGTTTACTCACAGATTCCTTTTATCTCACTTTCTTCTGCAATTTTTTTTTTCGTTCTTTTATTATTGTTGATGTTAATAAAATCTGTTGATTATCTTCACATTCGTTCACAACAATATTTTTTAAACAACCGATTTATTTTACCGATACATTTCGAAATCCTTAAGTGCCATATTTCCGCGATCGAATTTAATGAAACGTTAATAAACGAGTAAACAAAGTATTTTCTAAAGATATTGCTACATGTATATATCAATAAGTCAGTAATTAATATTATTTTAAAATAAAATTTGAAAATAATTTTGCGGTATTTTACAGCAGCTCTTAAATACAAACTATGTACACAATGCCTATACCTCAAACATTTTCATTGACCTGCCTTATACTCTATTTAAGTGACAAAATAAATCAAATGAATTAAAATGCTTTAATTCCCATTAATGGAAGCCCAATCATTATACGTATCGAAGAAGAAAAGGATGTTTCTATTTCAAAATGATCAGGATAATTCATTAATCAGCTGTTAATGTTCACTGCAGTACGGGATCTTCATCATTATTTTACTCTGGTGAGACGCTGACGGTAGATTTATTCATTAACGAAACTAAGTCATCTGTACTATGAAATCAAATGATCTCATTTGAAAAGAAACGTTCATATATGCAGAAATTACTAAAATCAAATCGATAAACTACTGTAAAATTACACTAGTTTTGATGCATTGTTTACATCGGTGGGTCTGTGTGACGTCATAAATCCACAAAATCAAGAACGATAAGCGGGGAAGAATTTTTTTTCAGGTGCGGAGTTTTCACGGTTATTTCTCAGTAATGCAAAGGCAAAAAAATCTTATTTCACGTATTTTAACATTTGTTTATACCAAGCTTTATATTTATGAAAGAAAATCATAGTGTTAAAAATCGTTTCATATGACCTTTAAGTGATACATAGCATGCATTTATACATTACCCACTAGACGTGATGTACATGTATGTCACAGTTTTATATTCTCTAAATCTTATTTAAAAAACAAATTCTTAAACCCAAGTATCATACCCTTAGTTTAGATTAGTTTGAAAATTCAACATTAATGTTATTGTTTTAAACATACCAAACTAACTCATTAATCTACGTCAATTCTGGATTGAGAAACATGTGGTGTTTTCCTTCGTCAATATTCCACCCAAAAATATTCCTTGTTAGATTCTTAACTTTGAGTACTGTTTCTATACCAAGTTGGAAGATATTAAAGAAGAAATAAAAATATACATTTTTAATTTCCTTTCATTTCGATTAAATGAACAATTAATCAAATTTATTTTTGACGAGTCGAAAACAAGAAAAGACTCCTTCCTTAAATAAAATCGAATATTTTAAAAAAGTATTTATAAAAAACCCAAAGCAATTAATTTTTCTATCATACCAAACGAAAAGTGTTATTAAATTCTACAAAATCAATACTAAAAAATCTTCTGGGTTAATAATCGAAACGATAAAAGTAAAAAAAAATGGAAAAATAAGGATTTTTTTTTAATTTTAAAATTTTCCATCAAACACTGCAATAGTAGAATATGTTAGAATATGTAAAATGATGTGAGATAGATTTTTCTAGAATTTATATTTAGAATTGTATTTTAGGTTTTAATTCCGCTACTAGAGATCTTTGAACTAGGCTGCTTTTAATTGATGTAATTTTGACAAAACGACTACGCTTTAATAAAACCGCTTGTGGAAGAAATACTTGCCTTGGTGATTACTAAATTTGAACTGACCCTCAAGTGGATCCATAAGACGGAAGGGTTACAGGGATTTAAGAGTATGAAGTAAGAAAAAATTGAATTTAATATTTTTTTAGAATCATGCTATGTTCATGTTTAAAGTAATTATTTAAGCATTTTTGGTTCCTGGTGACTATAATTGTCAGTGATATTTCGTAGGTTTTAAAAATGAATAATTTGAAGATCAAATTGTCGTAAGCTATCCTTTTTCCCTAATCATTGACAATGTAGCAACTATTTAACGTAATAAAAATCACTAGAGTTCTCCATCAAATTGAGGATATGAGTCATTAAAAGTGCTTTGACTTTTCGTGATTGCTTAAGATAAGTTGTCTAGAACCTTAATTGAATGTCACAATCCATCGGATGACCGGAAAAAGTAATGCCCATTTATATACTTTTTGTGATTACTTAAAATGAGTTGTTTAGAACCCAAATTGAATGTTACAATTCATCGGGTCACCGAAAAAAGTCATTCCTATTAATATATGCATAAATACAGTTTTGGTGTAAAAAAGTTTGTGAATGTGAGTGCTGGTTTTAAGGTAAAATATTTGGTACATGTATACAGTCATGTAATTTATTTCATTGATACAATTTCAAGCAAATATCATATTTTAAGAAAATTAAAAAAAAAACCCAAAAACCATTGAATCAAATGTTGTTTGAACTTTCTTATAAATATAAAAAGGTACTTTCATTGTTCGGTTTCTTACAGTATTTTTTTTAATTTAATTGCTCTAGATATCCTTCTCGATTAGATCTAGATGATAGGTATGTTCGGTTTATGCTGTCACACGATTAGATCTAGATAATAGGTTTGATAGGATTATGCTGTCAAAAGAGAACATTTAGATCCAGATGATAGTTTATGCTTTCAGAATATTATATATAGATGATTGGTATATTCGGTTTATGCTGTCAGAATAGTAAATCTATATAATAGGTATGCTCAATTTATGCTGTCAAAAAAGTAGATCTAGATAAAAAGTATTCTAGGTTAATGCTGTCAGAAGAATAACAAGGCCGACCAAAACACAAAATCAGGAAGATAAGCAATGCACTCTTTGTGCTTTTTATGTATTACTTTACACATTGAAACATTTGCTTCTGTTTAATTTTCGTTACTTTCGCCTTCGTTATCAGTGGGCGAATCTATGACTGGCGAACTTTAATGTCTCAAATTGTATCTCTTTAAGAAAGGAGTCTTCTCGTTATCAGACATACTTTTTATTTTAAGAAATTCATGAAATTTTGACACAGTCAAACAGACCATATGGCCAAATGAGTCTATCAGTTTAAACAGATTTGACCATCTTGTTTTTGCATCAAGGTCATTTAACGGATGATAAAAATTAATAGATCTGTGCATAACAAAAGTAGCTATCTGTATGTTTATCTATCTGTTTAAAAAATGAAGATTGTATTTTTCAATGAAATGATAGAATATCAGATGACTATCAGCGTGTAATAGAAAGTTGGAATAAATAAACTAACATCTTTTTGCTTAGCCCGCAATTCCTCTAATTTTCTTAAATTTTGAGGATATTTTAATTATTTTGTTAATGCTTCCAATATTCAAATATTTCTGATTTTAACATATTATTCAGACCTTATATAAAGATATTATTTGACAAAAAGCTAATATATTAACCTTTTAATACGAGGAAAAACCGATTTTTGTGATTTTTTTTTTACACAAATCCATTTATCGAATGGACGCTTAAAAACTTTAAAAAGAATGTATTTTGATATGCAAATCATATTTTAAAACATATTCTGAAATCCAAGTATCTGATTACTAGTTAACATTAGTTAAAACTCCAACATTAATGTTTAATTAGAACTCATTTAGTTAGACTCATGAATCCACAGCAATTCTGATTTGCAAAAAATGTGAGCTTTTCCTACGCCAATGTTCCGCCAAAAATATAGTCGTTATAAGATTTTAAACTTTGATTTCTATTTTTTGCCAAGTTGTATGATAGTAAAAAAAAAAGAAAAAATATTATATTTTAATTTCCATTCATCTTGATAATTTATACTGAATATTTAATCAAATTTACTTTTGACAAGTCGAGAACCAGAAAAGACTTCTTCCTTTAACACAACTCTGTCTTGGTGAATTCAAGATAGATCGAACTGTTTGCAAGTGTAGAAGGGCGAAACTTACACGAAGAGAAGTACGCCTGTATACAGCATTATGTATTATGCAGGAATAATTAACTCAATCAATGCAAGTAAAATACTTTATGTTTGAAAGTAACACCAATCGAGGAGCAATCCCTACTAGTGAGCATTATAGCTGCTGGTGGAAAAGCATCACTTTGAGATCCAGAATCGAAGCCCATAAACTCTGTTTTAAAACGATAACTATTGACTTACATTTCATATTTCAATATACATTTTGATGATGATATTTTGTCAATGATATTAATAACTTATTCATACACCACGATTTGCATACACCAGTTTAATTTACACATATTTTAATTAACTTACATGTCTATTTTTATCCTAGTGAGGACTAGGTGCAAATTAAATCTGCAGATATGTTGTAGCAGCATCAAATAGACCCAGTCCTTTGACATTCATCTGGAGACAATATAAACAGAAGATTACATTAACTCCCTTTTTCTTAATATGCCATGTACATTTTTTGTATTATGTTCAGTTCTGTCGTTTGAATCAGTGCGTTGGACTTTTCTAATAGTATCCTTATTTCGGAAACATCCAAACGTTTATCATATACACAAATAGACAGAAAACAATCCTTTTGTGACATTCACGAATTTGAAGCGGTTAATGTCCTTATATTAACTGTCAGTTTGAGGATACACTGACAATATAAAAATTTCGACTGGACACCTAGCAAATAAAATTATACTTAGGTATGTAATTTTACTCGTGTAAAATTTGCATAGATTAACACATTTGGGCAAAACAGGTTTAGGATAATGGTTGTATGTAATGGTAATTAAATGTAAAGATAAATTTTGCTGTAATTGAATGTAATGTATAATTGACCAGATTTTCAATTACATGTGATTGAAATTTAATTATTCACTTTCAATAGACAGCATATATTTTAAATTAATTTCCATTCACTTTCAATATCAAAAGCGGATGTATATATGAACAAGAAAGATGAAGAAGATTGTCATCAACACTATCAATTGTACGTAAAGTACAACCACAATTATAAAAATACTGAGTTAAATTAAGATGAGTTGGTAAACAAAAAAATTATGTAATATCATTTTACCAAATATAGTTTTTTGTATCCACTTTTGATGTGTTTCATTTTCTACGTTTAATGTTTCTGAATATATAAGTATTTGATAATTTGCTTGATCTGTTAACTAGATTTTCCCTCACTTATTCAAATTATATAAGCTTATGCTATAAATTATCATATTGAATTTATTATACCGCTATTAACTTTCCACTGAATTCAAGTAAATTGCCTACAGCACACACTAATTGCCTACAGCACACTCTGATTGCTTACAGCACTCAGTGATTGCTTACAGCACACACTGATTGGTTACAGCACACACTGATTGCTTACAGCACAAAATGATTGCTTACAGCACACAATGATTGCATACATAACACACTGATTGCTTACAGCACACGCTGATTTCTTACACAAACAGTGATTGCTTACAACACACAGCAATTGCCTACGGCACACATTGATTGCTTACAGTAAACAATGTTTCGCAGCACAGTTAAGGCTGGATTTTGGAGGCGGGCCTTTTTTGATTAACTTTGAAATCATGAATACTAGTATTCATTAGCTATGTAATTTAACGTAAAATACATACTAGTATATAAATGGTAGTTCATTAGTTTTTGGACTTAATTTTTTGTTGAAGAGAGTTAAATCAAATATGAAGCCCCTCGTTGTGCAATAATGATCATTATTTACTTATGTTTATTGAAAACATTAATTGTCGTTTGGTTCCGATCCGCTCCCTTCCGACGCTTGTATCGATCCGTGACGCGTTGACTATTTTTAGCTGCTAGCAAAATGGCAGGCATGGATGTAAGCGTGTGCGCCGAGATGTTGTGGATTGATACCATGCGTGTAGATGTCGAAATTTGCAGGATATATGGTAAGTATTGGACAAATCATTTCGTAACCTAGCGCAAGCAGTATGATAAAGAATGTAAACGCAGTCCTTAGTGTTTGCTGTATCCACAAACATGGCAAAGTGATGTACGGATCGAGATGTGTTTTCCCCAAATCTCATTGTTGTAAATAATTACAAAGTTTTATTTCTTATCAACGCACTAGCATATCATTTTGTTACACAAAAGATAATATATCAATACTTTATTTGCATATACTTTATTATTTTAGAGAATATTTTAAGAGTTTTTAAATCCCACTTGTTGAAAAGGCTTTGGACAAAAAAAAAACGTCGATGGCGATTTATCAGTTATTCCCCATCACACATTAGATTTTACCTGAATGCACAACCTTCCAGTTCCACATTGATTATTTATCAGCGACACCATACATGTATCAATGTAGATGATAAGTAGTGTCACTGTGTTAGCTGTGTTGGTCTATTTTTTGGACTGCTATATGATCAATATTTTGAGGTTTTTTTTGCATGTCATGTGTACCAATTAATTATAAGGAATCATTTTTACTCTGACAAGCTCAGCTTGTTTACATTGAAATTAAAGAACCTTTATAATCTATTTATAATTTATCTCAATACAACAGTGTGTCATTATTACTTATCTTACCAGTATATGTCTATTATGGTCTAGAATAAAAAAAAAGATACAATATAGGTTAATTGATGTGGGAATTATTATCTTTAATATTGTACTGTTATGCTGACCTGTCTTAACTATCAACATGATCAGGGTTTTTTTAACATGATATCAGAACGATTTTTAAATGAAATTATTTGTCAGGCGCGTTGACTGTCCTTGCAGACAATGAAAACATTTTTCAAAGCAATACAATTTAATCCTTGTTAGGTAGCTTTAAATTGTTAATAGCTACAACTAGATCGTCATCACCTTCACTCAACTCGCATTATATAATTACCATTCACCTTGCTTTCAATGACAGGGGCCAGTCAAAACATTTCGTTGAAACTAATCTGAAGTTAACATAGCTCTGCCGATTCAAACCTTATATGTAGTGCACTGTAAACTTTTGACTTAATTTATTGAAATTGGTCGGAATACATAATCTAGAAAGAAAAAGAGTGAAAGTTATAAGGTTTCAACATAAGAAGTGCTATTTTTTGTCTTTTACATCTATATTAGCTTATCGCCAGCGTCAAAGACTGCATACTGATCAACTATTACTTGTATTGCTGCATAAAATTTGAGTTAAAGTCTAAATAACTGGTAATTTGATGATTTCATTTACGCCGTAGCTTATACATGTACTTGATTTGTAGACTCCTATACTACCGGTGTTGTGTAGAAGAGGTGAAAGGTGCGGGGTACCCGTGTCATTGTGTTTGATTCCATATGCTGTATGCTCCAGTTTCTCATTACAATCAACTGCTTCAGCCCCTAAGTTGAATTTATCCAAATGCATTCAACATGTTTTTGGTAAGATTTAAAACTAAAGTGCCTATCATATATATTCTGTGGGTCGAGACTACCCTGCATGTATTTGTGTGTTTACATTCTGCCTGAAACGTAACTAAACTTGCTCTAAGAGTATACACTACATCACAAACATTGATTGCTAGCATTATCCCTTGACGATAAAGTTTTTTTGTTAGGAGGGGGGGGGGGGTCTTTCTGCTATTGTAAACATTTATACCTAAGTCATCTCGGAGTATTAAGTTAACTCTTGATTTTCTTCAGCAATTGGGAACATTTGTTAATTGCCACAAGAAAATATGTAATGTTATTTATAACGTATGTTTATATTTATAGAAAGAAATCAAAATTTAGGAATGAAGAACATAAAGTACATGTACATGTAAATGCCCAAGTGGCATTTCCAATAGTATTCTTCTATGTAACTGTGTCCATCTTGGCATCTGTTGTGTTCACTATTATTTAAAAGAACTTTCAATAAACATCAGAGGCTAATTCTTTGCTCATAGGATTTTCTTTTATCAAAAAAGATTTCCCAGGGTGAAAGTTCAATTTTCATCATTTCACGGTGTTTAGTTTATACTGTAACAGTTGTAAAGTGCAAGTGCTAAAATATATAATGTCATGTTAAACTTTGTAGGCTTATGCGTGAGACCACCTGCATCAATTTGTGAATTGGCTGGTTCGACCCCCTATGTTCCTGCCTGTTACCCAGCTTTTCCTATATGTGGAGACCATTGGTCTGATTTTGTGCGAGAAAAGCAATTATGTGCATTTATAACCTCCAAACAGAAATATTAACATGATTATATATTTTAATTATAAATATACAAACTTAATCTTAGTATTTATATGTTGAATATGACCTAAGGATTTTTGCAACTCTTGATGTTTTAAATTATTAACAATGATATTTAAAACTTAAGCTGTCAAAAATATTCTTAATATGCAAATGCTATCTATTTAAACACTTATTTATTTGTTAACAGTTTCCTGACTATGATTTATTTCTTTAATATTTCCTTAAAAATGAATAATAAATGTTTAAAAATCTATGTTTTTGTTGTTGTGAATTTACATTGTTCATGTATTGTTGTTTGAGTATTTGTTTATTAGGAAGGGGGTGGGGGTAAACCTTTTGTGCTTGTGCTTTCTAAGAAACAAACAGCAATATGTTGAGGAATACTTTCAAAAAAATAAACGAAATTTTGAGTAATAAAGTGTTTAAAAATATATTTCATTCACCAGGGTCCAGACCCCCCTCCCCCTGCAAAATTCAAATTTCTTTAAATTACATTACAAAATTATACCTTGAACCCCCTTTCCTGATAAACTCAAATTCCCCCCTGGCAAAAACTTTCTGGATCCGCGCATGGAATATAAAGAGGTAATGCATGTCATAGTTATCTTTCATATTTTTTTCTGTTAATGAATTACTGACCCAAGCTGTCACTTAAAATTTATAAATATATGATATTTATTTATACTTAAGTTACAATTTTGCCTCCAGCAATACAACCAAGCAAAATATCGCAAAATGCTCGAAATGTAATTCGAATTTCCCGCAATACTATATTCCTAAGCCGAAATCTTGCTCGGCATTGAGTTTGAAAAGTGGGTTGAGTTAAGGAAAATACATGTATACATGTATCATCTTCAACGCACTTTGGCAAGGGCATAACCTGCATGGATACTTTTGATATTTTACACAGTGATCAAGACGGTTTTATGGTAAGTGAAAAATGCTGTTGCTTTGTTTTATTCTCCGGATTTGTCATATTCGTTGTTAAAAATTGAAGTGATACCCCAGAAAATGACGGATTTTCGAGTGTATTTTTTTTTTATAAAACATTGTAATTAACTCGATTCCAATAAAGCAGCAGTGATTTTTGGGTGAAGGAGATCACATTAAAGATATACATGCAAAACAAATAAATGCTCAATGGAGGTATGGCCTTGCGATATTGATAAATATGTGTGACATAGCAAAATGTTTATAGATATCGATGTCACGTGATAGGCACGTGATGACTCTAAATGCACACGTGTGTCGTAACACATGGATCACTAGAGTAAATGAAATAGTATTTTCGAAAACATTGTAAGCATGTTTGAATTAATACGACCATCACATTCGTTTTTGATGACATATTTCTTAGTAATTTAAGCATATGCAACCTTAACAGTGCTGCGTTGCTTACAGCACACGCTGATTGCTTTCAGCACACACTGATTAGTGATTGTTTACAGTACACACTGATTGTTTACAGCACAAAATTATTGTTTACAGGAAACGCTGATTATTTACAGCACACTTTGATTGCTTACAGCACACATTGATTATTTACAGCACACAACGTGATTGCTTTCAGCACACACTGACTGCCTACAGCACAATACATGATTGCTTACAGCATACACGGATCGTTTACATCACATACTGATTGCTTACAGCTCACACTGAATACTTACAGCTCACAATAATTGCTTACAGAAGACAGTGATTGCTTACAACACACACTGGTTGCTTACAACACACCTTAATTGTTCACAGCACACACCATTATTGCTTACAACACACTTTAATTGTTAACAGCACACAACATGATTGGTTACAGCACACCTTGATTGTTTACAGCACACAACATGATTGGTTACAGCAAACACGGACTCACTGCAAGAAGACTTTGAATTTTTTTTGTTATCTAAGGAACAGTTCCGAAATATACCGAGTAAATAATGAATATCTCTTATGTATGATAGTTAACAAATCTACGGTCCAGTTTAAAAAAACAAGCGCGTTGGTAAAAAATGGCGAGTTCTCGGTAAACATAAACTAGTTAGAACAGTTTTATGATGCGAAAATGCAATGTGTTTTAAGGACGTTAGCATTGATGACGCCCTTTCTCAGATACTTAGTAGAACGCAGCGGGGAGGTTATGGTTTTTACAATATGACAGTGGTGATTCGTTGCTAGAATAAGTTTTTCCTTATTGTGTATTTCCCTCTTACTGATGAAAGTTGTGTCTAAATGGTTTTCATAAATCATAATGTAAATGGAAGTGTCAAATTTGAGTCCTTGATTATATTTCCACTTTTACTTCCTTTAATGTCTGGAATTAAATCAACCTCTTCTTAAGCATCTTGAAAATGTTATTCTGCAAGAATACGCGTAATTTTACCTTATCGACAATATACATCAACATATATAATACGCAGAACATCATCAAAGCATTAGAAAAAAGGAAAACCGCAATATGCGCAGCAAATATTTATTTTCAAAAATCCATACGGCATACTCGTGAAAGTAAAAGTTGATCGGTTGATGACTATGCGACATTCATGCTGCAATAATTAGTGGGGTAGATGTGAAACTGCGCAAACTCAGGGGTAAGGATAACTCCCCGAATGTTGTCTCTCAGAAGCCGGAAGTCGTCTTTTCCACACAGAGATCTGGTCAAGTTTAGACCATACTGGAGTTTTTCATCTGCGACCCTTGAAATCATGTAATTAAAACTTTAGCTATCTTGTTAATCAGAAAAAATATACAATGAAACGATTTTGAATAAAAACAGTCAATGATAATGAATTCATGTGCTTGTTTTAGATTTTGTTCTAAGAATAAGAAATTTTAATTTTATTGTTTTTCCAAAATATTAATAAGAGACAAAAGGAGTTTAAAACATCAGACTACTTAATTACTTAGAAAAAATGATACATATTGAACAGAACAATCGAAAAAATGTTCCATACATAACAAATCCGACCAACTTCTGGCTAAATACTGATTCTTAATATGCCTTTTTTTCCCAAGAATCTAACATAGAACTGTAAATCTGTAAACATAGAACTGTAAACCAAATTTTACACGCGTACGAGAAATTTTCACGAGTTTAGCTACAGCCCAGTCCTTGCCAATAGTTCTCGCTGTGAACCCAGTCCTTGTCGATAGTTGTTAATGCAGCATGGGTCTGAATAAGGCTTGTTTACGAACATAAGCCCTAGCAAACCAGTTTATTAAAAACTTAATAACTTAAATAAAGTCGCCGCGAATAAAATTTGGTTTACAGTAGCACACAAACAACGTAAGAAAAAGAAGCATACGAGCATAGGTTTTCCATAGTCACTTGCTGGTTGTCAAAATTTGCTGCAGATGAAACAACGTCTTGGAAAGATCTTCGATTCATGCAGTCTATCAATCTTGACAGCTCTAGATGAAAGTATAAACGAGCATTTTGCATAACTACTTAAAACAATAATATATAAATGGTAATCCCAAAGGAGGCTCCCTTATAAACTTTTCCATCCGAATTACCTCTAGGTGTTAATTGTGGTTTTGTGGCCGTCAAGAATTCTTCAAAAGACCCTAACTATTTTGCTTACAAAATCAAAAAAAAATCTTTATACGAAGCTTTTATTCAAAGTGAAACTAACATCTTTAGAGAATGGCCTTGGCCAAATATCCTCTTAGAAAGAATCTCATTAGAAATTTAAAAAAAAAACATCAACTCTTAAGATGAATTATTCAATCGTTTGTGCGGACACATTATCAATCGATTCCATAAGACTGCATGAAACAACAAAAATATATTTATTTGATGCTAAAATTCGTCAAAAGTGAGAAAAAATGCATTGTTCGTTATCTACAATCAGAAGCGAACCTATTCATGTTTTTTTTAATCGCATATGATGATTATACCTTAAGAAATAGATAAAGAAAATAAAGAAAACAACAACAACAACAACAAAAACAAGTTGCAAATAAAGTAAAAGAATGAGTATTGTGGACGCTTACCCCTCTTTTTAGGACACATCAGACTCATCACTTCGCGCAAATTTTCGACAAATTTGGGCACCTGCATCTCACAATCCGCACTTTCCAACTCCCCAAAGCATTTGTTAGCCTCTGTGACCAAGCTGTAAATTATTACTTTTTAGGTTTGTTACTGACTGGCTACAGAAATATATCGGCTTTGTCACGCCGTATAATAGATTGATCAACCCCATATATTCCAGCATTTACTAAGTATCAAACAAAATACGTGTTTTGTTTTCCCCGAGAACTATTAGTTAAGAAATTTACTTAACAAGACGCAATGATCATCAACAATCCTTTTAAGAAATTAACATCTCGTCCAATTTAACACATTCGAACTTTTAAAAATTATTGGCCACATTGCCAATTTTTTTTTTTTTTTTAATTTATATTATTTTTTTAACTGACGTATGAAGAGATAATACTGAAATGAGGGACGTTTAAACCCACGAAATTGTGATATTTCAGTCCATTGTGAAACAAAAAAAAATCCTAGCAATATATGCTTATTTTTGGATGTCGTCACTCCTATAACAGACCAAGCTGCGAAGACAAATGAAAAACTCAAGTAAGCATGGTATGATAATTTTTTGTTTGCATCGCTTGGTGTGTCATAGGACCGACGAAATTTAAACGTAAGCCTTCAGTGCTTGTATTTATGTTCATTCTGATGCCTATATGGGCTTTGAGGCTACCTGCACATATAGAGAAAGAAATTATCCTCAAATACATAGGTCCCATCGGCTGTCGTGTTGTATGGTACGGAAATCGGAGTTCCCTTTTCCTTCAGGCATGCTCCTATTGCTTCGACGGGGTTTTCAACACAATTGTCTATACGTTGATGGTCTTTTGAATTGAAATAGATAATAATTTATAACGATACAAACATAGACACACCAAAAAAATTCAATGTGATAAAATATTGATGAAATTTAGAAGTTTGACTATCAATAAAAAAAAAAATCACATGTGCTTTTAAGTGCTTAATCTTTGAACTCTTCTGTAAAAATCGTAAAGATACAACGAAAAAATGCATTGCTTAAAATACACGTCACATTTATTTCAATGTTTCGAGGGTGTTTACGGCAAAAGTTGTTCTATGTCAATTTGAAATTTGAAGATCAGTTGACCACCTAGCCTCCTGAGATTGTGAAACTAAAAACATTCATATAAAATAACGAAACTTTCTTGTGATGCACATTAGGTTGTTTTTACTCTTGTTACACATACACGAACAAGTACGCGTTCAAATGTTTAACATATTATTTGTAATGATTTAACTTACTTTAGATTTTTAATTCCTAGAGAAATTAAACCAAAAGATAAATCGGTTACAGGGTTAGTTAGTGCTTTCTATACTATCATATAACAATATTCATTATCAGAATATTATAACATTGATGCAGTTAAAAACAATTTGTTTTTTTATATAAACTTTAAGCACTCTTTTCATTTTATTTTAATTATACGTACTTGTTCGATAATTTTCAAGATACATCCAAAAGAAGTAAAACTATTTACTAATCATCAGGTTTTACGGGGAACAAATAATTCTTGAAATACATATCTCCATTTTCTAGGACCATTCTTAATCCAAGACGATTGTTGATGTACAAGCTTTGCGCCAAGTTAAAGATCAGGGCGCTCCACAATAAGCAGGACAGCCAACTCTCCATGTTCAATTTTAACTTTAAATCATTCAGCTCTTCATTTTTTCCTTTTATACCGTAATACAGTTCTCATTGTCTTTATTGCTGCAATTTTAGGGTCAGAATTGTTTTAAAATTACCTCTAGTAACGGAATAACGGTTATCATTATTGACAAAAGATAATGGCAGATACATTTTTCCCACATATTAAGTTTTGGATATAAATTATATTTGAACTTTCTATTATTTCTTTTTCATCACGCATTTACTTCCTGTTGTTTACTCAGCAGTTGTACAATGCAAAGATTAAATTACTGTGTTGTATCAGAACGACAAACTTGATATTTTTTTGTGAAAATAGATGTTAATGCAATGAATGTCATTCATTACTGTCATCTTGTGATATAATCACTTACTAACTTTAACTAGCCTATGAATATTTCTAATATAAAAAAGATATAGAACATCACAACCCTAGGTTTTCACTAAGCAAAAACCAAATTAGATAAAAGCATAACATCTCATCTAGAATCGGTAATCTTCCTAAATGAAATTGAGACTGTCTAATCATTAAAATTAGTGAGGTCCAATTTTGATAGATTGTTTAATTCTACAGGATCGAAGAGACTTTTTCGGGTATTCTCTTATACCGACAAAAGGGAATATCCCTTTTTTTATGTTTAAATTTTGTTTGTTTAATATTTAAAAAAAAAAGACATTCATAATTACTTAGATTTGTTATTTCGCGGAACTACATGTAACTACGGAAGCCCATTTAGGACCTATCAAAAATATTTTTGAATTTGATATAACGAATTCTTGAATTTGTTAAAACGAATTTAAATCGTTATAACAAATTGTTGAATCCGTTATAACGAATTAAAGTTGTTATAACAAATTTTAGGAATTCGTTATAACGAATTTAATTCTTATAACAAATTCGCTGAATTTGTTATTTCAAAATTTGAAATCTGTTTTAACAAATTAAATTTGAAATAACGAATTCTTGAATTCGTTATTTCAAATTTTTAATTCGTAATTTCGGTTTTTTAAAATCGTTTATAATATATTTTCATCCAATTTGTGGTAACAAATTTCATGTTTTGGGGAACAAATTAAACAGGACGGACTTCATTCGTCCCATATCGGCGTACGACGCAATGTGCAGATCAATTGATCGGCGTTAACCGTCGAAATGGTAAATGAAGTGAACAGGCGTAAAAACAAAAGTAGAGGGACATATTGTCACAGAATACCTACATTGATAGAAACACAATATTTAAGAACTGCTATACATTTTTACAAAAAAATTCCATGCAGGATATACAGATTTTTTTCGACGAAAATTGTTTAGTCTTTTATTAATTCTTTTAATCAATGAGCATGTTGATTTATTAAAGGGTACCTGCAGCCCAGCAAATGTTGAACTTATGTTATAGAATTTATTTACCAGAATTAAATGCAAAAACTGCATCGAAATCGATGCAAAAATAATGGCGTTACGCCTCTTCAAAATGCCCATTTTTACCTGCTTTTAGATATATAATCAAGAGAAAATGAAATTGGGCGATAACGAGGCTTCAGTGACGTCATGAGGTCAACACGAGGGAAATTTCCTTATAAAGCTATGTAAAATAAATTCCATTTTATAGCAAAAATGATTATGATAGATGTCTGATGTTTTGACGTATCTAGTTATTTTAAGTATCGTATATTTAGAAAGTTGAATCTGTAATTATTTTGTTACAGTCAGATTTCTTTTTAAACGATTTTAGAATTTGCTATTCTAATCGCCTTTTACCGATGAATACGATATCTTTAAACGCTTGCACGGTGTTCGATTTTCGAATTTTTGAAAAACATTTTTTTGGCCAGTCAAGAATTGTTGGAGATTCTCCTACCCCACCCCCTCTTTTCACTTTTTTACGATGCCATCTGCCTGAACAAAATATCACGGTTTCCTTACATATACCAGTAGGAAAGAATTGGATTTATATATAACCAATATTACTGTATCTCATACAAACACCTACGCTTAGATTCAATATGAAAAAATCCAAGGTTAGGAGGAGAGGGGATAATTTATTTTGTTTTTCTTTTCTTTCCAGGGGTTATTGGGGAGGGGTAAGGGTGGTCAAAACATCGACCCCATGTAGCTCTATCCATAACTGTATACACATAACCAGATTCAGTATACCCATCATCAGGACACCAGGGTCTCAATACCTATCCCGAGGGTCAATATGTCTTTGTGCTCATCACCAGGGTCTGTTTACACATAGCCAGAAATCCACGTAAGCATCACCAAGGTCTCAATGCCTATCAACAGGGTCAGTGTACGTTTCACCAGGGTCTATATGCCTTACACCAGGGTCTGTATACTAGTATTTATTATTAGGATCAGAGTGCACATCACCATGGCCAGCGTCTGCATACCCATATCCAGAATCAGTATACCCATTACCAGGGTCAGTTTACCGATAACCAAGGTTAGTGTACCCATTTACAAGTGTCTGTACATGTATACACGTAACCAGAGTCAGTATACCCATCACCTGGGTCTCAATACCTATAACAATATATATAAGTTATAAGACCCTGGTAATGGGCACCCAGACCCTGGTGATATGTATACTGACCTTGGTGATATGCATTAAGAACCTGGTGATGGGTCTTCTGACTTGTTGATGGGCACACAGACTCTGGTGATACGTTCACTGACCCTGGTAATAGATATAGACATCCTGATAATCGTAATACTGACCCAGGTTATGGGTATACAAACCCTGGTGATACGAACACTGACCCTGGTGATACGTACACTGACCCTGATGATACGTTCACTGACCCAGATTATTTGTATGCAGACCCAGGTGATGGGCACACAGACACTGGTGATACGTACACTGACCCTGGTAATACATACAGACATCCTGATAATCGTAATACTGACCCAGATTATGGGTATACACACCCTGGTGATACGAACACTGACCCTGATAATATGTAGACTATGCTATTAAAACATTTAAAAATCCTGATCCGTGGGGGGTAGGGGTTTGGTGAACCTTTAACTTCAATTTTACAGTTTATTTACTCCCTTTCATTTCCGTTTTAACCTGGTCCCAAAAACATTTGGGGGGGGGGGGGGAGCTACCCTTTGTTAATTCACCTTTTATATGTAAATTTAAGAAAAATGTTTGCTGCGAGAAAACGTGTGCTGAAGGGGGTAGTATCGTCCCCCTGCCCCTGCTCCACTCCACCCCCCTCCACCCCCCACTTCAATGCTAAGTGCCTGTTTTTTCCTGTAACATTGCTCTTTATTGTTCTCTCAAATACTAATATTTATTCAACATTTTGGTGTAAATCTAATGTACACAATATTCCTATTTCTTTAATGAACATTTATAACGTAAAAATCGAATTTTCCTATACTTTTTTAAATTGCGTAAATATAAGTTCGAAGTTCCCCAAAACAGCTTTCGAATTTCCTCCCAAACGTTTACCGAAAAGTCAATACACGCATGCACACATCCTGGTTATAGTGCCTGGTTGTTCTATATAAATAATAGCCTATTCTATACATCGTTCTGATGGACAGTTGGTTTACGCATGCGCACATCCTGGTTGTAATGCCTGGCTACATCATATAAAATATTATATTTATATTTTTAAGTGTCCTTTACTGTGATAACCAAGCCCAATAATTTCATTAAAAAACGAGCGACACAAAATGGGCATAACCGAAAAACAGTATTGGCTGCGCTGCGTAATAATACATAGCATGTGTTATTCATTAAAAACAGTGGTTTTAAAATGTTATTTTAAAGTGTAGAAATTGGAAATAATATAGATATAAGTATTAGAGTAATAAGAAATCATTCTTTGAATAATATGAGTTGATAATTTTGGCAAAGCGTGGTCAAATCTATCATAAATCCCTTCGAGCTTTATTTGATTTGAACATGTCCCGACAAAAATCACCGGAGACTAGTAATACTCAAAGAATGATTCCTTATTCTTAAATCAATTTCTATTCCAGAGAGGTATTTTTTTTTAAAGTATGGCGTAATCTCACGGTTTGGTGATGTAATGACATGAAAAATGTAGATATATGTTAATAAATCAGCATGCTCATCGAATGATAGCATTAATTAAACAAATTTTTGGAATTTGCACAGAAACCCGTCGAAACAAATCTGTATATATTGAATTTTAGGTGAAATTGCATTGCTACATATATATAAGTTCTTAAATATTTTGTTTCTATCTATGTAGGAATTCTAGCAAAGCTGATAAAGTATGGTGTCTTTTGGAAGTGTTACATCTGTTACCATGGTTACAGCAACAGCTGTGACAATATGTCCCTCCACTTTTGTTTATATGCCAGTTTACCTCATTTACCATTTCGCCGTTTAACGCCGATCAATTGATCGGCGCATTTCGTCGTACGCCGATATGGGACAAATGAAGTCCGCCCCGTCTAATTTGTTCCCCAAAACATGAAATTTGTTCCCACAAATTGGATGAAAATATGTTTTAACCGATTTTAAAAAACCGAAATTATGAATTAAAACTTTGAAAAAACGAATTCAAGAATTCGTTATTTCAAATTTAATTTGTAAAAGCAGATTTCAAAATTGAAATAACGAATTCAGCGAATGTGTTATAACAGATTAAATTCGTTATAACGAATTCCTAAAATTTGTTTTAACAGATTTAATTCGTTATAACGGATTCAACAATTCGTTATAACGATTTAAATTCGTTTTAACAAATTCAAGAATTCGTTATATCGAATTCAAAAATATAACGAATTAAATCTGTTATAACAAATTTTAGGAATTCGTTATAACGAATTTAATCTGTTTTAACAAATTCGCTGAATTCGTTGTTTCAAATTTTTAAATCTGTTTTAACAAATTAAATTTGAAATAACGAATTCTTGAATTTGTTCTTTCAAAGTTTTAATCCGTAATTTCGGTTTTTTAAATCGGTTATAACATATTTTCACCCAATTTGTAATAACAAATTTCATGTTTTCGGGAACAAATTAAACGGGGCGGACTTCATTTGTCCCATATCGGCGTACGACGGAACGGCGAAATGGCAAATAAAGTAAACTGGCGTAAGAACAAAAGTGGAGGAACATATTGTCACAGCTGTTGCTGTAACCATGGTAACAGATGTAACAATTCCAAAAGACACTTTACTTTATCGGCTTTGCTAGAATTCCTACATAGAAACAAAATATTTAAGAACTGCTATATATGTAGCAACGCATTTTCACCAAACATATTGTGCAGGATATACATATATACGGGTTTCTGCGCAAAATTTCGAAAAGTTGTTTAGTCAATGCTATTTATTATTGAACATGCTGATTTATAAAAGGGTACATGCAGCCCAGCCAATGTCGAACTTATGTCATAGAATTTATTTACCAGAATTTAATGCAAAAACCGCATCGAAATCGATGCAAAAATAATGGAGTTACGCCTCTTCAAAGTGCATATTTTTACCTCTTTTAGAAATCTAATCAAGAGAAAATGAATTTAGGCGATAACAAGGCTTCAGTGACGTCACGAGGTCAACACAAGGGAAATTTCCTTACAAAGCTATCCAAAATATATTCAATTTTACAGCAAAAATGATTGATATAAGTCTGATGTTTTGACGTATCTAGTTATTTTAAGTATTGTAAATTTAGAAAGTTGTATCCGTAATTATTTTGTTATAGTCAGATTTCTTTTTAAACGATTTTAAATTTGCTATTCTAATCGCCTTTTACCAATGAATAGGATATCTTTAAACGCTTGCATGTGCAGATTTATGTTCATTATTCATATTTATTTTGGTCGGAGCGTGTTCAAATCCAATAAAGCTTGAAGGGAGTTATGATAGATTTGATATGCACGCTCCGACCGAAATTATCACCTCATAATATTCAAAGAATGGTGCCTTTTTGCTTTTAATTATATTATTTCCAGTTTCTACACTTTAAAACAACATTTCAAAACCACTGGGTTTTTTTTTCATGCATAGCACGTTATGTATTATTGCAGCCCAGGGTCAGAGTAAGTACTACCAGAGTCGGTGTACTTATCACCAGGGTCTGTATACGCATAACCAGATTCAGTTTACCAATCACCAGGACACCAGGGTCTCAATACTTATCCCGAGGGTCAATGTGTCTTTGTGCTCATCACCAGGGTCTGATTACCCATAGCCAGAAATCCACGTATCATCACCAGGGTCTCAATGCATATCACCAGGGTCAGTTTACGTTTCACCAGGGTCTATATGCTTATCATCGGGGTCTGTATACTAGTATTAATAGGGCCAGAGTGCACATCACTAGCATCTGTATACCCATATCCAGAATCAGTATACCCATCACCAGGGCAAGTTTACCTATAACCAAAGTTAGTGTACCCAATTACAAGAGTGTGTACATGTATACGCGTAACCAGAGCCAGTATACCCATCACCTGGGTCTCAATACCTATAACAATATAGGTTTTGAGACCCTGGTAATGGGCAGACCCTGGTGATACGAACACTTGCCTTGGTGATATGGATTAAGACCCTGATGGTGGGTTCTAATGACTTGGTGATGGGCACACATACCCTGGTGATACGTACACTGACCCTGGTAATAGATATAGCCATCCTGATAATCGTAATATTGACCCAGGTTATGGGTATACAGACCCTGGTGATACGAACACTTACCCTAGTGATACATACACTGACCCTGATGATACGTACACTGACCCAGGCTTTTTGTATGCAGACCCAGATGATGGGCACGCAGACCCTGGTGATACGTACACTGACCCAGGTTATGGGTATATAGACTCTGGTGATACGAACACTAACCCTAGTGATACATACACTATGCTATTAAAACATTTAAAATCCTAATCCGTGGGGGTATGGGGAAAGGCGTACCTTTAACTTCAATTCTACAGTTTATTTCCTACCTTTCATTTCAGTTTTTACCTGGTCCCAAAAACATTGAGGGGGGGGGACTCCTTGATAATTCACCTATTATATGTAAATTTAAGAAAAATGTTTGCGGCGAGAAAGCGTGTGCTGAAGGGGTTAGTCTAGCTCGTCCCCCTGCCCCTGCTCCACTCCACCCCCCCCCCCCCCCTCCGATGCTAAGTGCCTGTTGTTTTTCTGTAATATTGCTCTTTTTTGTTCTCCCAAATACTAATATTTATACAACAATTTGGTGTAAATCTAATGAACACAACATTCCTATCTCTTTTAATGAACATTTGTAATGTAAATTTCGAATTTTCCTAAACGTTTTTAAATTGCGCGAATATCAGTTCGAAGTTCCTCCAAACAGCTTTCGAAATTCCTTCCAAACGTTTACCGAAAAAGTCGGTACACGCATGCGTACATCCTGGTTATAGTGCCTTGTTGTACTATATAAAATCAAAGTACTGAAGAACTGATGGGAGTTGATTTTATCGATTATTATTTATTTTAAAATCAATGATATGTTATTTTGAATGGCAAGTACTTTCATATAAGTATTTGAATTACGCACATTTTTAATAATATGAATTCTTCCACATGAATTTCGTGAAAACCTAATATGTATCATGTTGTATAATATTCAAAGATCTATTATATCACACTACGTATCAGTAATCGGAATAGTTATGAGAAATTGTATGGATCCAAGCAAAATTGAACTCTAGTCTCGTTCAACAAGACTCTCGGCTGTATCCGTTAATCACCGACAAGCAAGAGAGACTCTCTGCTTGTCGGAGATTTACGGAGACAGCCTAGCGTCTGGTTGAACGAGCTCTGGCGTAGGAATATATAAAATGTACGACTTCAAAAATTATCTAAATTGTTCGTATCATTTAAAATCTAACTATTTACAAGGTATATATAAATAAGTTTCCTTGAAAAACAATGCTTCAGAACTCATTACATCGAATTTATTGATTAGAACTAAATGTTGTCAGCAATGTTGATTTGTACTTAGGTCCAAACACTGTTTTACTTTCGGTTTGCCTGAGTAACTGTATACATGTAGGAGAGTTGATTAAAATCAACTCCCAAAAATAGCCTATTCTATATATCGTTCTGATGGAAAGTTGGTTCACGCATGCGCACATCCTGGTTATAATGCCTAGCTACCTCATATAAAATATCATATCTATTTTTTTAAGTGTCCTTTACTGTGATAACCCAGCCCAATAATTTCATAAAAAACGAGTGACACAAAATGGGCGTGTCATACAGCATAACCGAAAAACAGTATTGGCTGCGCTGCGTAATAATACATAGCATGTGTTATTCATTAAAAAAACAGTGGTTTTAGAATGTTGTTTTAAAGTGTAGAAATTGGAAATAATATAAATATAAGTATTAAAGTAATAAGGAATCCTTCTTTGAATATTATGAGTTGATAATTTCGGTCAGAGCGTGGTCATATCTATCATAAATCCCGTCGAGCTTTATTTGATTTGAACACGTCCCGGCCAAAATCACCTGAGACAAGTAATATTCAAAGAATGATTCCTTATTCTTAAATCAATTTTATTCCAGACCGGTTTTTTTAAGTATGACGTAATCTCACGGTTTGGTGATGTAATGAGATGAAAAATGCAGATCTATATATGTTAATAAACCAGCATGCTCATTGATTGATAGCATTAATTAAACAAAGTTTTGGAATTTTGCACAGAAACCCGTCGAAACAAATCTGTATATATATTGTATTTTTGGTGAAACTTCATTTCTACATATAGTTCTTAAATATTTTGTTTCTATCTATGTAGGAATTCTAGCAAAGCTGATAAAGTAAGATGTCTTTTGGAATCGTTACATCTGTTACCATGGTTACATTTACTTCATTTAATACCATTTCGCCGTTTAACGCCCATCAATAGATCGGCGCATTTCGTCGTACGCCGATATGGGACAAATGAAGTCTGCCCCGTTTAATTTGTTTCCCAAAACATGAAATTTGTTACCACAAATTGGGTGAAAATATGTTATAACTGAGTTTAAAAAACCGAAATTACGAATTAAAGAATTCGTTATTTCAAATTTAATTTGTTATAACGAATTCAAGAATTTGTAATTTCAAATTTAATTTGTTAAAACAGATTTTGAAATTTGAAATAACGAATTCAGTGAATTTGTTATAACAGATTAAATTCATTATAACGAATTCCTAAAATTTGTTATAACAAATTTAATTCGTTATAACGGATTCAACAATTCGTTATAACGATTTAAATTCGTTTTAACAAATTCAAGAATTCGTTATATCGAATTCAAAAATATTTTATGATAGGTCCTAAAAGGGCTTCCGTAGGCTTCCGTATGTAACTTTTAATCCATATGCAATTTTAACACTGTTGTGTTTATTCTAATAAATAACACATTGACATTAAAAATCTCACCAGGGTGAAAGGAATAAAGCGATATATAGTGCTAAATTGCCAATGTGTCACATGTACACACAAACCACATAATGATGTATGTAATGCGTATAGAGAATGTACATAATGAGGTAATTGTGTTATGAATAGAGATAATATTTTGCTTATCAATTCCAAACATATTGTATGTTTTTGCCATGTGTGCTAAAAATATATTCAAAACAAGTAAGGCAAACCTGTAACATATTTATAAAAACGTTAATTTTTTTACTAACCAAACGAAAAAAACCCCACTATATATACTATGTAATCGTTAAATTTCATTTGAACATAATTATCAAATTGTTTTCATTTCTTGTGTTTTCATTCATCTTTTTTTCCCGATAGATGCCGATGCCCTTTGTGAAAATGCACAATATTTTTTGAGTGAATTATAAACATATATAAACATATAAATTTGAATTAGTATGTGCATTTAGAAAATAGTGTCCATATGTATGTGTTATATAACAAGAAATGTAGATACCAGGGACTTTTCAGACTTATTGTTTAACAGTACTATAATGACTGATGTAAAATAAGTAACAAAAAGAGAGTTCTTTTATTATCTATACAAATATGATAAAATTATTCCAATAGCAAGATTTTTGAACATACATTAAATAAGCATGCTATCTATCTCAATCAATGTGAATGAAAGAAGAGAGCAATATAACAAATTAAACAATTATGGAAACGAACAACCAATGACATAAATAGTGAACAATATGATAATTCAATAGAAACGCATATGTCAGCTTAATTTACTTAATTTAAATTGATTAAATTGAAGTCATAACGAGATTTCTGATTGGCTAAATAATTAATTTATCGTATAAAGAATGATGTTTACGCCATTGTTAGACAAACGTTAAAAATAATATCAATCTGCCTGACGTAACATTTAAATTTTATACAATCTAATGTAATTTTTACGATCAAATGGCTGTTCTTAGCTATAGTTGATTGGTAAAAATTAAATCATTAGGAATGAATTCAATATTTTTTTTGTTTTATACGATATAAAATGGTTTGGGGCAGTTTACGCTTTATAAACCGCGAAGCGGTTTATAAACATGCGTAAACTGTTTCAAACCATTTTATATCGTATAAAACCAATAAATATTTAATTCATTGCTTATAATTGAATTTTTTACTCTTCATTGTAGATAAAAACGGTCATTTGACCTTTAAAATGACGTAAATTTGTACAGAATTCAAACGTAACGTCAGGTGTATTGATACGTTTTTTACGTTAGTCTTACTATGACGTAGGCAACATTCTTTATACGATATAAACTAAATTTTAGCCAATCAGAAAGCGCGTTACAACCAGAATTAAATTATTAAGGAATTAATTTAATACTTATTAGTTTTATCTGACATACAATAGTTTGGAACAGTTTACGCTTTTTTTTATAAAACGCTTGGCGGTTTATAAAGCGTTAACTGCCCCTTACCATTCTATATCGAAAAAAAACCCTAAAAATATTGAATTCCTTAATCAACCATTGTAAAAACAAATAGCCTCCTCTATGAACGTCAATTATATCATTTTTTTATAAACATTTTCTCTTTTAAAAAGCTTTTGGTTATTCTGATTGAACGTATGGATGTTTTACTTTGAAATAAAAAAATGTAAGGATATAACACTAAACAGAATATTGCAACGAGTTTAAAAACATCTATATTTTTAGAAACGATCAATCGAAGCATGAACGACCGATGTCTTTAATTGTCGCCAATTTTTTATTCAATGTCATTTATTTATTTTGCAAAGGTGTTTTTTAAGTTTTTTACAAATTAGTGCGACAGTGTTCCATTAAAAGTTGGACAATGTTGTAATGTCCTCTGTAGGAAGCTATTTTGATTGGATTTGGTTTTGCTTCCATGCAAATCTTCATATCTACACCAAAGTCAAGCAATAGTTTAACAATACTGTAATGTCCGTTTTGACAAGCTATATGAAGAGGTGATACAGCCTGTCTTACAATCAATTGAGTATCAGCGCCTGCGTTCAGTAAAAGCTGAGCACAACTGATATGACCTCCATGACAAGCCATGAAGAGAGGACTTGTTCCGTCTTTCATGCATACATTTACATCTTGTTGCTTACTCAATAAAAGTTCTACAATGCTAAAATGTCCATTTTGACAAGCAACAGAGAGAGGACCTGCCCCATTTGTATTGCATAAATTGACATCAGCTTCATTTTCAATCAAAAGCTTTACGATACCATTGTGTCCAGTGCGACTAGCTACATAAAGTGGACTTATGTTATTTACTTTACATAAATTAACATTGGCTCCATTATCAAGCAAAATCTTAACAAGACTCTCAAATCCGTTTTGACACCCAATAAGAAGGGGACTTTCTGCGTCATTGTTACACATATTTATGTCCACATTTTTGTTTAAAAGAAGTTTAACAATATTGCTATGTCCAGTTTTGCACGCCAAATGCAATGGAGAATCTCCATTTTCATTGCAAAATTCAACATCGGCACCACAACTTAGTAACTTTTGAGCAGTATCATCAAATCCATATTCACAAACAATGCCGAGAAGTGTTGATCCATTTATGCTACAGCCATTTATTACAACACCATTATCCATCAAAAACTTTATTACTCTGTCAAATTCGTCGGGACTAGATGAATCAGGATGATTTGAAGAGGTCTCCTTCCCTATTCTAAAATGGGTGCTATTTTTCAAAATATAACATACAACTTTGCCGATCTGTTTTTTACCAACTTTACAAAAATAGTTCGTTTGGTTTTCTTTGCATTTGATCTTCGGTTTACTCTTTGTTAGAAAATCTTGAAAAGATTCAATCTGCAAATTAAGACTAGCTACAAAAAGAGGACTTGCTTCCAACTCTTCGGTTAAATCACAATTGATTTCTCCTGTGTCTAATTGTAGCACATAGCAATTATTTTCTCTGAAACAAGCAATGCAAAGGCGACCTGTAATTTCTTGTTCGTTGTAATTGAGTTTCAAAGCATTGCCGACTGGTAACTTCCCAAAACTCTTTTGTCTTATTTCAATTACTGTCGAGGATTGTTGTATTCTATTATTTGTAAACAGATGATCAATAGCACGCATGTCTTGTATGAAGTAATCTATGGATGCATCCCACTTTGTAGAAGCTAAAAAAGAGAATCACTCTTTGTTTATATCCTTTGAATCAAACTATTATTATCTTTCAGGTTAAACTAAGTGATTTGAAAAAAAAATGTTCATATTACTTTTTTCCTCTGGATTATCTGTTTTCCTTGCTTTTGAAACGCATTTCTTAGTCTTTTTTGACCCTTCTGTCTTTTCTCTTTCATTAGCTTTGACTACCAAAGAAGAAATAAATGTTTTATTCCTGGGTTTTTCTCATACCAATGACATGTGTTTTATAATCTACTGCAAATAAATTTGATTCCTTGCATTGATCTCACTACTTAATTGTAATATAAAAAAAACTGCTTAGTTTAACTGTTAACCTTATCTTACGCGTTAATAAAAAATCTAATAAACAATTTCTGTTACTGGAAGCAAACATTTATATCCGTATAGTGTCTCACAGTCTCTCTCTTATATTACAAGATATTAGGTATAAATGCAATTTGCGTTACTCAGTGTTAATATAAATCAGACCAAAAACAAATAATTATACACTACATTATAAAACACTACCTTTGGTTTTTCGATACAGGTAGATGCCACCAAATAAAATTGCCACAATCACATACACTAATAAAGTTAGCATCCATATCAACATCTGGTGCTCCTTGTCCAGTGAGTCTCTGTCTGATATCGTGCTGGGTGTTGTCAGATGTCTTGAAGTACTGGGTGACAGTTTGTAAAATAATCCATATATTATACATGTACTTCACACGGGTAATTTCTTTAATTTTGTGAATTTTTTTTCTGATTCAATATTTAATCCTAAATACTACTTATTAACTAATATTTAACCGTAAATACTACATATTAACTTTTAAGTTTATATTAGCATTATGAAAGTAAAAATAACTAGATCTGACATTTACTAATACCTATTGTCGATTAAGACATGAAAGGTAGTTTAAAAGAAATTATGAAATAGGCAATTTGTTTACAATGTACATAAGTATGATTATGGTTAAATCTATTTACACTTTTTCTAAAAAAAATCTTCAAGAAGATAAATTAAATTATTCAAAGGCTTCTTTAAAAAATATATCCCCTAAAATGACAAATATTACGATTCATAGATAGGGAAGATACTTTTCGTTAATAAAAACGACTTTCAGATCGATGTATCAACAGCAATATATTTATAAATACCTGTTACAGACAGGATCGGCGAGGAAGCACCCATTTCTAATTGACAAACAGCTCTGATCTAAAAGAGGCATGTTTCAGTTTTAAATTTCATAATTGGAGAATATGTTATCCAGATACATGTTTTTGACTAAACGCAATTTTGTAATTTTAAATAAGAGGAAATATACAAATTGTTTCTGTTTACATTTAAATATTTCATCACTGAAGTAAGACACATCTGGACACCCTTTCATGAAAGTACGACAGCTCATTGCATCCACAAGAGAATTATGTCTGTAGAGAAATAAGCACATGCCTGAAATCGGAGTAAAGAAAAAAAAATTAAAGTGTAAATGTAGTTTATTCAATTACACAGAGCGCTTAATATCAATCAATGCATAAGATTAACTGTAATTTTAAACCTTCTTTTCAAAACATATTTTTGTTAAAAATATAATGTTTACATAAACCATTTATTATATTCCTTCAATTGACTTTTTTTTTACCTTTCTGAATTCGTATTCGAAGGTCAGTGTAACAAAACTGTAAAAGTTTTGTAAAGTCTTCATTTGGAATACAGGTGTATCCATTGGTTTTCGTACAGTTTATTGATGATGATCTCTCTCTCCACTCTGTCCTATTTCTGGGGCATAAATCAGTGACATAAACTGGAAACGCATAGCCGTCCAATGGTTTCTAATTCATATAAAACAACTAGTTTAAAAACTCCGATTTATCTGTTCAAAGTGGGAGATGATTTTTTGTTTGACTGTCGTAATAAGTGGATGCACCACTCTTTTACTAGCAATATATAGTTACCTGAATATGATGCCGATGATATAAAAGAGCAATACTTTAAGTTGTGGATTCATAAATGAAGGATTCCTTTTACCTTGGAAATCATATACCACATGTTCCTTGCTTCACTATATACTAGATTGAAAAATGTGAGTTGTTTGCTTAATCAGATTATAAAATTACGTATTAGGTTTGTAACAGACTAATTACAGAAAACAATCGGGTTGATTAGTCTCATTGACGGCAAAGCAAAGCTGACCGTCTATGAGACTCCACAGGTACATAAATAATCCTCTAATCTATATGACGTTACAATAAACAACGTGATGTCAAAATTAACCTGTCAATTTTTAATCTCTGGTTCAAATTATGATAAAACTATAGGCGTAAATTGTCACAAGAAACTCTACTCTTAAGTATTATCATTGATGACGTCACATGCCAGTTTGATAATGAAGATTATTTTCGAGAAATATTTTTCGTCGCAATGCAGTGTAAACAATGCTTAAGTACGACTTATTTGATACAGATACCCAATTTTTAAGATGGGTGTCAGTTAGGAAATAATCAGATAACACGGGCATAGATATTTTGTTTTATAAGCGAGTGTTACAAGCAGATACCCATGTATGGCGTTACCGGCCTTTCTTCTGTCAGTGTGTACAAAACAAGTAAACGTATAACACTACCCCGAATATTATTCAAGTTGAATTTTGCAAAACTCAAAAGTATATGACCTACAATACTTTAAACGTGCTGCTAGAATCCTTTGTTTAATTGTTTGGAATGAAAATTACAATGTATTTTCAATTAAATACAAGAAATTGAGTGGTTTCGGATAAATCAAAATGACAATATATGTTTTATGCGATTAACAATATTATTCTAGCAGTTATACAATTAAACAAGTGCTCTATTTTAAACTGTCATGTGATACCACGGTACGACAAGATCGACTTGATTTTGAAGAAGAAATATATTAGTGAGCACTATCACTTCATATTAATATTAATGTGCAGCATTGTTTTCGTAAAAATAATAATTTTTTAAAATGATCATGATATCATTAATCTCGGAGTTGCTTTAACCTACCTGCATGATTATCTATGTAAAGCAGTGTTTAAAGTACGGCTTCGAGAAAAATATGCAAGAGACATGTTTTAATCTTAAGAAAATTGTCCACATTAAACCCAATCATAAAATATGATCATACGCAAAGATAGGTTATGGTTTGAATACATTGAATGTACTAAGAGGGTCCGAGATATAAGACAAAATAAAACAAAGAAATTGTGGTGTTTATCTGAATAAACGAACCCAGTTGATTTCACGATTCAAGAGACAAACTTCAGAAATATGCAAAAAAAATTACATCTGATCGAGCCAGATATTTTAAAGATACAACAAAGCCAGGGATGTTTTGTTTGAAGCAGCAATTACACAGATATTATTCAACTTTCAATCAATCAATCAATCCAAAAATCAACCCAAGAGCTTGAAAATAAACAAGAAAAATTGAAAGGAAAACACACAAGCGAAATACATTTTTCTAATGTAATAATGTTCTGCAAGTCAGTCAATTATCCACTGGAAAAGAGATGCTGCAAGATGCTAATGGTATAAAAATTTGCTCCGCTAGTGCGGTAAATGATGCAATGTCATTTTGGGAGACCGTCGTTTTGAGATTGCAAACTGAATAAATGAATATACAAAAGTACTTAAAGATAGTTTTGTTTATCATTTTTATCTAAACCCTTATTTCAGTAGTAAAAGATTAATACTTACTAATTGAAAAGGTTGGATCACTGAATACACCAATGGACTAAACATTATTAAACACAGACGAATTGTTTCTGCCATGTTTACTTGTACAAAAAGGTATCTTAAATCAGTTTAATACATGTACTGCGTAACGATTATCTGTTTTTGTTGTAAGTTTTATTTGCTTTGTACACTTATACGATAAGCGGTATCACAATGTTAACGTCCCATACAAAAATGTTTTATCTGTACTATTGTATATCTTGTAATTTTCGCGATTATAATTTTCGTTTTTCTGCAATTTCTGTCAAATCTAAAATAAAGTGTATACGCGGAAATTATATTCTGTATTAGTTTCTATAAGAAACTTTTAAAATTGCAAATATTGGACGACGCAGATGCTACATATTTCTCAATTTTTGCATATTTTGTGACACGCGACGAAACCCCGGATATACGGTATTTTGATTGTTTTCTTTTGTCCATATTTAATCTCATTCGTTAACATTATGCTTTTATCTGAGCTCAAATAGAAAACACATGTTACTTTTTTATCATCTTATTTCAGTGACTATTCATTTTTATAAAAAGACCTCTACATTAGCAACAGTGCAAATATTAAAAAAAATCAAAGTACTGAGGAACTCACGGGAGTTGAATTTGTCGATGTTTATTTATTCTAAAATCAATGATATGTTATTTTGCATGACAAATACATGTAGTTTCTAATTTGAATTACGCACATTTTTATAATATGAATTTTTTGACTTTTTCGACAAGAATGTCGAGAAACCCCCATATGAATCATGTTAAATAATATTCAAAGATAAAATTAATTCAATCAAACTATGTATCAGTAATATAAATATTTATCGATAATTGTATGGATTCAAGCAATATTGAACTCTAGTCTCGTTCAACAAAACGCTCGGCTGACACCGTAAATCTCCGACAAGGATTTACGGAGAGAGCCAAGCGTCGAGTTGAACGAGACTATATTGAACTCTGGCCTCGGAATACATACGACTACAAAAAAAAAATATTTAAATTGTTCGTACCATTTAAAATCTGACTATTTTCAAGGTATTTATACATACGTTTCCTTGAAAAACAAAGCTTTAGCATACATTACATCGAATTTATCAATTATTTTCAAGTCTTGTCAGCAGCAATGATTTGTGCTGAGGTCCAAACACTGTTTCTCTTTCGGTTTGTCTGTGTAACTGCATAGGAGAGTTGATTAAAATCAACTCCCAAAAACGAATCATGCTAACTCTAAAAACCACAAGTAAACATTTCACAGTGTACACTCGTTGTTATGTGATAATGCGGAAAATAACAAACTAAATTGATTAGTTTGATTTTGTTTAGATAACCAAACATTTGAATATTGATTGTTGTTTAAATTTGCTTAAATGCAGAAGGGAAAAAAGGAAAGAGACAGACAGACAATTGTACAAATGTTAACACTGTTCGTACAAACGTAGCTTATTCAATACCCAAACTAATTACACTACTGAATTTTAATCGGTACTTAAAAAATCTTTTAGTTTATAGACAGCGTTTTGTTAGGTTTTTTTCTCGCACAAACGATTATGTTGATATTGTTAAGTTCTTGGATAATATAATCTTGTGTAAACAAATAATTCATTTTATTTGTTTTTAACATCATATGTTAGGGGTTATTTTTTCGTCTCGTTATTAAAACCTCGATAAGACTTCGATAAAACTTGAAAAAGAACAAATCGTTTAAGATACTCATATGTCCATCTGTACATGTATATTGTAAATACAAATCATGCTATCACTTAATATGTATTTAAATCAACAAGACATACAACAGAAGCGTTCACGACCAAAATATTATCGTATCAACTTGTTCTTCATAGCAGATTATTATGTCTGGGTTGCCTCTTGACGATACCTGATGCCTTCTCGTGTTATGATTAAGAGCAATACAAGTGATATAATAGAACCTGTTGGAATTGTTATATGTCGTACAACTGTGACAATAGTTTCTTGTAATTTATTCGTGGCTTCTCCTCCCTTTGTTTCTACCAAAACCGTCGTTTCTTCTATTAAAAAATGATAAGTTAGAAATAATTAAAGGGGCATGGTCACGATTTTGGTCAAATTTTATGTTTCTGTTTTTATTATTTACAATGCTTTCGGAATGCATTTCTAATTATCAATTTGAATTTGAGAGTCAGTCTTTAAGGTTTAAGCAAGATACAGAGCTCACAAATATGTGTCATGTAAACAAGGCTCGTGCCCTGTTTTTGTTTACATTGGTTCAATATACCAATAACAAATCTGTTTTCAAGCTGATTTGTTTATCTCCTTATTCATTTTAAGCCCCTTTCACAATTGGTGCACAAGCAGAAGCGACCAAATATTCGTGCGACCGAAAAAAACAGATATGAACCGCATATAATCGCATATCAAAAAGGTATTCGTACGAATTTCGTACAATCTAAGCGAACGTTGTGCGATGTAAACGCATTCAATCTAGCGATAAATCTTGCGTCTGTATGCGACTGTTGTACAATGAAAGCAACTGTTGAAAGATAATAAGATAGGAACGCGTGAGAGACTAAGTGATCGGACGATTGAACGTGCGCCAATGTGATTGGACGTGCGATTATGCGTTCCATGGTACGAATTATCGTGCGAGTCAGAGAGGGTGTATTTACACCGCCCATATTCAGTAGACATGGTTGAAAGCGAGAAAAATACAGATTTGCAGCAGCATTTATTATTAGGCCCTATACCTCACTATGATTATTCTATTGTATCTGATTAGTCTAGAAAGTCACGTGACAGGGCGATGTCATAAGAATGAAAAAGCCGATACATGTATGAGCACACGATGTAGACATATATGATTAGATCAAAAATATTTAATCACTATGATTCTCTTTATATCTCAGAACCAACTTAACTATGATTTATGAAAGAAACGTCAGACAGTTACATGGAAAATCAAACAATCAAGACGTTAATGTTGCGACTGTTGAAAAGTCAAACATAATTAGAAATCAACGTATTTTGTGTAATCATATGTTGCTTGTAATAATAAAACGTTTATTGCATTAATGTTCAGGGAATATGAAGATTTATTCCCCAGAAAAACATTTTTTTTCGGACGAAGCCCTCGGGAAATATGATTTTTTTCTTGAGGAAATAAACCTTCATACATGTATTTCCCTCACCATCATGTAATAAATGTATATTGTAAATTTTGTTCTTAAACAGAAAATATATGAAACAGGGTATACATACTAGTAGCAAAGCATTGCATATTGAGGCTGATAATTCGTGCAATGATAGTAAAACGTTGGAAGATTACATGAAACACGTTGAGCAACAGTCTCACCGTCGCAAAACAGACGCATAAACAACAGCAATTTATCTTACGATCTTTATAAATCGTGTAACACTCTTACGAGTACACAAAACTTTGTAAAACGTTCGTACTAATGTTCGTTTGGTCGCGTCTGAATAGTGTGCATGTCTACTATTCAGAGGAGACTTGATGCGACCAGTAAAACGCAGGCAACGAATGTGAGAGCTCATGCAACATCAGCGAGGGCTCATGCAACGTATGCGAGAGCTCGTGCGAAGCTCAACAATTTCGATCGCAAGGTGGTGTAAAGTGGTCGTGCGCCAATTGTGAAAGGGGCTTTAAGCATAGATAAACAGTTCCCTAACGTTTTACATATTAATTTTAGGTCTAGAAATGTAATTTTCACTTCAACACTCAAAAGCTTTGTTTACATGGCAAAGATTTGTAAAACTTTTTATCTCGCCTGTAACTCGACAAATGACACTCAAATTTTGGTTGCCTATTAAGAATGCCCCACTGAAGCATTGTAAACATTAAAATCGGAAAAATAATTTTTGACAAAAATCGTGACCCATTTAGTAGTTAATCAATTGGTGGCAAGTCTTACGTTTTGAGAAATTAAACTTTTGATAAATGAATATACACATACGACATGCAAAATATAACCATTAACAGTTTAAACTTACTCATTTATAATCATCTGTTCACAAAAAGGAAAATGCGGAAACAGAATTTTTTAAAAAGGAAATGAACTACTGATTACACTGTGGTAAAATATAAGCAAAATGCACCAACCCAAAAATGCAATATTGTATGACATTTTTAGCATCATCATTATTCTTAATTAAGGTAATCACATTATAAATAACCATATAACAACGCAAGCTAATACAATTACAACTGATGTAGTGTACGTAATATGACATAAACTACATATTGTTAGTGAATGGACCACTTACCTTGATGGTTATATTGTTTCATACCTAAACAATATACAATGGTATTCCATTGCAGATGGGAATCAAAATTTTTAGAAATGTTACGCCATAATATAGGTATATTATCATACTGTAAAAGCTATTGAAATCATGGTAGCTTTAAATATGCTTTGAATTAAGGTCACTGTCACTGTCACAAATCATCATAAGATATTTGTTTGTTAAAATAGCTAAAATAAAGAAATTGTTAAACATCTCACTTATTATTAAGTACAGTTGTATTTTAATTGCACGTATAATATTTTTCGTAAGAAAAAAAGTTTAAAATTAACGTACAAAATAAGAACTATACGCGACAAGATCTAATTTCTCCCCCCTTCTTTTATAAATTAGAGAAAATAATCATGTCTTAAAGATATTTTGATTAGATAAAACAGAAACGGAACATGCTACTTAAAGAAGTCTAAAAGTTGTTTAACATCAATTATTCCTCGTGCCTGTATGACGTCACGTAAGTGGGCCATTTCCTGCATTTTCTTAAAAGCATGAACATTTCACCAGTTGTTCTTTATTTTTAATAGTAGGAGGTATATATAATGCAACGTAGCTCTAAAATCATTTTTACGAATAGTATTGTTTATATCATTGTGCATATCATATTAGAAAATGGTGTTGGGGCAAACGTGCGCTCGATGTTTACCTTTTTTTAAACTGGTAGGAAATCCCCCATTTGTTGGCCAAAATACCTTCTTTTTTTTAAATTAGTTCATCATTAACATCTAATATTTCTATTATGACTTCGAATAGACAATTTATATTTAAAAACTTGAATTACATACATATCAACATATCTTTTAGCAAATTTCTTTTCATTCATGCTCAATTCATAATTTTAAAATTTTTTGGCATAAAAACTTGAGCTCTTTATCCCGCACATAGTTCCTTGAAATATACTCAATTGGGCCAGTTTTAGATCAACAAAAAGAGTACTGGATTTGTAGACATTGGCTAAAATGTATTCGTAAATGTAGTTAATGGCCTACAAATTACTAGATATTGATTAAAGTAAGTTTGCACATACAAATATTGTTTGTGCAGTGCTCATCATATACAGAAGTTTCAGAAAGGCCATAGAGAATTCAGGGGGAAAAACCCACTATGTTCGAATTGCTTATGCCATAAAAAAATATGTAAATATTCTTCATCTAGGCTCTCTTTAAAGATTAAATCATGAATAATGCATGGACATTAAAACCTAAATGTTAAACACATCGTTATTTGAATCCATGGCGTATATAGTGATGATCTAACCGACTAATTGATGAACACCTTACGTACACACTATCGGCTATTTACAGTTGTTTGTTTTTTGTATATTGTAACATGTGGTGATTACGAACAGTGTTCAAATTCAAACGTCCGAAGAAAAAAAACAAAAAAGAGCAGTGCAAACACGGACCTCTTAAACAAAACTAGACTTTGACCCGTGTGTGCGTGGGTTGACATTGTATATGATATCGGACATTTACAAAAAAAATAAATCGACATACCGTATTGTTGCTGTTTACCTAATAAAACTTTAAGCCTACAATAATGCTATTAATTTTACTACACTCTGCTTAGTTGGAATAATCTGTCTCTCGAGACAGGTCTATACCACAGTTAAAATGCCTCCCATATACCATCAATGTAACGAAAAATTGCAGAATCGCTCCGAAACGATATTGGAGAAAATTAATGAAGCTATAATGAAATTAACAGTGAAATTGTCAATAATAAACCATTTTGAGTCAAACAATTTTATACATATTAATGAGGAATTCAACACTTTCTCCAGCAACGTTTTTCACTCGCTTCGAGTTGACATTCGGAACTATCAGGGTTTTTCATTTGAAATGCACTAAGTTAGAGTTATCTCCCGTATTTCCTTTGATACAATATATATATTACAAATTTTCAATGAAAATCTATACGTATTTGTAATATTGCTTTTGAGTTTATCCATGCAAATGTGATATTGTGGAAACAAAAACTAAAAAGCCTCATGTGATTTAGCGTAAATGTAATGCGCATGCGCAAGATTGTAAAATCCGAAAAATCCATACGATTTCCGGATTTTTAAAAGAAATTGTTTTTGATTATTTATTAGCCAAGCTTGATTGAGAAAAAATAAAAAAACAAATTGGTAATCTACAAGTGTCAATAATGTTTAAAATATATAAAACAATTGACAGTACTCTTCCGATTTCATGGTATTAAAGCCCAATAATTCGAGTCTATTATTTTGAATATACATGTAGTAGTATAGATAGATACGATCAAGGCGAGGATTGCGGCCACTTAAAGGTACCTTAAATTTCCATTGTCATATAACACTAGATACCCCTTGGTTCAGATATGAGTAACAATTTGAAGTTTCTCATTAGGTCGTTGAACCTATTTTATATTGGTTTTTGTTGTGTTTTGTTTTGATTTTGTTTACATTGAAGTAGTTTAAAATGTTGACTTTTGTTGCATTTTATTCTATGTATAATAGAAATGAAATGAAAATGCAAGTTGCAAACCTTAATTTAATTTACAAAATTATCTTCATGATATACATGTAAATATAATAATTGTTAAGAATCTTTTCATTGAAATATCCGAGAAACCCATGTATAGCTTTCGGACATCGTTCAAATATTTTTGAAACTATAGTTTACCATGAAACAGATATGTTCATAAACATTAGATAAGAATAAGATGAATCACAACTATTGTAAACTTTAAACATACCACTGATCATACCTTTGGAACAGATAACTTTGGGATAAAATTTGCAAATAAATTAATTTGTAAGCAATGAACAGATTGTGTTTTATGTCAATCGGAATAAATGGTATAATATGCATAAAATGGTGAAGTTGAAGGGGAATTTCCCCTCCTAAATTGGTTTAGCAAAACAATCTCTTATCTGAAAGGGTTGTTTGGGAAGGAGGGGTGATCAAGACTAAAGTGAATCTTGACTTAAAGAACAGAATTTAGAGATATGATATATTGTCCATTAAGCTAAAGCCACGTACATAAATATATTATTGATTTCAAAATATATATAATTATGTTTGCTATTTCAGGCTTGTTTATCTAAAGTGATCGTAGGTTTTATTTTTTTTTTAATTTTACAGGTAAAATTCAATTTAGCTTACGGACATCGTATCACACGTGATGATATACCAATTAGATTAGCTATACCTGCATTGGGGGCATTTATGTTTCTAGTTTAATGGCAAAATGGCTTTTTTTTTTTTTTTTAGAAAATACGATTCAAAAACCCAATAGAATACTTTGAAACGGAATATATCGAACACGTTTAAATAAAGTAATGATACAAATAATGCATTGATAGTATTATTACACACCACACGCTGGCGTCGTTTGTTTCTTTCGCATCAAACCCGATCACGAACTCGAACAATAATATATTGAAATGTAAAAAAATCAATATATTTTGTCGAAAATATGTCGATAAGACGCTACAACTTGTTTTGTTGTTTGACATTCTGAAACTTTTCAGCAAGTCATGTAATTTCCCCAAACTCATACAGAAAAAAGGGGGGGGGTATTGAAGTAGAACAGACTTATAAGCGGACGGACAGTCACCCAGAAAGACGGATTGACGAACACACAAAAAAGCATAAGACACCACCTCCGGTGAAGCCGGTAGGTGACTTATAATGTATTATTAAAAGCATTTTCTTATGTACGAGTAGTGTAAGAATATGTGTGATAATAATTCTTAAAACCTGTGATTTGCAATTGATTTGTTCGCTGATGCTTACATTAAAACAAGTTCCAGTCTTAGTCAGTGTTTAAAAGCGGAAGAATACGAATGATCAGTGAAATAAGTAAAATTGTCGAACTATGTTGTTATGTATGTTAAATCTATGTTGTACCTCTTGAACTGGTGGCCGAATTGCAACCGTAAATGTGGTGACACGGAAAACACTCGCATTTTAATTCACACTTCAGACCATACGATGGTGTTTCACACATTTCAGAGCAGTTGAACCCAAAGTATCCGTCTGGACAATCTGGAAATAGCAAGATAAGTATTCACTAGAAAAAAGCTCGGTTCCTTTCTGCATTACATTTAAAAAAAAATAACTATGGTGTTGATACACCCATTGCATGCTATATCAACGCACTATCAAAAAATGAATAACTTAAATAGTTGTTGAAAAAAGTAATACTCTAACGACGAACATAAAAATGAGGAAACTGTTTATACTCTATCAAATTATTTTGAATCCACGTGCGTTACCTTTGCATTGGTTTCCATCTCTGTAGAAATTATAGCAACAAGACGCTGTGCTGTCCTCCAAAAGTCTGAAATTAAAAACAAACAGAAAATAAAGAGTTACATGTAAGATAACTTAATGTCAAATTTAAAAAAATAGACATCTAAAATAATAAACGATACAGTATGATGTGTTATAGCTGGAACTAGAAGTGTTTATTTTTTGTCCCAATTTCAGTAGTCATTGCTGCGCCGGAAGCAATCCAAAACCATCCATTCATTAAGATATCTTTTTAAATAACCAAAGTGTTTTGACTATTTCGATTTGTCAGTGGTTCACCAAAAGTACTTTCAGTGCTTTTTTGTTAAAATATAAATGTTGCTTATTTGAAACATAAGAGGGTATCAAAAGTATACGAATAGGGTATAATTTACGGACGCGGAGATGCTTATTATACTTTTATATTAATGAAGGATGCTGAAAATATACTAAAAATAATTTCCTCTTTCATTAAATCAGTTGGTGTATGATATACACATTTCACAGAAATTTATCATTAAAGCACACCAATTTAATTGGAATCTTTAAATAAAATCAAATGAAAAACATATGTCTATGGATGTACTTGTACATATATGCATTGATTTATCTTTATATCTTGTTAATTAAATATTCATTAAAATTTAACCGTGGTTACATTCATCAATTATATTTATAATTGTTGCAGTTTGAATTTAATGTTATATAACTCTATGAAAAGATATTCTTTAAGCAGGTTGACAATGCTTTCTAAAAAGACAAAATCAAATTAAATGTATCAGTAATTTGCTAGTTTTTAATATTGTTAGAAATAACAATTAAAGAATTAATTGAATGTTTAAATTGTCAGGCTGTATTAATGTATGTTAATTCAGAAGTTAATGAAACATACATAATGATTGGTTTAAAATAAATTCTTTTTAAAATGTCCATTGAGTACCGCGGTTTGATATAATAAATTTACAACTTTAATTCCTTAGCAAATAAAGCAAGTTTATCATTGACATTTATTATTACTTAACTTCCGGATATATAATCAAATAAAATGCCAAACATTAAAGTAAGCCAAACTTACCCAGAAGAACAACATTCTGCTTCATTTTTCAAGATGAAAAGGAAGAGGAACAAGAATAAAACGATACATTTAATGGTATTGTTCTGCAATACATTAAAAACGCGTGGCGTTACTTCCATAGTGGCATTAATACCACAAAATAGTTGAATAATGCGTATTCCATTTCCTGGTCCACTAAACAGAATAGCATCACATGATAAATCATCACATGGTTTGGGATTTTCACCTCATATCAGTGTTTTTATCTGATCCAAATCAGCTATTGTCTAGATTTTAACCGTCCACTTTTCTGTTTGTCTGTCCTACAAAATGTTAAACCTCTTAACTTTAGAACCAATTGGCAAATTTTAAATACATCAAAGAAAAATGAAAAGATAAAAACAAAGCTGTGGATCTGTTTTCTGAGAATAAGAATTAGACCGATTGTTTCAAATCCTTGAAATAATGCCTGCGTGAAGTAAGTACAATACATCATTGGATATACAGAGAGAATGTGTACTAAATAATTTCTATTTATCAACAGTTATCATTTTTTCTTTAAATACATTCAATCATTACACTGCTTGTTTAATACAGAGTACATTTTGAGTTGGTATCTTTAAGCAATGACGTTGATTGTAAAAAGCAAAAAAAAGTGCAATACCATGATTTTTTTTTTAACAATTTCACGGACATTTTTAAAAGTGCCCGATTGAAGACAGTTTTGAAAAAAATCACCATTTGTGTTTAAACATTTTTGTTTATCGTTGAGATTTACAATGACAACTGTTTGAAAAATCCTGCTTTTTTTCAAATGATTTATTTTGCTATGATTTCCTATAGAGCTTTTGTAAAGCTTTTTTTATATGTCTACATTTTACAAACAGTCATGACTTTGAAGACATTTCCTGTGCAGAAAACGTATCCACCGATCATTACACTACCATTACGCTAGATTTTATGTGAATCATTTTACATGTATATCTGCACAAATCAATTTAGAACCTAATTGAAACATGGACTTACGAACTTTAAAGTCCAAGTGAAAATAAAAGATGTTTATGATACGCACTGGTAAAATTAGGATGTGGTATAGTTTAAACATCGGCTATGATTTTGGAATGAAAGATTAAGTGAATGAGTTCATGGTCTAAGTAACACTTAGGCATGGTTGTACATTGGACATGTATACTTGTATCTTTTACTATAGGAATATGATTGTACTATTGGATGTATATTAGAAATTGGTAATGTTTAACATTTTTATAACTTACTGCATATTTCACTCCATCACCTTCTGATAATGTGTCTGTCTTTTGATAAGTGTTGCAAAACCGAGAAACAGAAAAAGGAACAAAAACCAGAAATCTTTATTTTAGCTTATGAAGTTTTATAAATAGCAGAAACGATCTAATCTGTATCAGACGTTTGAAGCAGAGGATTTTTAATCATTATGAGGGCAAATCAAAATGCTTAGATTTCTTATAAAGCTATTTTCATTTAACGTTATATTATTAAAATTAAAAAAAAAACCAGTATACCGAATAATTGTCTAAAATCCTCAACTGCAAAAAATACAATTTTACTCTATGTAAACAATACATCTTAAAACACCAAAAGTAATAATTGCATAATCGAATCAACACCATTAAATATTGTAACCTGAAACCGTTGTATCAAATTCTAACTGGTTAAATTGTTTCGTTCAAGAGTTAATACAGTCAAGTAGTCATTATTACACATAACCAAAATAATAATTCAATCATGAAAGAAACCCAAAACCCAAAAGTTTTATTGGGTGGGGTGGAACGGAAGATTTATAGGCCAAAATGACAGAAATCAAGCATTTTTTTATAAAGAAACAAGCACTGCAAATTGACCATGCAGACTTAACAAAAGTGTTGGCAGAGCAAAATTGAATAATGTCGAAAAACTGTCCCATGCATATCTAGCGGAAATATACAATTTCTGGCACACTTTTAGGGTGAAGCATCCCTGTGATGAGAGAAATCCGAATTTTTAAATTGATAGCCTTCCCAACCCTAGAGTTTTATTGGCGGGCCATATAAGCAAAAAAAAAAAAAAAAAAAAAAAAAAAACAATATATGGCCGTTATGGCCATATATTAATGATATATAAATGTTAAAAAAAATATTCTTTTCTGCTCCCATATCAATTTGAGATAAACTAAATGCATGGTTCTGATTGTATTCTACCATATGTCAATCATTGAGTCACATTGCCCCTGACCTTTGCATAAAACAATCAACAATTCAAAAGTAGATAAGTGTTACATGTAGCGTAGATTTTAGGGTACTATATTTTTTTTATATATAGAAAGTCCGATAACTCTAATATCTATTATAGACTGTTGAGATCAAGGAGGTTTTCTGCGCCAGAAATTAGAATATGGTTTAAATAAATAGTTTTATCAAACTCGTTTTCGTACTATATAACAATTAAGCTAACACTTTACATGTATTGACTGATTTGCTTGCTAAATGAAAATAAACGATTTGGAAAACCTTAATTACTTAATGAAACATCGCAATTAAAACATGTTTGTTTTAATTTTTGTATTTATTGTTATAATATACATTTATACGTACTCATAGTTAGCTTACATTTTCATTATTTGATTTAATAATTACTGTGGACTCATTTAAATTCGTGAAGGCCAATTTTAGTGGAATGTGACTTTTATGTTTATTCGCAGGGCTGTAATTTCGTGGATGCGTCGGTTACCCTTCATTAACAAAGATAAGTATTTCTAAAATTCATTTCATTGAGAATTTAAATTCGTGGAAGAGGGCTACCCACGAATACCACGAAAATTGAGCCACCACGAATTCTAATGATTCTACAGTATTCAGTTTATTATCAGGCAGGGATATACTTCATAATTTAAACAGTGGGAACAGTTTACTATTTTTTTTCTGGCATCTTATATAAATGTTTCCAGCTTCATCTTCTCTGCAACAAAAGATATCTCATAAAAACAATCAATAGGTATTAGAAATATACAGGCATTTTATATTCTCAAACAAACATACACATAGGATTTTTTAAAAGTATAAGTGAGTAATAAAATGCGAATACGTACTTCACTGCAGTAACCATGTTTCTTTCTACAATTTATTGTGTCGGAACCATTTAAGGTTTTATTTCTGACTTTATGAAAATTTGTCATTTGGCAACCAACGGAGATTTCACAATTGTCATAATGACTTTGACGCAAAAAACCTTTTTTTAAATGTCATAATATGCGTGCTATTTTATTACCTTACTTTGAAATCTGGTAATGAAAAAAAAATGGTTTGTATGTAATAGTTACTTTACTAAATAGTATAATTTATTAGTCAGGAAACTCTCAACAATGAACGTTAACTTTCAATATTTTCGCGCGTATCTTTTGATTAAATATCTAGTGGATCACCAATTCGTCAAAAACGCTTTTACTGAAAAGAATTTAACATTTACTAAAAGTAGTTCAAAAATAAATGTACATGAAATTTTTAAATTTAGAGGTACAAACCTAGCGGTGATTTTCTTGTCTTTTTTAATGATATTGACTATATCATACATATAGAATATCACACTGTTGTTTTGATCTCGGCCCTCAAGGTATCAGCTCAAGCGGTTGGTATCGGCCCAAGCCCGAAGGGCGCGGGCCGATACTATCCGAGGGCTTTTACCAGGGCCGAAATCAAAACAACAATGTGATGTTGTGTATAACATATATCTAAAATCAAAGACTTTCATTCAAATTCAAATTCCAAATAAGGAATTAAGGAATAAAAAGTTGTCGGACTTTGTTGACAAACTGTCGTCATTTAAAATACAGTAAAAGGGAGTCTGTCGTCTGAAATAAAGCAGTATCTTCTAGAATTCAAAATTATCGAGAGATAAACTTCCATCCTACACAGCTTTGTAATTTGTCAAATTCCATCACTGGGATTTCGTAAGTTTCCTGTCAGATTCCATTTATAAAAACCCATACTGCACGTTATACCGGTAGCAAGTTGTTTGAGAACGTTCATAAGCGCGTCCATAACTTTAACCACTTAATTTTCACGGTCTAATTTCTTGTTTTCTAAGATTAAGTCTCGTTTTATCGTTTTCTATATCCTCCATAATTTATATGTTGATTGATATAAGATTAAACATGTTATTGTTCTAAATACACAACCGTTGTGTTGGTACCCCCCCCCCTCCCCCTTACTTAGATACATATCACTCTTTGGCGCTCTTTTTGAATCATTATTTTTCAATGTTCAGCAATAAAAAAAAAGATTCAGACGTTTAAGATGATGCTTTCTATTATTTTTTTGTTATTCTATCGTTATTTTACAAACTAGTCTTAATTTAAAGCAGAGATATTTGGGAATCAACGATTTTAAATTTGAGGGCAATACTCCCCAACGACAGGCTGAGGCAGAAAAATATTAGCCCCAAGGGCGATGCAGCCCTGGCTTCCGGTTGCTGTCTCACTTAGTCCACATCACGTGTATCAGGGCTGATACACTACTAGGTAAATGATATATGCATTTCTGATGATTCAAAGAATTTGATAATGCTGTTGTGGAAATCGAGGTCACAGGGGTAACGCTTGTGATCACAGTTGTATATGACGAATTGATATCACCAACACAAGGTTAAAAAGTATGTATTCCTCAATAATTCATGCGTTTGAATAAATACAAGCATCAACATCGCTATATAAAAAACAACAAATGTGACTCTGCAAAATACACTGTAATTGTTGATCTTCGGTGTTTATTTGAAATTTTTTTTTTCGATTTTTTTAACGTTGACCTGAGAATTTTAAGCAATTGTGTTGAACTCAACGATTCCTGTATGGTCTTCATTAGACAACACATTTTTGGGGATATGATACGGAGTTATCCGTTTTTTGTCATTTCGAACGTGATGAAATCATCTTATCTTTTGTTAAGTCAAATATAATTTTCCTCTCACCTCAATGAAATTAATGTAAGAAACCTTTATGAAATTTTGTAACGTTTAATAGGAAAAGTCTGTATTCTGAGTTAAAAGCAATAGGAAAATTACCGATTTCCTACTAATTATTTGTCCATGTGTCCAAAACATTGAGAAAATTTGCGATGAATCAAAACCGAGGGTAATTTAAATATGATAATGAAGCAAAAATCAAAGTAATGTATGGTCATCATTTAAGTAAAGTAAAGTATTCTCGAAAGAGGAAATTGAAATGGAAATGAAAAAAAAGTAAAAGGCTGAAAAAAAAAACCCCCAAATTACCAGGTTTTCCTTCTCATAGTGTAAGCAGTTTTTAATTTTAGTTGTGAAAAACACGACTACAGAATAATCAGCTATTAATATTTCTTAATATGTGGATCGATTGGTAATTAAAAGGAAACAAAAGTTTCATTTTTTGTCGTTGATGTTGTTGTTTATTTGTTTTAGTGATTCTTTGATAAAGTTGCAATTAAAAATTAATGTTAACGTAGTTGTTCTCAAACTTTAGCATTGCATATTCATGTAGGATATGGATATTTGCAATATCCAAATTAAATGTCTTAAACTTTGTCTTATTTTTAGTGTAAATAAAACAACACATTGGTTGTATAAAAAATAAATACATCTTCATTTAGATAGCCAATCTCCTTTATATGTAGTCACTACTTACTAATAGATGAAACTCATTTTAAAACAGAATGATTGAATTAATTAAAAATGTCATTAGCAGTTAAATCTTACTTTGGTGTCCGTTTGAATTTTCCTCCACCTGTGTGGTTGATATCAATTCATCTCTTTCAAGTAGAATTCTTTCATTACTTTAAAAAAAAATAATTCAAACTGACTAATAAAAAATAATGAAAAAATATATATATATATATATATATATTATAATATTTTTTTCATAGCTTCCACAAGATTAGGCAGTTAAAATAATTGCCCATCTGAAATGTGAATTCTGCCTCCTAAAAACTAACAAAATCGTACCTCTTACATAATGGCTCAGCACTAAAACAGCCATTCCGAATAGATGTGCATTTTGGATCTAGAAAGCATAACAAATTATTTGTAATTTTATAGCGTATGAAAGATATTAATGTCACCGGGTTCACAGGTGTGTGACTGTCAGTTAATATATCTGGTCTCAATAGCTCAGTAGTTAAAGCACTGGCGCGGTACGCCACAGGCCCTGGGTTCGAGTCCCGGTTGAGACGTGATATTGCACAACCTGTTACATTAAGTTAATTATCTGAATAATGTATATGCATTTTTAACTGTCATTAAGCAACTGCAGTAATTTTCATGGTCAAATTAAAAAAAAAAATGTTTATCACAATGTATGTTGAAACAAAATTTAAAACTTGCCATTTTATTGTGAACGCAAGTATATACATGTAATATACGAGGGTTGTCCAAAAAGTTCGTAAACACATGTAATTTTATTTAGAATAACAGCGCCATTATCAGGAAAGTATTATAATATTGTAATATAGAGTATAATAATTTATATGTATAAAATCAGAGCAATGTACATTTTTGTAATGGATTTATCAATGTATATGCATTGCCTATACTTGCCCCACGTTCACTTATAACGACGTTTCTATGACGTTGTAGTCCTGGGTCTACCTGAGAGTAATATGCCGTATTCACCGTTTGGTCAGAGGGTACAATCACATATTCATTAGTGCTACTTGTGGATAAGTAAACTCGAACTATTTTGAAGTTTTTCCTATTTCCTCAATCAAACGATTAATTTGTTTCTATCATGATCAGTGTTTTACCCTAGTTGACACAATTGTATGATGACAAGCTTTCCGTGTGGTCAGATGACGTCGCTTTTTCAAGCGTTTTTAAAGACATATTCTTGCTGTAATATCTTTTAAAAGTCCTCTGCTAGTTTGAAAATATGTTCAAACGACGTATGAAATGACGTACACCATACAAACTTCATCACAATAGAAGATAATGTAGTTTTGATATGTTCTATGAAAACTGTAAATATTAATATCTAAAAACTAAATTACAAAGTTTAGACATTTTTTTTCGCTGGGCTGTGCATAACTTCCGCCACCCTATATAAAAAATGTGTACTTTATTTCTATAGAAAACAACCAAAACCACTTTAGTTTGATTTAATTTTATGACAAAGATTTAGATTAACAATATATATAAATAAACCCATTTAAATCGCCTTTGTTTTGGGGATAATATATAAACGTGTTACATGTATTGTCTCTCATAGCAAGTAAACATATACTTTATTATACCGAAGAAATCTTAATTTGCTGGCAGATGCAAAGTTAAATGATGGCAATCTAATTCAAGTTATCGGGGTTTGAATGCAATGCAAACGGCACTACTCAATTGCTAGCATTCATATTTATCATTGGTATTTAATAGCTGACTTTATACTTGCATTTGTAACTTTCACCAGCCCAGTATCTAGATCGTGGACATCCTTCTTCAAAATTGTAACATTGGTATGCATTTAAAACGACTTCGCTTTTTTTTTTTTTTACAAATAAACAAACACCTGAAAAAGGTAAAATATAAAACTTGCCTAATATCTTAAGAAAAAAATCGTACACCCATTTATGAATATTATTGCTTTCGCTACAAACACTGTTACATAATAACAGTGTCAATGTTTATATGAGTATTGGTATTACTTGTAAGTTAAATTCGAATGTTTGTTGATTATCATACATTTTTTCTTCTCCTTATAACAAAAGGATAATATTGGAAATAACATTAAAAGACAGGATTCTTTTAACCCATGATTACTTATTTCATCTTGAAGCCAACTATACCTTTATCAATATTTAATGGAGATAAACTGTAACAGAACTCCAAAAGGTCTGTTAACTGTTCGTTCGGGACGCACATGTAGCCAATGTCTTTGTTATACTCTAGGGCAGCTGATCTCTGTCTATACTCGGTAAAGTTTATTGGACACCATTTTGTTGTATAAACCGGAAATTGATAGCTGTCAAGTCGATTCTTTTATTTGAAATAAAAAAAAATTGACATATTTTGTTGCACTCTGAGTATACGTAGATCTATATATTACCAAATTTGTTTTAACCAACTGAAAACTCATTTAATTAAAAACTTACAGTCTAAAAAATAGGCAGCATTTGTAGAGCTAGATTCATGATTATTAAACCTCACTATTTATGTACAGTACACATTTCACCCAACCTAACACCAGGGCTTACAACCAGACAACAACTAAACCCTGGTTTTACTTTCGGGGTTTACTTAGGTTTACTCTGGGTCTGCTTTTATAAAATTGACTTTGGATCCACTCGGGGGTTTATTTTGTGTTTACTTGGGATTTGCTTTTGGGGATGAAAATAAGATTTACGCAAAATTAAGTGTAAAACAGACACTTCTGTTACCTAACCATCTTACTGCCTGTAATTCCCGCTTCTTGTATATTCCAAAGACACATGTAGCGTCTGCTTTCATGGATACATTTCTGATCGGGGTTTACTCTTTGTGTCCACTATGGGTTTAATTTGAGTTAACGCAGGTCTTACTCTTGGTCCGCTCTCATACACCAGGAATAAACCTCGACCAGACACCAGGCTTGGGGTAATGCTAAATGTAATGGTAATGCATTGCAATGCATTACATGTTTTCAAAGTAATGCTAGTAATGTGTAATGCCACAAAATTAGCATTACAAGTAATGGTAATGTAATGCATTACTTTCCAAAATCTAGTGTAATGCAGGCATTACATGGCATTACTTTGCATTACTATGCCTATTTATGCATGTTTACTTTAAAAAATGTGATGAATAAATGAATAGCTGAAATTTGATTTGATTAACTTTATCATAAAGAAGAAAGAAATAATTCTTGAAATAAAAATGTTTTAGTTGTATTAAAAAAGATTTATAAAATTTCATTTTTAAATTGTTCATATTACTAGATATAACAACACAGTTTCATAACATTTTTATGAGTGTTGTTTTTAAGAGTTTTAAAACATTTAAACAATTTACTCCAATTAGTTTGCACTTCAATAAAGATATGTCAACAACACACTATGCCCCCAGGACAACCTAAGTACAGTGTATCAAAACAATCTATACTTATAAGAAGTGCTAAACACCTTAATCCCCTTCCTTTGCCATGTCCCAATAGAATAGGGGACAGACATGCACCTTTAAGGGCAAAATGAATGCATTGTCCATCCATGATGAAAATCAAAATTACTTCCAATATTATAACCCATTTGAAAATAATTTTACTCTCTCTCTCTCTCTCTCTCTCTCTCTCTCTCTCTCTGTCTTGTACATGTATATTTAGTACATTAGTTTGGACTGATAGGAAATACAAGATTCATGTGTTTTTTCTATTTTTTCACTTAATATATCCTAAGATAAAGATTGTCAAACAATCTTTCAGTCCCAGCTTCCACTGCACCTGTAGAACGTTTTTTAGTATAGCTGAGAAGATTTTTAAACTAATAGGATGCAGTTAAAAGATGAAACCTTTGAAACTTTGATCATAAAGTGCAACAGCAATCTTTTGTCTTAAAGTGTCCTCAGCATAAAGAAATCCGATTAAAATATATTAAGAAATATAACTGGGAAAACCCCTCTGTCTATAAATTAATACAATTAAGTGTCCAAAATTATAAAGATTTGTGTTATCTGGGGAAATATCTCTATTTAGCGTTTTAATAACCGCAACATTATTCCATAAATTGTTTTCTATTATGCACGAATTCTGTGTCTCTATATCATATCTGACATTGTATCATGCCAAATGTTATAAATATCTTTTTACTTATGTAATATGTTGTTCATAATGCCACAAGGTTATTATATATTGAGCAAATAAAGAATGACTCTTGTATATAGTCATTGAATTTGAACCTGATACTGAACATGAACCTGTAGATATGTTAAAGTGTTTTATATTTGAAACATTTGCAAAAACTCTTTATTAGCTTTACTTTTTTAAAACAAAGTAATGGTAATGGTAATGCATTACTTTACTCATGTAATGGTAATGTAATGCATTACTTCAAGAAAATCAAGTAATGGTATTGGTAATTTGATGCCCAAATTCATGAAGTAATTGTAATGTAATGCATTACTTTACAATGTAATTCGCCCCAAGCCTGCCAGACACCGAATGTAAACCAAAGGTTAAGCTTTGGTCTACTTTCGTTAGATTGGGTCTGATTGGTACTGTATATCTAATTATGTATGAAAACATAGCATACCTTAAAGTAATGACCAGTACTCAGGATCCCACTTAATTAAGGGCAAATAGATGGCAAAACTTTAGCTTACACTTATTATTTTGCTTCTCATTCAACTTTGTTGAGGTGTGCCTTGGCTGTGTATCAACCTCTAATGATAAAACGCTGTTTAATGATACAAATATCATAAAGCGTTGCAATTGCAACCCCTAATGCTATAAATTCTTGCATTAACAGTTGTCAACATCAGCCACTTATGATAAATTGCCGCCTAATTGTACAATTTTATCATTATGCGTCGCGAACTTATTAGTGCATTAAGTTCTTACAAAAAAATACTTACGCATTTGCATAGTGAATATACTGAAAACATAAAAGTTACATGTAACATAACCACGTCTTTGTAATCACAATAATAGGCTATTTTAAAAACTGAAACCGTATTTAGAATTGGTCCATGAAAAAATGATTAGGAAATTTAATATTTTTATCATTACTACAGCGAAAAGATATTTCCGCCCATGATACTTGAATCTCAGTTTATTTGTCTACTAGTGGGTTGCAGTAAAATGTACCATGAAAAAGAGAACACTAATGTTTTGAAATATTGTACCAAATGTTGCTAACAAAATTTGTTGAAAATAAATACGTTATGTGAAAATTGTTTCAATATAGTTCAGTATGTTGTTTGAATTGATACACTGTTCGCGGAAACAGGAAATAAGGAAAATTATAGATCTGAATTAATATTAATGAATCTTTCGATGTGTACCGGATGTTGTAACTAATTTTATCTTTGAAAATGCCCTTTGATATTGGTATTTGTTTACTGTTAATGTAATATGCATCGCTCTTTAGTTTAGCTTACACGTTTGATATTCATGTTCTGAAGGGGATTTGTTTTTTTAACATGTTTTTCATATTTTTTTTTCCAAGGCGCGATGACGAGAAAGTTTTTCAACATCCGTTATTTCCTACACCGGTCACATGTAAAATCCACACCTAGCATTGCATCTATTCGTCTTTGCCTCTCGCATTTACTATAATAATGTTTGCGTATATTTATAGACGTATACTGTGATTTCATCAATTTTCGTTGAACACCAATTTTATTGGATTTCGTTGTTATGTATATCCATGAAATTAAATAAAAGTGCAATTTCTATTAACATATGCATTTTGTACTGATAAGTTCTTGACCACGAATTTACGTATCCTTGAAACTGTGATGTTCACTTTATCCACGAAAATTGATACCCACGAATAGTAATGAAACCACAGTAATCAATTGACGCAATGTTAAATCTCATTGTTAAAAATAAAAAGTGAAAGGATCGTCGATAAACATTGCAAATTATGTTGGAAAACGTTGTCGTATTGTAAAACACTTGATCAACAATCTAGCCGATTCGTGTATCCGTTGTTTAGCCGATTCGTGTATCCGTTGTTTACATGTTAAAATGATTTAGTAAACTAAACATTCATAGTCATTTCGTTTATGTATACTTTATTCCATCAAATATCAAATGTCTTTTGGATATTATAAAAGTAAAAAAAGAGTAGATACTGTAAAAGCAGAAATATTTACTGATGATTTGATTTCGTTATTATTTTTTTTTTTTTAGCAAATTCGTCAACGAACTTTAATCCATGGCTATTTTTTATTTAAGTAGTTAATACTTGATACATTTTAGATGTCACGATATGACGAAATAAATTCCAGCAATATACTTCTTGTTTTAAAACAATGAAATTTTACCCCAACATATATATGTACATGTACGATAAAATGATTCAACTATAAGCTTTGTAGAAAGAGTTAAAAAAGATATAAGCAAGACCTTTCGTGCCGCTATATTTAGGGAAAACCTATATATGTCCTACAGTAGCCTTTCTAGTTTAGATGTGAATAAGTTTGTTTTCGTTGTGTAATGACAATGCAAAATGGTTGGGAAACACACACACCAAAAGAAAAAAAACATGAATTTAAAGATATGTTATCAAAGTACACCGAAATATCCGTTGCATAAAGAAAGGGAATGTTAGACAAAATGTGTACTGGACTATAATATGTCACATGAAGGGGTGTTAAGGAAGCATATAGAACTGAAAATACATGCAATTCCGTGAAATGATTAAACAAAAAGTTATTAAATACCTATTCAAGTATTAAACCATCAAAAGGTTGACCAAAACCAGTCATTTAATATCAGGGACAACGTTTTTTTCATTATCAGGTTCTCTTATGTAGAGTTACATATTGTTGACGTCATGACTGAAAACGGAATGTCATGAGGATGGTATTTTGAAAAAAAATACAAATATAACCATTCTAAGAGTTCTGTTAAAATAATTTGGTGAAATTTGTTGCAAACTGAACGATAGAATACCCGAAGATGTTAATTTGATCAAATATTCGCTAAAAAGTATTTATTATGCTTAAATGTATCTGCCAGGCTTTTCTCTGTCGTTGCCGTCGGTCATAACAATCAACTAGAACAACGCCACTCCGTATATTTTGAAGTTCATATTTGACACAGATCAATAATGTGATGAATGCTAAACTTGAAAAGTGCTGCTAGCATCCCATGGTTTGTGTTGTTTTGATGCAACCTGTCACTTTTCATGCACACTGTATACAAGTTGGGAAGGGTTTTAGAGAAATGGACGAAATGGCTATTTAACTGAAGAAACATTAGGACTTTAGCAGCATTTTTTTTTTATCAAACTGAGATTGTTTTCTTCACTTGATATATTAAGTAATTTGTGTAAACTGCGGGTTTTAGTTGTTCTTTCTTATTTTATATTAAGGAATATATGTAAGCTATAAATAATTATCACGTGACAAGGTACCCAAGTTGGAGTAATGTGCTATCCAATTTTGTTTCAGTAGCATCTATTTAATCGAAAATAGTGAGTTTTTGATCTGATTCAAAACAGCAAATTAATTTTACGAATTTGAGTATTGCACTCAAATTAAGACGCTCAATTGCCCATATGCTTCCTTAACATACCAGCGGATGCATTGCCTTTGAACTACATGTACGTGTAGTAAATAAAGACATGATAAATTACTGCATTAAAAGAATTGTCTTTTCGACTGTCGAAGCTATACCACTTCCTTAGATCAGTTCAGAGCACGGCAGTTTGTCGCACTTCATTTTGATTTTCAATCTTTTTTACAAAATCGTGGCCATGCCCCTTTAAATAGTGCTTTCCCACAATGTAATGATAATTTTAATAATCCGTCATGGAAATGACAAAGACGCCATTGTACTACATGTAACAAATTACTTGCATAATAGATTGTAAAACTGATTTATATATGATGAAAGGTTCAAAGATTAAGCATTGAGCACTTACATACTTAAACAACACGTCCGGATGTTCTCATTTAATAAAACTTGTCATTATGTATGCACTAGACACTCCAGAAAGGTGCTAAGACACACAAGAACGTTGAAACAGTTTTCTATTTTAAATGCATCGATTTCATAAATATGAAAAAGGACATCACGACATTCTGTTTGATGTTACATTTACACATTAGTTATTTTTTTTAACATGTTTAAAAATTACATTTAATACATTTTCAGAAAAAGGTTAAATGAAATCATATTACGTTCCTTGATTTTCTTCTTAAGATATTAATGCACTTACTGTTAACGCTCGATTAATGACAGGAGTGACTTTTACCAAAATGCGCTTTGAAACTGAAATATTTAACTTTATACTTCTTCTTAAGCACCACTGACAAATCCAAAAGAGATAAAAAAAAAATGTGTTTTCTTTGATCACAGAATTGATGGAAGTTGAATGTTTATGAGTTTAAGAAAGTTAAACTCAACAAAAAATAATATTATAATGGTTCGTTTAAGAGGAAAACTGCAAAGTAATGCATTGTTTTCAAGTTTTTAAGAGTTTAATATTTTATCCTGTTTTTATTTCAAACTGTCATCCTATCCTAAATTGAAATACAGATGTTTACTTCATACCACTCTCAATTTCTAATTTTTGATTCAGACAATTTTGCTAATTCTAAATCAAAGTGACTCTTGTTTTTATTTCCTTGAGTCAACATCATACACGGTCATGTTTTATCGCTAAAATAGTCATATTCCCACGACGAACAGTGTGGGAAAGAAGCATTGTTTCCTTGTTTCTCGTACTTTGTTGACGTTTCTGTAAACAAGTAAGCACAAAATATCCTTGTTTAAAAATATATGTATCTGTTATTGTATGGGGAAAATATTTGTTTTATGTAATGTTTGAAAAACGTATTATCCATACTTTACTCAATGACTATCTTAGCTATTTCTAAATCCAGATTCCATTAGATTCTTTAAAAATATTTTTCTAAGGAATGTTAGATTTTGTTAGATCCCATGTATGTAAAAGAAGTAAAGCAAACACAATATGCTCATCATTCTGCTATGTTATGTATAGACTTTTACAGATGAAAAATAAAACAAAAACAAAAAACAAATACACAAATCAAAAACAAAACCAAGTAACAAGAGAACATGTATTTACAATAAAACTTCTTAATTCACAGTTATCGTCAGATTGTTCAATGTACCCCATCCCTCAAAATTGTCATTCCATGCTTATGAAAAAGTCCAAGGATGAGCATACTATGCAATAAAATGAATACTTATATATAAACATGTGTTAAACACTTTTTGTATATCAGAAAGATGGTTACAACCACTATAATATTGCTTAACTGGAATTGAAAAACGATTAGAACCTGAAATATTCTAAAGTGTCACATGTCATTTGGTATAATAAACAATCTGTTGCATGATGATGAGTGAAATATGAAGAAAATACCTCATGAAAAATCATATTTCAATCGGTCGTTGCCCTTGGGAAATATGATTTTTCCTCGGGGAATAAATCTATATATTTCCATTACCATCATGCAATAACAATATTAATGTATTTCTTTAATGAATGTGATTGCATTCGACATATATTGGACATTAAAACTAGTTCAGAGATTATATATCTTAATCCCTTTGAATTAGTGTGAACAGGAAACTAGAAATAACAAAAATCAGAAAATGATAGCCGATAATTAATTCGGCCCCCGTGAGATATTTCCTCCCGACAGCTGTTGACTTTATGTAGGAAGACTGATCACAGCAGAGCAACTCGAAACCTGAAAATAACAATGTAAATCACTACTTGAAACGCTGTACAAACAGGTATGCCCTATTTTGAAAATTGAATTTAAATGCATAATACAAAAGTTACCATATCTTTTATAAAATGACTCGTGAAAAACATGATGAACTAATTCAATGTGTTCAAAGAAATACCATCAAGTAAAAAGCCACATTGGATTGAAACTCATACCAGTATCACCAATATGAAAAACAAGAACAAGATATTATTATGTATCGTGCTTGTAGCTCAATATTTGAATTTCAAACTTTGCCAAATCATTAAAAATACCCATATTTACCTGTAGAAATTTTATATTTAAAGAAAAAACGTTTAGCTCAAATCTTGTCAATTTCATGTAGTAAAGAGTAATCTCCCTAACTTCTTGTTAAAGGATATTGACCTGGAGTCAATTTTCTACAAATATTATTTGCATCATTCTCTCCCTCCCTCCTTCTCCCTATCTCTCCCTCTCTCTCTTTCTCTCTCTCTCTCTTATTTTTAGGGGGCGGGTCCATTTTTCGTCGTAATACTCGTAGCAACCAGCTTTGAGCGCCAATGCCCACAACGCAAATATCGTTCAAGTCCTTATTTTTACCTACTTGTACTTTTATTACTTAAAGTGAGGGAAATAAGAATCAATTAACTGTTAGACGACTAATATAAACCATCATTTATTCAAATTCATGTTTTATGAACTAATAGATACCTATACTTACTCATATAATGTTAAAGATAGGCAATCCATTTTTTACTTACTTGCATTATTAAGATTATTGTGATTTATAGAGTTTAGGTAAATGTTACACGACTACTTTAAACCATCATTTATCTAAATACAGTTTTTATGAACTAACAAATGAACTATAAGATGCCAATACTTACCCATATATTGTTTGAAATAGGCAATCCCTTTTTACTTACTTGCTGTTATTATTGTGGAGGGGAAAACAATAATAACAGCTGTTGAACAACTGCTTTAAAGATTCTCATATTTTAATTTAACAATTTATGAAGATATTTATAGACCTCAACAAAGCTAGCAATTGCAAAACGTTTTATTATAACTTTTTAACATTTAATAAAACTTCGAACATCACAGATGTACCTTTACGGTTGAATTTGTCCTGATTTCTGCAATACTAAAATGCAAAGCTGTGATATTATTTTTGTTGCGGAACGTTTTCTTATCAGACTGAGTATTCTATGCAACTGTATTATCGCTTCAGTAAAATTACTCTAAAATATTTCCAGTTGAAAATAGGGGTGGCACAGCGCCCCGTTTTATTAAGGTCGTCTCTCATATCATAGTAAGTTAAAAAAAATTATGATATATTATCTACTTGACGTTTTCAAAGACTGCATTCAATGAACACCTATTGTCTATTAGTGACTTTACAACAAATTTATTCATGTACAATAATTTTCATTGCGTCTCCGCGACCTATTGTTTGCTGGTTGAATACAAAAAAGAATTGTTGATAACAATTTAGATTTTAGAAGCAATTAACACACTTACTAGTATTGTACACAATTTGACAAAAAGTAATATTGTTAAACTAGTTCAATGTGTTGTATTTAAATATATAAAAGAAAAAGCAATTGCAGTACAATTAATGCCAAAACATATTCAAAATAATATAAAATCTTAGTTTGATACATATGTTGTTACTCAAACACACGGCTAATGCGATAATAAATGCTATGATATCAATGTCTACTTTGTTTAAATTCTAATTAATAATCAAATGTTAAAGAAAAGTTTTGACAGTTTTAGTGTAACTTACAGGTATAATAAAAAAAAAAATAAAACTCAGAAATACCAGAATGATTAATTGTAGACGATCTGATCTCAATCCGTATGCCCGTCTCTACAATATAAAGTATTTGATTGTGAGAAATATAATCTACATTATTTTGACTTTATAATAATATCTAATTGCAATGCTTACTACCTGTTGAATTACGGTTCTTGATACAGCCGTAGATATGGTTACATGGAAAGCAGGCACATTTTTGGTTACACCCAAGACCAAAATACGGCAGTGAACATACATTATTGCAGTTATTGCCATAATAACCAGATGGACATTCTACAAAAAAATCTTAGTAGAAACAACATGGACTAAACCGTAATATTCAATGTATACATTATTATTTAAAACATATTCGATCAAAATGAAACTTTTTTATGACTTTATCTTAATGAATAATCAATAAAAAATCAACAATGTTTTAATCATAAATTAGCGATAAACGAGTGTAAACAACAAAACAATGACTTCAGACAGAAAATTCTCTTTGAAAATTCAGGTTTGTTTTGATTAATATCATCCACAAGGTCTGCAAAATGTTTTTCATACAATGATAGCAAACTGTCCGTGGAAACCTTGAAACTGAAGGTTGTATGCAGTAAGTTTGCCTGACCTTTGAAATAACCTCTAGATATGATGTAAGCGCAAGTTTAAATTGTTTTAAAAAGAGAAGCTATTATTACTCGTCAAGTGTTAATACCTTTGCATTTAAGTCCATCTTTGTAGTAATTGAAACAACATGATTCAAGACCGCTTGCTAAAACTCTGCAAAAAATAAAAAAGAATACAAATCGGGTTGCATACAAAATTAAGAGAAACTGGATAAATCTGATTCCCTGTATTTTGTTTTGCTTTTACAGCTAGACATGGCTCATGAATAAATGACAATAACAAACAATCAACCATCCCGAAAATCCATAAAACGAAATACAAATTCAACACGGACCAGGTTGGATCAGGTGCCTAGGAGGAGTGAGCATTCTCTGCTAACCGGTCGCACCCGTCGAGTGCTCCTTGTCACAATTGGGCGTGTCGTATTCGAGTTAAATCTTAAAATTGGGAAAATGTCATAATAGGGGAAAACGAAACGTTGATGAACTGGTTTGTTTGTGACGGTCAAAATACAAACCTTGAGCAAACACGGACCTCTATTACATTGGCGATAGGATCAGGTGCCTAGGAGTGTTAAGACTTTAATTCATAATTTAAAATCTACATTATAGAAGGATGCCTGCATAGTAATCTCATAAATTGTAGTATTGTGCATGTAGTTCTTGAGAGGAAGATTTTTTTTTAAATTTTAAATACATCTCTTTGTCAAACTTTTAACCTTCATGGATCCCCAATGTTAGTCCGAGGATCAGCATTTTACATTAAAATTATAATAAAGGATTTTCACAATATATTCAAGTTTTTTGTCTAAATGTTGGTATTTCTGGTACTGTTGTTCTGAGAGAAATATTTTTTAAGACATAGAGCATATTTTCGATGTTTGACACTTGTCTCCCCTTTAAAAAGGTTTTTTGTTTTTACAATTTAGAATTCCTTTCCATAAGGATGCTTTGTACCAGTTTGGTTGAATTTGTCCTGTTGTTTTAGAAAAAAATTGTTAAAATTTTACAGACGGATGGATTTACGATGGAACGCAGGTGATCAGAAAAGCTCACTTGAATGTGAGATAGAAAAATTGGGATTTGAAATGAAATTAAACAACTAATTTCTAATGATTGCTATGCCTGTTACAGTCATTTCATGCATATCTTTTACAATTTTATGCTATGCTTTGGTATGCGATTTTAATGATATGCTATGAGATTTGTATGCTATGCTATGAGAAATTAAAATAAAGGGCTTAATGATATGATATGCTATGCTATGCTATGGTATGCTATGAGATTTGAACAAAAACGCCTCCTTACACAGAAGAGTTTCACACATTTCGACGTGAAATAATAAGAAGCCAAAGTTTACCACAATCTATCATGTAAACATTTATTTTTTCAATTAAAAAAACATTTAAAACCGAGTTAAAATAATGTTGTATGCTATGCTATGGTATGATATGACGAATGCGATTCCATGAGATTGTATGCTATGGTATGAGATTCCAATGCTATGCTATGAGATTCCAATGCTATGCTATGAGATTTCAATGCTATGCTATGCTATGGTGTATGTTGTTAAAGATATGCTTGAACTGACTGTAAGGCCAAGATCTATTAAATGATTCCAGAGTATCTACCGTATATCAGGTTTTTTCCGCGTCATGTTTTTTCCGCGAATCAGAGCCTAGAAGGGTATATACAATTTACGCAGATCTAATTTTCACTATTTCAAAGTCACATTGTAAATATAATTTACAATTGTCTAAACCTGTGAGGAAAGTGGCGAAAAGTATCTAAATTGTCGCTCTTTGTAATGAACAATTCAGACAATGAATCCATTTACACGTTTTCCTTAGTGTGAAATAAATACCGACAATTATTTTCGGAGACGCAAACAGTCATAAATAAATTGATCATGTACCGTTACATATACCAGTAGCTCAGGTATAATTAGACATCGGTTTATGCAAGGAAAGCAAACGTTTTGATTAGCTTGTCAATGGATTATTAAATAAACAACGAGGCATACAAATCTATTATCTGGCGCTTGTCCTCCGATCCTGCAATTTGTACCTCTTAGTAAACTAACTGAACACAGTTCACCGTACTGTACACTTCATCAGGAAAGAGAGAATTCTATTACAAAAAGGAAACTTTGTATCAAATTTACACTTATTTTATTTTCCGCGATTCGGAAATCATCGCGAACAAAGCGGAAATTGGATACACGCGGAAAAAACCTGATATACGGTATTTAGTGCTATAAGCATTACGACGCCATAATTGATTTAAAGAATTTTTTCCCTTACTTTACGGTTTTAAAGAAATTATGTAGAAAATTATTCAGTTGTTATTTTGTTACATCATGAGAAAAGTAATCCTGATACTCATATTCAATTTGACATCATTTTAACGAGGATGTCAAGGGCTTGTTTAATTCCGTGTGTAGGCATATTAGATATATTTTATTAGTTAGAAATGGATAAAACTTCGAAATTTTGGTTTTATTTCCTTCATATTTAATTAAAATGGTTGTTTAAAAGATGTTTTTTTCATTCTGTGTACCAAAAAAGTTTAGCCTCGGTACACCCTATGAAACAAAAATATTGTTATGAAGCAGCATTAAAAGAATTCATATCTTAAATTTTATAAACATGTAGGCACCCTTTATTTACTAGATCTTGACCTTCAAACTTGAGAATATATATAAAGATAAGAAATCATAAAAGCTGTCTTGTGGCAAAAACTTTAAAAGCTATCTATATATATATATTTTTATATATATTTCAGGTATACCGTGAAACAATGTTTAAATCTGCTATATGTATATCAATACACAATGCAATTGTTTTGTTTGATCATTTAAGCAACATAATTGTAATATATTAACATGACTGATTTTACAGTAAAGTGTACATATCATCTCGCCCATTAAGGTATCTAACTCCTAACGTTTTGATTTCATTGCGCTAGTGATCATTATATTTTAAAGGGGCATGGTCACGATTTTGGTCAAAAATTGTTTTTTTCGATTTTTATGTTTACAATGCTTCAGTAAGGCATTTTTAATAGGCAACCAAAATTTGATTGTCATTTGTTGAGTTATAAGCGAGTTACAGAGCTTACAAGTCTTCGCTATGTAAACAAAGCTTTTGTTTACATTTTGAATGTTGAACTCAAAATTTCAGTTTAAGACCTCAAATGACTGTGCTAATCGTTAGTAACTGGTTATTTATGCCTAAAATGAATAAAAAGAAAGACAAATCAGCTTGAAAAATATTTTTACTGGTATATTGAACCTATGTAAACAAAAACAGGGCACGAGCCTTGTTTACATGACGAAGAATTGTGAGCCCTGTATCTTGCTTAAATCTTGCTTAAATCTCATCGACTGGCACCCAAATTTCATTTGATCATTAGAAATGCATTCCTAAAGCATTGTAAATAAAAAAAAACCAGAAAAATAAAATTTGACCAAAATCGTGACCATGCCCCTTTCAACGAATATGATTATATTCATTTACTAATTATATCAATAACACAAAATTCATGACTAAAATCAAATTGAATTCAACAAACAAACACATTTTGGGGGAAACTATTTTTTCGTGCGGAAGGTTTTTAGACGAAAATGACAGAAACAAGCAATTTTATGAATTTTCAAATATACTTTTTTGTTTATCATACTTTATTCATTATACAATTTTTAACATTCGATAGGTTTGTCAATGTTCTATAGGTCTTGTGCGATAAATGTATTTGTTAAAAAAATTGAGAAAATGATAGCCGTTTAGCATAAAATCATGCAAATATATAGAAAATAGTTGAATGTTTTAAGCCCAATGTTGCGTCAATATCTAAAATTTGAAATAACTGACCCCCATGTTTTATCATGTCAGATGACACTGAATACATATTTAAGCAAAATGGTTTGATCTAATAAAGTCCTTGATAATTAAAACGTTTTTATTTCAAATCAAATTGTAACTATTATAGAAATTGTCTATTTTAGGAGCAAAAAGGTTACGAAAATTAGGCAGCTTATTGCATATCTTTCTTATTCCTTCTGTTCAGTGTGATCATTATGCATGATTGAAACTACTATTTGAAGAATAATAGCGAGCGCAGCTCGCCGGCGCGCAGCGCCGGCGCGAAGCGAGCTCTACCGGCAAGGCGTGTGTGAATAGAAAATTCGGACTATTTGCACATTCATTCAACGGATTTTTTTGGTGTCAGTAAATCGGACCAGTAATGCCTTGTTTTAATCGTCCCAGTAGTTCCCTGTAATTATTGTTTCCCATTTCACACTCTCACGAGAACAAGATAAAAGACTATGTACATGCATTGTAAATATACTGCCGACACAACGCAAATTCCATTACATAAGACTAACAGAGTTATCGTCCTTTCGAGTGACGTCACAATGGATTTCTTACACATTGATCCGACATAATTTTTCGGAGTCAGTAAATTTCGACCCGCAATGCAATTCCTCAATGTCGGACGATCTCACTAGACTGGATACCATCTCGCGAGAACCAAAGTAAAACTTTTGAGAAACAGATAAATTATGTAATTTCAAGAACATAATGCTTTTAAGTAAACAAAACAGTATATTTCGCGGAGTTATTGTTTTTTAGGATGTTTTCAAAGAGACAGACGACACTTGACCGACGTGAACTTTGATGTCACAATAAGGAGAAATTACTCTAAGTAGTTATTGTAACACTGCTAAAATATAAATACCAAAATCTTCTCAAAATCTTGCAGAGCTAACGAATATGGACATTTCTTCAAAGATAGGAAACAACTATAACTTGCTCTCATTTGGATGAATGCTCACATTTATTTTATTCACTATATTTACGGTTATTTCCAGGAGTGTTTTTTTAAAAGGGGGCGTGGCAAGATCATTCCAAAATTCTTTGCAAGCAAAAAGAAAAAAATTCTCAAAATCAGGAAAATTCTAATCCGGGTGAAGAATTGGGAGTGCGTAGTATGCCTTTAGCTTGTTAGCTGCTCAATACTCAGACAATAGTACCTTTATTTTCACTTCCATTTATTACATGCTCCCGGGGGATCCATTTTCATTATATGATCAGCAAGTTTTTTTGTACGTAAATTTGATTTTTTTTTAAACGGGGGAGGGGGGGGGGCTCTGTGATAAGTCAATTGTTCATGTAAGTTTAAGAAAAATGTCTGCTGCAAGAAAAGAGGAAATAAACTGTAATGTACATTATGTTAAAATCTTTAGTATTCAACAACATTTAAATTTATCCAAGATAAATTCTATATATAAATAGATAACAAAATCTTATGAATTATGAATGATGAAAATTTACTGGAAAAAAAAGGCATGCTTATTTTATTCTGCATTCAAATTCATTTACTTTACGTCGCTACATTTATTTTTATTTTTTTATCATAATTGATTATTTTATCACATGCTGCGCTCGCCCCAACGGTCGCACCGTAATACATAGTATTTGCTTAATAAGAAATGCTGGCAACAAATCCTAATCAACCAAATTTAGGTGCGAAATGGTCAAATTAAATTGGCCATAATTTAGGGAAATGAACACTGACCCCCCACCCCCACCCCCCCCCCCCCCCCACCCCCAATTATCTTTGTATTTTCATGTTTGTTTTGTCCAAAAATGTCAATGATATATTCTCAAGAAATTTTTGATAAAAGATCATTAAGGAATGGAATACCTTAAAAATGTTCTGAGGTCAAGGCGGGATTAATTGTATCAGGACAGTAACAATCACTAAAAAAAAGTAGGATCGCCTCCAAATGCCTAGCCTATCAAACTTTAACCTGTATATAGTTGCTATATTTTTTTTTTTAAGTTTATGTTTACAAGTAATAAAAATTGGGATTGTTTTTATAATGGCGAAAACAATAGTATAGAGCAAACAGAATCCTAACACATACATGTACCTGTTTTTTGAGAATAAAACACCAACTTAGATTTGAATTCAATATCAACATTTTAAAATTTGGCTATTTTTGGGGATGATCCGATAAGAATATTTGAAAAAATAAAGTAGACTTTAATATACCATCTTAAAAGAAAAAAGGAACTGGATTTCTGTAAAAGGTGACACATTCGGAAACAAAATCATCTTGTAATTATCAAAACAATATTTTAAAAAGAGTGGCATTATTCTGCATGCATTATTTAAATTGAAAATAAAAATGTTAGCTTTGTGACGTATTACATTTGTTTTTTAACACTGTTCGTAATCCCCATGTCATTGAATTGCTAGCAATGATTACATTGATAGCAAATTTGTTTATTCAATATCTTTATTACTAGATAAAAACCCATGCCTAAAGGATATCAAAATTGAAGCAACTTACATGTAATATCATAAATTATCATTATAAAGGATCAAGTTAAAATAACCATAAGAGTTTAAAACAGTTGTTATCACTTGAAATAGATTACCCAGTAGAGCAGCAGTTTCCACCAATCGACAATGATACTAGAATTGGAAATGTACGAAATAATCCAAATGACATTGCGTTGTTTAAGTTATACGTTTAGTTATGAAATCTCTGTGAGATACATTAACAATGGTCTTTATAAAATTGAAACTTAAAATACTCCCTGGGATTTTATGTTCATGATCAGTTATAACAATTACGACTGTGAGATTACAAACGATGATGTAATTGTGGTAACATTCCTATGGGAAAATATATATATATATAGTAATCTCAATTGTTTTCATTATAAATTACCCAGTCTGATATTGTGTGCATGTGGTGATTAATTTAAAATGTGGTGATTAATTCAAAATATGATGTTTAATTTATTTCTTTATGAACATGTTCAAATATAAACAGTAATCACCAATAAGTTTTAAATGTCTATTACTGTTTTGCATTAAAGCAATGTTATGTTAGATTGGTTTAATCTTGAAAACTCTAATAAAGGTGCAATTTAGGTTCTTTATTGATCATGCGTACGAGGAAGGGTTCATCATTTTAATGGAACAACAAATTTAATGCATTTAAATCATTACTTTAATATTAAATATGCGGTTGCGATTAAATTAAAATGCCCATAAAACATGTAACCATTATTTAATTAATTAAAGTATTTGTAAAGTTATTGTTATTATTCTTACAATTTTCTTTATCATTTTCATATCAATTAACAACTGAATAAAAGTAGTAAACGATAATTAAAAAAAATATAATAATAAAAATTTCATTACGTACCGTATGATTATTATTTAAGTTCAGAGAGATCGAAAAGGTCATCATCTAAGAAAAAATCATAAACGTTCAAATTGCAATAAAAGTTTGCAAAGAGTGACTCAAAAGAGTAGAGATATATCATCATTTTATTGCATTTCACGATATAAATAGAGTTATAAACCATAACAATGCAATTTCGGTTATTAAGGGTACAATTGCTATGCTAACAAAGACTTAAAAATATAAAATTTATGAATTGTTCGTCTAAAATACCACACAGATTATGAGACACATAGTTATGTGCTATCAAAATTAAAATGTTCATTGTGTTATACTGCCAATTTATATGTTAAAACAAATGATACATTTTAAAAATATGTTACCATGAAAACATAAAAGTATCATAAATCACATTGATGGAAATATTTTCAGATTTCTGATAATCTTGATTTAATTTTTGTAAAGAATTAGGTATATATTATTGAGACAACACGGATATTTCCCTTTCTAAATGACGAATTCGGTAGAAAATTTGCATGAACATTGAAGAAACATAAACAAATAATTAAACAAAGTAATATTTAGAAAATGTTTAATATTTTGTTTACAACGACAGATAAACAAATAGGTGGTCGGGGTACCCGGCGCAAGCATAAACTCGGAGAATATGAAAACAAAAACATTGTCTATCTAGGTGTCTGAAAACTTACAGTTTATAATAAAAGAAAATAGATTATATATGTTCATTGTGAGTAACTTTTAATAAAGAGCTTCAGTTTATCGTCTTTTTCATAAATTGCTTTGCTAGAACTCAGACAAAGTGACTAAATACGAAGTACTTTTACACACTAACTGATGTCAATAGTTCTAGAATATGTACACATAAATAATTCAACTGTAATTTGACTTAGGTTAGAATTAACCCGAATTTTTTTTTCACAGAAACCAAGAATGGAGAGAATATGCGAATGTTGACATCTTGAAATGTAAACAATGGATAAGAAATGAAGAATAAATTGATATTTCCCTTTGTTTGTCCCTATATGTGGAATCACATTTCAACCTCAGATCCTTTATAAAGTATTGGGTGTAAAAGTCTCGTATCTAGGAACCAAAGTTGAGAATGTAACCCCAAGGGTGGGTGGTTGGGAAATCAAATCTCACAACCCAACCCTACCGCATTGTTCTTCCATCTTCTGTATACACATCCACTCATCAACAGCGAAAAGAAATGACATCACTTCGGTGACACGTGATTTCACTTGTGATATTCCCATATCACATGTGGAATCACATTTCAACCTCAGTTCCTTTATAAAGTATTGGGTGTAAAAGTATCTATTTAGGTATCCAAATCTCAATTCTTATCTCAATATCTTGTGCCTCTTTCCAACACTTACTACTATCAAATATATAAACATTTAACATATTAAATTAGCATATAAAACACATCAAACCCTTTATATTTTATCAAAACTTTAATAATCAAAATCATAAATCATATTCAGACAACAGGTGAATATACATAATGTACACTTAGCTCCTTATCTCATCATTCACTCTATACAAAGGCCGAATCAAGACTATCATACTGCATGCACTTTCGATACTTCTCTTCCATCACACCCGCGTCTTTTACGCTTGTTGCCAATCTTCCAGCTACAAAATCTGATTCTACGAAGGCTGGAAGTCTACTAAAATACTCGGCACTGCCTTCCCAAACCAACCAACATGTCTTATTATCTGACCCACCTCACTCACTGAGCCTGACATAGCCAATGCAACAGCACAACCTGCCCGGAAACTGTGTGGAGCCTCACCTTCATCAACACCAAGTTTCCGGAAATACACACGTAATCTATCATAAACAACCGAATAGGAAACAGGCTGATCCAAAACCCGTGCATCCTCTGTAACAACTCAAAAGAGATAGCCATAAGACAGATCAACTCCCCAGTCTTAACATCCTGAAACAAAATATTGTAATCCTACTACAGGACAAATAGCCTTATCATCACACCTCTTTACAACAAACATATTACTCCTCCTTTTACCTCCTCGAAGAGTCTTTCCAAAAGTGTGAATAATCTCTAAGCCTCTTAACTTCTTGAGTCACCAAATTTGCAATATCTCCTGCCCTATCTCCAGCAAAAAACTGCAATTTGAACCAAGCCTGGTCTCTCAATAAGATATACCTCTCCATAACTGACACATAACTCATGCTTGATCGACCCCTATATAACCAACAATAGCTTTAACCTTGGTCAAAAAGATGGGTTTAGTCTGTTTTGGTACTAAGTGGGCTCTCGCTTGCTCCTCTTGTATAATTTTCAAATATTCTTTCACTTGACTTGATACAGCCGGATTCCCTAATCCAAGATCCATGTTCCACGATCTCTTAAATCCCATCTCATAAAAAATGTTCACTAATCTAGTTATCATTAATGAGACAGTACCAGAAGCAAGAAGTACTGGACAACTACAGTCAAATAATCCTTGTTCCCTAAAAAACGACAGCCTATCTTACGAACTTGACTTTTCCGCACTGATCCTTCCATACCAAAAATCGCCTAATGTCATCAGGTGTACAACTTGTCAATTCTCGACAAGACATCCTCACAAGAAATTCATTAATTTCCCTTTTCAATCAATCCTGCCTCTTTGAATCCAGTGAAGAAGACCTCCTTGCATCTAACTCCTTTAACCTCGCATCCAAAACTTGAATATCGACACTCCCTACCTGAAAAAGATTACAAAGGTTTATTTTCTAAAAATGTCAACCTGTAAGCAATCAATGCCCTTTTCAGCCCCTTATTATCAAAAGCATATCCTTTTTTCTAGGGACCCGAATAACCCCTCTCCCCCTGCCAGCCTAGATATCTTACACTTCTCAATGAGAGGCTGCCATACAGGCACTGGTTGTATATACTGAAGTATGCATGTACATACAGGAATTTCTTGTTCCTTCAAAAATGATAAAACTGGAAAAACCATACAAAATTGAGAAAATACATAGGGGTTCAACTTCTTTCGAATATTTTGTGCAAACACATCAACCCCTACAGTTAATGGCATTGAACATGGTGTAAAGTGACGCAATACCCCACCCCCTAGACCTTCATTGAATTAGAATCACTTGCCATTAAATAAACAGTGTGGGGACCAAATGCTTTTTCTACTATACCACAAGTCTTCCCATCCAACATTGAGTCAGCATAACTAATCTGTCTAGAAGGTGCATCAGCCTCATATAACTTTGAGGGAATATACTGTAAATTCAACTCAAAATTCAACTTCAAAGAAAAAATACATTTTTTTTATACTGTTCAACGCCCTGTCCTTTCCCCCCTGGTTCTGCCAGACACTACGTACAGCCATATTATCTCTCCAAGCGCCAATACCAACTTATAAACAGCATCTGCCTCCTTTAGATTAATAGGTCTTTGATCATTCTCTTCCACAAGAAATCACTAATCCTCCCTCAGCTCATCAGTCAAGCACACATGCTTACTACTTTTTACAGCTCTAGAAATTGCCAAGTTAACCTCCAGTCTACAACCAGGAACTACAAGACCCATTTATATATATATCAGCAAATCGCTGAAGAGTTTTCACAGTACGTTCTTTTGAACCAAGACTACTTTCTTTCAAATCAGCAAATTTCAACTTCTTGCACTCTGGCAAATTATATGCTTGTTTTTTGGAATCAACTAAAAAACCCAGAAACTTGACACATGTCAATGGAACAAACGAGCATTTCCCCAAGGCCAAAGTATAACCCAACCTTGTCAACACTTCCACTAATATGTATGCGACCTTACAACCTTCTACATATGAGTCCACAGCACCAGAGACATTCGCGATAGCCAACCTATCATCAATATATTGTACAGTACTTATAGACCGACTACGAAGGTATGACGTAACAACTATCCCAATGGTCTGGTAAATAAAAGGTGATGCCTTGAACCCAAAAGGAATTAACGTATACACCATAACATTACCACCAAAAATCAGCCCAAAGTATCCCTGAGGATCATTGGACAACCTAACATGATCTTATCCAGATTTTTCATCTGTCGTTATCAGAAATGCATAACACCCTACAAGCCTATGAACATCTCTAAAAGTCTCCAGCTGAAAGGGAAGATCCTTCACCCAGAGGTTTAAAAATCTGTCATCATGACATAGGCTTGGTTTACTTGGTTCAATTGTCAAAGGCGTCACGATATGGGGCATCTCACACTCACCGACTTTACCAAGCACTCTTATAGGACTTGACCTTATCTTTTCATACAAATATCACAAATAAAAGCATGATTTTTTTTACATAAAGCAGATTTAGGGAATACAGCACTCGGGGGCCACTCCGAATCAAACGACTTTCCACGAAAATTCCCTTTAAAATGAGTAAAAAACTCTGTCACATCCACTCCCTCTGTAAGCCAGTTTCTCACACTCAATATCGTATCTTCATTTACTCCACTCCTCTCTAACACATATTCCCAGGCCAAAAAATTTCTACCTAACTGTCCTGCAATAAATGAATCTGGTTTATATACTAGCAACTGGTTCATATCAAAATCTAAAACCTTCAATCACAGATTTTGCACTAACTAGGTGGGTTGCAAGTGAAGGAGTCCCACCACTGATTGTCACCCATTCTCCCTTCTGACGAGGAACTATTCTCATGAGATTAAATTCTACCATCTTGTCAAACTCAGCAGTAATCTGATTATCATTAATCAACATTGACGCTCCATTATCCTCCTACAAATTAAAATCATAATCCATTTAAAATTCATATGGTGACAATCATAGTGGAACTCCTTCACTTAACAACCCACGTGGACTTGGTCCAATTAGGCATCAGGGTCCTCGGGTTGCAAGATCAGGAATTCTTATTATGCATGTATGATATATAACAAACAATCAAGTTCCAACAAAACATTTAATGTGTCACTTTAACTATAATAACCATCTTCATCAAAATATCTGTGTATCTTTCACTACAGCCATTTACATTTCATTCTTCCAGCTGCATAAATCAATCAAAGCAAAATTAAGTTCACAAATGAACCTTGAATGAACAAAATCCTGTTACAAAATTGTATTCTTACAACTAAATGCACAAATTTCCATACACATGTTTTCTCAATTCACTTTCCCCTAGCAACCTTCTTCAACTCACAATTTTTAACTAGATGTTGTGTCAAATCACAAAAATGACAAGCGAACCTACTAGCATCCCTTCTTCCCATACCTCCTATTGGTCTGTAACCCCGCGGCCTTGAATTAGTACGAAAGTTTGAAAATGGATGAAATGGATAAGGCTGAAAACCAGGGGCACCTACAAAAGGCGTTGAATACATAGGGTACAATCCAGCTAATGGAGAATTTGAACCTTTAGAACCTTGATCTTGTTCCATCTCACCTCTCATCTTCACACCCTCACATTTAGACCCCAAGTTTTTTCCATCTTAAATACATTTATTAACGGCTTTTGAAACCAGATCAGCTCCCTGCCCCCCTAGAACTGTAAAACATAAATTTGCGATATTCACTTTCCCTTGCAGATGACCACACTGCCTATACAATTCCTCATGCACTTCCATATCTTTATCCCCAACTTTCTACTTAAGCGAGCTAATTCATCGAAAGTTATTAATATCAGAGGTTCACTAGGGTCCTGCTGAGCAGCTAAAGCTTTAACCCTCCCCTTTATCTACGAAACATCCTCCTTCTCCAACATCTGGAGCATCAGCAGTCTCCTTTCCATGTCATCAATGGTCTTTATCCTTTTCACTGGGGTGGCCTCATTCTAAAAATAAACAGGCTTTTTTTTTTTTTTACCACACACACATACAATATATTAGACACAGTACCTCAACAGTATTATCTTCAGTCTGACTCTGTCTCTCTGCAGGTGCTCCAGACGTACTTGGACCCGCTTCTCCATCCTGCAACACCTGCCCTTTGGGCTGTCCCCTTTCATTCGCCACTAATACACAATAGCGCAACAGCAGCTTTTCTGCATCATTATCTCGAAGATCTTTCCCTACAAGACATACATGTACCTTGCACGTAACAATACCAACTATAGACACATACCACTATTACAACAATATAATTAAACCAGATCAGGTGCTCAATATCGCCAATGCTTATCTATTCAAATACACAATTTACCTGCTAACTCAAACAACTCATCCATGGGTTTCCCCGTAATCTCCATCACTGCTTTGGCGATAGCCCTCAACTGCATCGTTTCCGTGCGCTTTCCGACACTTATCCTCGCCAACTCCTTCACATTCTCTAACTGCCAATCCTTTACTTTCCTGATCACAGGCAACAAAGTAAGCCCCTTTAGACTATGTCTCTTCTTTAAAACTACCGGTTGAACCATCTAAAATATAAACAATCATGACGTAAGCATTCATGCTCAACCCGAACTTTACCGTCCGGATAAATACGGATAAACGAAGTAGAAAATATAAAAGCATAAAATAAAATTCACGCTTCCTACATTTTATTCAATATCCACATTCTTCTCTAATCATGTATAAAATGCATTTGAATGATCTCATATATCATTTAATGGCCCCTGCCATATTTCAAATTCTATCCAGTTCAAATCTGCGACATCCAACAGTCAAATTAACTCAAATATTCTTTAAAGATATCCAACAATCTTGAGACTATAAATTTCGTTCAAGCCTCCAACGACATATAATGTAAAAATTAATATTACCTTCCTCTCGATCTGCTATCTGCTCTCACCATCAAATAGCGAGAATGAATGACGTCACTTCGATAACACGTGATTTCACTTGTAATATTAGGTGTTTAAAACATAGGATCAATTAGAAGCGTTAAAATGACGTTACGGTAAGTTTGTGGTTGCGCCGGGTCACACTTCTTTGTGTTGGTTGACAATTGATTTCTTGGGCTGCCAATCATCCCACAAACAGGCATCGTTTATATCATAGTGAAGGTCGTTTTAATAATGCTTTGACGATTCTTTAAAAAAATGGTGCAGTATTCCATTATAATTCTGGTTTATTTTTAAAAAGTACTAGATGGTACCCCGCACAACCGCGGGTATTATTACTTTACACATTCCTGTTATCATATCATGCTTAATATGTTGAACAATTTTTGAAAGTTCATTTTTGTATATACTTCGTCCGATTTTTTCCTTATTTTATTCTTTAACACTGAAATAAAAACAAACTTCATTGTTGAATGTTAAGAGGAGTGGGTAGGGATTAAAAATCTAAACTGAAATGGACAGTATATACATGTACCTAAACATGGCCTCAATCCTGTTTGTTGCAGTTGACTGAAAAAATAAACTTTTTTATTGTATTTATGTGAATGGGTATTAACTCTCTCTCTCTCTCTCTCTCTCTCTCTCTCTCTCTCTCATTTTGGCTATTTAGGTAAATTTTTGTCCCGATTAAGAATTTAGAAAATAGACTGTTTTGAAAAACAATCTGGAAGGGGGGGGGGGCATCCCCATCGATTGAACCGAACTTGTTTTATTGTATGTTTATAACCAGTCTGTCGTGGTATAAAAAGTATGAAATTAAAACACGCTAACTTATGTATTTTTATCCATTTGTATGCATGTTTTAAACCAAAGTTGTCAGAGTTCAAAGTATCTGCCCGATGATTAACTTGCCCTACACTTTTCGCCATGATGTTAATTAGTCAAGCTGTTTCTGGGCACCCCGTTCTGGAAAACTCTTTCCATTAATACTAAAATCGCATTAATTGTTTCATTTTACTTATTAACTTTTTGTATTAATCGAAGTCCGATCTAAGGTATCTGCCCGCGATGCATGATGAAGTCGTCGTACTGTAAGTGTGTATTTTGTGTTATCGGGTATTTAGTGTGACCAGAGGTCACGTGTGAGTTTTTGACTGGTTCTTGGAACTGCTGTGGAAAGCCGCGTGTGAGTCCGCGTGTGATAAACGTTAGTCGTTTGAGCCAAGTGTGTCCGTCTGTCGGATATATCATCTTTGTCATACTGTGTTTTCATCATTCTTTTCATTTAATACATATTTTAAAACGTATCTGGAGTTATTCTTGGATCTCAAGTCTTACATTTGGTGGCAGCGTGGAGCTTGGAACTTGCGTGCGTGAAACGTTTGGAGCACGACAGCGATGGCGGCGTCCAGTGATCAGAAGATGCCGATGTTCGACCCGAAGTCTATGACTTTCGCCCAGTACATTGACGATGTTTTCGAAATCAAGTCTTTGGGATTTGATTGGGACGCTAACAAGAAACTGAAGCAGTTGGCGCTTATTTTACCAACCGGATGGTGCACGAAAGTATTCCGTGATATTCATAATGACAATAAGAAGTCATACGACTTGTTGAAGGCAGCGCTGATCAAGGAAATAGATCGCACGGACGAGAAACGGCAGACAGCTGCATCGGATTTCCACAAGATTACACAGAAACCCAGTGAGTCTATTGATGATTATGGACATAGAATATACCGTAAATGTGAAGAGGCCTACCCGAATTTCGCTAAGGGAAACCGGTCCGAACTTTGTGCACATCGATTTGTTGAAGGTATTTACAACCCAAAGGTGAAGGACCAGCTACAGCTTGTGATTTGTCAGGAGCCTAAGATGCCCAAGTTTGACAATCTAATAGATGTAGCTAGACGGCTAGCAGATACGGACACTCAGAGTTCTAAACCCTCTTCGAATGTGTTTCATCTGAGATGTAATTATTGTCACAGAGTTGGACATTTTGCTAAGAAGTGTCACAAACGACAGAGAGATCAACAGGACAAGCAAGACAAGAGAAAACCAGACGACTGGTTGAAAAGTGCTAAGTGTTATTCTTGTTCACGTCGAGGACATTTGGCCAAGAACTGTCCAAACAAAGATTACCGTGGTCCACAGAGAAATGGAAAAGTCAATGAAGTTCATGATTCGTCTTCGAATGATGCGTATCCGACAAAGTCCGTGAAGATTGGACAACTCGTCACTAATGCAGTCATTGATTCAGGAGCATCCGTCTCGTGTATTTCATACACGATGCTTTTTTTGAGGCATTTCCGCATGGCTTTGACTTGACCGATACTACTGCAGTTTTAACTGGTCCGTCATCATTACCGTTAAAGACTAGTGGTGTTGTGAAAACCTACATGTACATTTGTTTAGATGACAACGTAGTACCTTGTTCCTTACATGTGCTTGATGTGGACAATGATACATTTCTTATTGGTTGGGACGTTATGTGTAATTTTGACCAAGTCACACTTAAGCCTCAAGAGAATTCTGTGGAGTTCGGATCAGTGATTGAACAGAACTCAGAGTCAGTTATGAATATTCGTCTGCTGGAAAACTCAGTCATTCCACCATTATCACAGCGTGTGTTGCGTGTGGCAGTCGATTGTTCGTCTAGTTCGTCTGTCCTCATTGAACGTTTGAGTGAGTTTGAAGAGAAATCTGGATTACTGCTTGGTCGCACAGTGTCGTCCACAGAAAACCCAAGGATTATTGTGATGAACCCAGATACCTACAGTAAGTCTGTTAACAAAGCCCAGACAGTTGGATTGGCTACAGAAGTGAAAGATCACATGAGTATCTTAGATGATAGTAACATTGATCAGACAAAGTGTAATGTTAATCATGTATCGTGTGAAAATTTTGTCAAACCTTCATGGAACATTGGTCAGTTAGATGAAGAGCCCAAGTCCAAGTTATTGAATTTGTTGTCAAGATACAAAGAGGATGTGTTTACTGGACTAGGATGTGCTCGTTAATATCCCTATGAACTGAAACTGAAAAAAGATGCTGATCTGTCTAAGGTGAGATCTCGTAGATACAGGTTCAACCCTAAAATGTCTGCTGAAATTGAAAGTCAAGTACAGTCAATGTTACAGTCGGGAGTGATTGAACACAGCAAAACTGACATTTTTGTCGCCTATTGTTCTCGCACGGAAACGCGATGGAACTCAACGATTTTGCCTCGATTTTCGTTCTCTTAACACTGAACTTCAAGATGAAACATTCCCTTTGATGACCCCACAGGAGGCTATGATGCACCTGAAAAACTCCAAGTTCTTCAGTGTAATTGACATGTGTTCCGCTTTCAACCAGATTCCTTTGACGGAGGACAGTCGTCGTCTTACTGGATTTCAGACATCTTCTGGTGTGTATCAGTTTCAGAGACTGTGTTTTGGTTTGAAAGTTGCACCGCTTGCATTTCAGAGAGTAATGCACCATGTTATAGGCAGCTTAGGATTTGAGCATGTACTTATCTATCTTGATGATTGTCTCATTCACACCTCCACATTAGAGGAACATTTACAGACCCTAGAAAAAGTGTTTGACTGTTTCAAAAGCGCAGGACTTACACTACGAACGGAGAAGTGTCATTTCTTTATGGAAAGTGTCAATTATTTGGGATTCAAGTTATCTGAAAAGGGTATTCAGCACGGAGATAAAGGCCTGACAGCAATCAGAGATTACCCCATACCAAGGACATGGGAAGAGGTCCGATCCTTTCTAGGACTTTGTACATATTTTATGTGTTTCATACCAAACTACTCAGATATTGCCTTACCATTGAGCAAACTCGTTGAATCGAAGCGATACATTTGGAATTCGTCTACCGAATCTGCATTTCAAGTATTACGTCAGTGTTTGATGTCATCACCTGTTCTGAAACACCCTGTTTTTAGTGACACAGCTAACATACTCATTGTGCAGACTGATGCTAGTGATACTGGACTGGCTGGTGTATTATTGCAAGCTGATAATCATGGACTCGAACATGCAATCACATATGCCTCGAAAAAACTTACCAAGACAGAACGCAACTACTCTACCATTCATCGTGAAGCTTTAGCTATCATATGGGCAATTCGAAAGTTTCGAGATTATGTGTATGGCCGGAAGTTTCTTCTCAGAACGGATCACAAACCTTTGACTTTTATTATGACTTCATCAAAACCAAAATGCTCGCGTTGGGCACTCGAATTGAGCGAATATCAGTTTGATATGGAACATGTGAAAGGATGTGACAATGCGGTTAGTGACGCGTTAAGTCGTGCCCCTATAGATGACGATGAGATTGAGTTACCTGTTATGGCAGTGACCCGTCAGATGCGAGCTAAAGTGGACATTATCGAGAAATGTCATTCCGTAGGACATTTTGGTGCTCAGAGAACTTGGGAACTAACCAAACTCGTCAACGATAAGATTACCCTATCAGAAGTTCAAGACTGCATTGCACAGTGCAAAACCTGTGTAGAAGGACCCCATTGTGTTCCAAAGAGTCCCTTAGGTGTGACTGTCACAGCATCCACCCCATGGGAAATTCTTCATTGTGATTTTGTTGGTCCGCTCCCTAGATCAAAGTCTGCATTTGAATACATTTTCACATTGATGGATGACCTTACCCGTTTCGTTATTGCGTGGCCGTTGCGTGCTGCGACTGTGTATACCACTATCACCATTTTGGACAGATTATTCTCCATTCTAGGACCACCTCGTGTGTTACATTCAGACAACGGATCCGTCTTTACAGCAAAAGACTTTGCATCGTTTTGTGAACGCTGGAGTGTGAAGCAAAGTTTTACACCTATTGTCCGTCCACAAGCTAACCCTGTGGAGCGCTCACATAGAACCCTGAAAAGTTCGCTTCAGAAAGCAGCTACCTCGGAAGACGATTGGGATTCCGTACTTCTGGAAATTGTTCTCGCTCATAATTCCGTACGAAACCGAACAGCACGGATTCCACCATTTTATGCACTATATGGTCGTCAGAGTTCTGTGTCACAGCTTTTTCTGGATCCAGAGGAGAATATGATTCAGCGTGAGGAGGAAGAAAGTATGCGCGAAATATGGGACTTTTGTCATGACAACCATATGAAGGCAAAAGAATCGCGTCAACAAGATACAGCGACTCGACCTTCTCGAGAGTTTAGTGTTGGTGACCGAGTAGCACTCAAGACTTTAAGTGGCCCAAAATTCCGGAAAACCCATTTCCAGACTGGTTTTCGCGTGACCAAAGTGTATGGTGATTTCCTGCGCATCCATTCAAATGACCGTGTCGATAGACAGACAATTATCGTTAGCAAGGACTTAATTGTTCCTGATGATTCCATTTGAATTAACTGTTAACTTACAATTTGCATTTTATTAACTTTTTAATTGATTTCTTGTAAACGCTTCTTAAGGGGGGAAGAAGTGTGTCGTTTGAGCCAAGTGTGTCCGTCTGTCGGATATATCATCTTTCTCATATTGTGTTTTCATCATTCTTTTCATTTAATAGCGAGCGCAGCTCGCCGGCGCGCAGCGACGGCGCGAAGCGAGCTCTACCGGCAAGGCGTGTGTGAATAGAAAATTCGGACTAGTTGCACACTCATTCAACGGATTTTTTTGGCGTCAGTAAATCGGACCAGTAATGCATCGTTTTAAACGTCCCAGTAGTTCCCTGTAATCATGGCAATTTTTATCACTTCACACTCTCACGAGAATCAGCAAGACAAATTTAGACAGTAAAAACAATAACGATGTAAGCGACATACAGTCAATGTTACCTCTAAAGTTCACCTCAGTACACTTTCAATAAAAAATAATCGTTTGACGTCACAAACGTTTACACATTGATTCGATATATTTTTTCGGAGTCAGTAAATTTTGACCCACAATTCATAGTACCAATGGTTTCCAACCTCACGTTCCAACATCACGTTCTCCCGAGAATCAAAGTAAAACCTTTGAAAAGCTTATAAGATGTGTAATTTTAAGAACATCATGCTTTTTAAGTAAATAAAACAGTATACTTCGCATACTTTTATTTCTCAGGGGAGTTTTAAAGAGTAAGACGACACGTAACCAACGTCAGCTTTGACGTCACAGTAAGCACTGATAAGGGGAAATTACTCTAATTGAAGTTATTGTAAATCTGCTGAAATGACCAAAATCCTCTTAAAATCTTGCAAAGGCTAAGATAAAGAACAGCTGACGAATAAGGACATTTCTTCAGATACAGGAAACAGTTGTAAATTGCACTAATTTGGATGAATGCTCACAAATATTAGATTCACTATAATTACGGTAATTTCCTGAAACGTAACGTTATACGTAGCAGCGCCTTTTTTTAAAGGGGGTGGGTGGGTGGATGGCAGCCTCATCCAAAAAATCTTTGCAAGCAAAAAGAAAAATAAATCATGAAAATTCTAATCCTTCAGCTCTTTAGCAGTTCAATGGTTTCTTTATTTTCACTTCCATTTATTACATGCGGGGGGGGGGGGGGGGGGGGGGGGGGGGACAACACCATGTTCTTTTAACATGCACAGGATGAATGACCATCTTTAAGTTCTCCTTAAAGATAGCTTAAAGATGCTTAAAGATAGCTTAAAGACGATCTTTAAGCCACCTTTAAGCTACCTTTAAGCTAAATGTGTTGCTTAAAGATGGCTTAAAGAAAGCGTAAAGATGGCTTAGAGGCAGCTTAAAGACTATCTTTAAGTCACCTTTAAGCCACCTTTAAGGACAACTTATAGGTCCTTAATGTCCAAACTTCTTTAAGCCACCTTTAAGCCACCTTTAAGCCACCTTTAAGCTACCTTTAAGCCACCTTTAAGCCATTAAAAATTTTTTATTTCAATATTGTGCTTAATTTCCAACAAAATGTATTAACTTTATAAAATAAAAGGTATTAAAACGGTTTTTTGTCTAGAAAGAAAAATGAAAAAAAAAAACACAAAAAAAAACCGGCCACAGCGACAATTGAACCCGGGACCCTCAGTTTAGTAGCCTCACCACACTTCCTCTGCGCCACGGCAACTTACATATACATGATCGTTTTTATATCCTATATATGAGTGGATATTGAATTACTGTATTGAATGTGTTTACTTGAAAAGATTTTGACAAACCATTCAGTTTGTAACAATCAATTATATCTAATTTATAAATTACATGCATGCGTGTATTTAGAATGAAATACGGAACTTGGTCTTCAGTGAACAAAAATATATTATACCTAAATGGAAACCGTTAGGTTCACTATAGTAGGCTTTCTTAGTTAATAAATTTAAACCGAGTAGATATACGTTCATCTAATTTATAGCTATAAAATTGTAAGAAAGAAAATGAAATCATTTCTTTTATGAAATGCATTGATACTATTAGGGTATTTGTTCAATCTCCCGCAATTTCCCGGTTTCATGATCGCGGCGCCGTTCCAATATGTTTAAATATTTACATGTAATTGTATGTACATGATTTTTAAACTATCAATTCTATAACAAACAAAATTACCAATTACCGGTGACGTATTTACTGCATGTGGCAATTGCAAATGACTTGTATATACAATTGTATGATGAGCCAGGCCGGGTATATTTGACATATTTACCCTTATACATATATTTAAATAATCAACCCCTATTTATAATCACCGGTACATTAATTAATTAGCCTCAAGATTTTACTCTTACATACATGTATCGTTAATTTGTAGACGTAACATCTTTGAAACCTAGAGCTAGGAAATAATACTTTGAAAATGAATTACAAATGTAAATTAACTTTTATTCACTAGACTTATCGTATACTCGTACATACTAAGATTCAACGTCTTTAGAAACCCTGACGTGCACCTGGGCACACGACACACCTGTTGTGTATATCTTGTATATTCTGTGTTAGTTCCAGGGGTTTTCTTAAGTTGGACAAACAATAGACTTTAATTAGATATACACAAACATGCACCTGGGCACACGACACAACTGTTGTGTATATCTTGTATATTCTGTGTTAGTTCCAGGGGTTTTCTTAAGTTGGACAAACAATAGACTCTAATTAGATATACACAAACGAACAAAACTATGTCTAGACAAACAAAGCAGTAATATCCTGCCTGATATAACAAAGGCAGTTGAGGGTCTTTTCATCTTTAACATGTATCTAGCAGATCTAGAGTTAGAAATAATGAAAATTGAAAAAAAAAATACAAACCTTAAACCGATTATCAAATTAAATCATGCATATTTGGTTCATTATCTTTACTTTGTTTAATAACCGGAGGAACAGAGAGAGAGAGAGAGAAAGAGAGAGAGAGAGATTTTTTTCACCGATTAATTTATAATAGGAAACAAACATACTTTAATTAGTTTTATGCACATATTAAGATACAGAGACTGCGCTCATCCCTACAATAATTTTGAAACCCCCCAAAAATTATAAAGAATTTTATAACGGCAATCTGTGTCCATCGGAGCGGTGCTGATGATAGCGATCTGTGTTTAATGGAGCGACGATTAAAACCGCCTGGAACACCCCCCCCCCCTTCCTTGGAAATTATATTATCACTCGGATGACCCCCTCCCATCTCTATAAAAGAGCTTTTGCATTTAATATATGTTTTTATTGTTCAGCTTGATCAATATTGACTTAAAGGCCACTTAAAGACAGTGTAAAGGCAGTGTAAAGACAGCGTAAATGCCACTTAAAGATGCTTAAAGATGGCTTAAAGGTGGCTTAAAGGTGGCTTAAAGAAGTTTGGACATTAAGGACCTATAAGCACTTGCTTAAAGGTGACTTAAAGGCGGCTTAAAGGTTGTATAGCCTTTAAGCTCCATTAAGTCACCTTTAAGCCACCTTTAAGGATTTGCTAAAAGATGGTTTTTCGCCCTGTGATGATAAGCAAATATTTTTAAGCGTAAATTAAAAATAAAATTAAACATTAATTATTTTTTTTTAAGTGAAGGGGCAAATCCATGGTAAGTCGATTTTCTATGTATAAATTGACAAAAATGAAAAAAAAATTTAGCATGGGGGGAGCTCTATGATGAGTCAAGTTTTATATGTAAGTTTAAGACAAAATGTCTACTGCAAAAAAAAAAGGGGAAATCAATCAATCAATCAATCATAATCACAATCACTTTTAAAGAGGAGATGCAGTGCAATGAATATTTATATATTAAAATCTTTATTATTTAACAACATTGTATCTGAGATTAAACTATTGTTCTACATATAAATAAATAAATTATAACAAATCTTATAAACTATGAATAATGAAAATTTACTGAAAAATAGGTATGTTTTATTTTTTGGCATTCAAATTTCACGTTGTTAATTTAATTTTATTAATTTATTATAATTCATTGTTTGATCACATGCTGTGCTCGCCCCAACGGTCGCACCGTAAAACATATTACATATTTTAAAACGTATCTGGAGTTATTCTTGGATCTCAAATTTACAGTACACTTTTCGTAAATAAGTCAATCCGCGTACTTGGTTACCCAATTCTGGAAAGTTCTATCCCCTTCTCTCACCAGAAGTCGTGCTTCGCAAGCGAATGTGTATCAAAACTAAAATCGCCCACTAAAGAAACTAATTGACTCATTTTATTTATTCACCATTTGTCAAATCTGAACTTTTTTTTATTCTATAAATACGCTCACAGTTAATACATTCACTCTTTAAGTAATCAGTCAATATTATTTCATTGCAAGTACATATTTTGATGCAAATGTTCCCTGACTTGGATCCGCCAAAGCCTGTCCACCACCTTGCTCTCATGTTGAGCTTGTTTATCAAAAAAGAAAGTGGATTTTTTTTTATTAATTTCATAATAATCACTTATCAGTTAAATTCAAGTATACTATACGGACATCATCACTCAAGTGTTGAAATACCAAAGATGTAAGCAAGTACTCTGGTGCAGACATTTTGTAGTTTATTTGCAAAATGCCTTAATTCATAAGTATAGATTTGTTTACCAACAAATATTACAAACCATTCTTGATATTTCTACAAAAACGTTAAAGGAGGGGCGTCCATTTATTTCCCTTTTGCGGCAAATAGCAAAAATCTTTAAAATGGCATGCATTGAAAAACATCCTGAACATCATGTCTTTGATATAGACAAAAATAAATAAACATCAGTTGTTGCAAAATGGTTTTGTTTTCAATAAATCAATGGCTTTTTCTGCATAGTCAAATAGTAGTTCATTATTACACAGTAATAAGACAAAACAAGATAACATATCACATCTTCTTGTAAATGAACGTTGATAACAGCTTTTCGTCACAGAGACAAAGAGAAAAAAAAACTAGAGCAGAGCTCGTGGCAAAGCCACGAGTAGGTCTTCCGTTGTTGCTGCGAGATGAAAATTTATGTGATTTGGTGTCAAACGATTATAATGACTAATGACTAAAATTTCACCTCTGCTTTTGTTATAAAAACGTGCTGTGATTGAAAGCCTGTATAAAGACAGGAAGAAAATGTTTTAGGAAAACTATTTGTCGAACACAGTTTGTGTAATTGTTTTGAAAACTCTTTAAGGCCCTGTCACACAAAGTTGCGTTCCCAGTGCGTGTTCACGGCGTTGTAAAATTAATGGAATCGCCGTAGGATCGCAAGGAAAATTCATTAAGGCGTTCTTACAGAGCTCCCAACTACGTTTCCACAGAGTTCTACTTGGCGATTGACTGCCCTCTCGCTGGGTATCCGCCGAGCGCTCATGACATGCTAGGAGTTTTTACCGCGCATCCACTGCGTGCACATGCGCTGTTGGAGACTTTACGGCGATGTAATGGCGACCTTACTCCACTTCTACGGTGTGTTTATCGGAACGCAGAGCCACGGCGCGTACTTTGTGCATGTTCAAAGTACGCGCCGTCGCATGGCGTTCTAAAATGTTCTAGGCTAGGATATCCCACAGCGGCGAACGAAGATGCCGTTGAGTTGTTACGGCGCTGTAGAAGACTCTAGTCCGTTTACCATGGCGTTTTACATTATTCAATTACACAGCGGGATCGCTGTGAGGACGCAGCTCCAGTGTGACAGGGGTTTAAACAATGAGAAGTTTAACGGCGAGTTAAATTTTTCAGGGTAGCATGGATTGTTTTATATTACATGTACTCATGATTCATGTAAGGAAATGTAAGTAAAAACGTGCATAAAAAACACGTAACTTCTGTAAATAAATCTTTCTAATTTTTTGAAGACTATGTGCAAGTTTGAATTTGTTTCGTGCTGTCAAAATTTGGTAAATAGCCAAAATTGATGGCATCTATGAAAACTTATTCAGGGCTGATATTATTTGATAATACGAGTAGACTTGAACATTTAAAATAATAATCAGCTATCTAAGATCATCGGGAGAATATATGCATAAGTGAGCGCCTAAATGTTACTCCTGATATACAGACACCGCTATGTAACGTAAAATTTAATAACATTATTTACAGAAATGAATATTACTTTTCCCTACGATGCGATAATATTCAAAATCCCTATTTTCAAGTCAGTTTTTTCTCCTTTAACGGATCAACAGTTTTTCTCTCGGAGAAAGTTTACGCATGTATTTTTAAAAAAAAAAAAAAAAGGAGAAACTTCAATAAAAATAAGCGGAAAATAATGGTGTTACGGTTTTTATTTTCAGTTAATCTAATTAAATGTGACAAAGGCGCATATTCGGTCGGACTTTTGGTAACATGTACATGAAGTTTTGATGCAAGTTCCATTTTGTTTTTTGTGGTTTTTTTTTTTTTTCTTTTCTCTGCTTTATCATAAAGATATATGAAAAAAAACTACGTACATGTCACAAGCAATATTTGCCTTCTCTATTTATCTTGTATTTTAATAGATTGGGTAATCATTGATTTGTTGACCTAAAATTAGTATTCCACTGGCTGTAGCTAACCTTGTAAGTAAATTAAGTTGCATGACATCCTCATACCACACAACTTCAATAAAACTTTTTTTTTAAAAAATCAATTTTCATATAATTAGCAATAAAAAAATCCCCAAGAACACATGTCCATCTCACTGAAGTGTAACTTTGAGAAGCGCATATTTTTTTTGGAGGCAGATATGTCGCTATATTATAGTCTGTAAGTCAAGTAAACTAATCTGTCCTAACTTGCAATACTTTGATGATTTCTATGGCGACCACCTGCATAGCATAATGTAGTCGTATTTCATAACATCTAATTCCAAGAAAACATTACATTTGACTTAAAACTTTTAATTATAATATATCTTATTCTGTTCATAACTATATATAATAGAAGTTTAGCGTGTTCGACATGTTAATTTATTTTAGCCACGTTCTCAGATTACGATCCCGCACCTTTAATGTGAAAATGAAAGTCTTGTTGTTTGAAAATTGACCACTTTGAAAAAAGCACCCTTCGAACTGTTGATTAATTACATAACAATTGATGATCTGCAGCCATAAATAAGCTTGGGCTATATATGTTCTGAGCTGTTTGCGCTGTTCAAAGTGACACAAGATTTTCGGTAGCACGTGGCGATTGAATTTACGCAATAAAGAAAGTTGAAATTTACAAAGACTGACCGAATAAAAAAACGGGTGGGAAAGAGAAACACGCTCAGGAGAAAATGTTACACATAAGAAGTCACTATCAAATGATTTTCGACAGATCTGGAATTTTAAAAAACGAGAGCACTTGGCAGCGGGGGGGTGGGAGGGCAACACAGAAATAAGTTCGTTTTCACAATGAAACTAACGACCATGTAGAAACACTACAGAAGTTATTAATATTTGACCGATAGAATCTAAACAAAACTTGTTTCAAAACTCATGTGAATATTCTTTAAAATAATCACCAAATGCCTTAATTCAGGGCATTCTCTTATCGTGTCAGCACCTACCGCAAACATGGCACTTTGATCATAATTTGATTCGATTTCTTAAATTACCTTGTACGCTGTCGTATAAATCAATGCTAAATCAACTGTACGAGTAAAATAAATTTATCGGTTCATAATAGTTTAAAACATAATAAAAATAGTTGCGTTCGTACAAAATACCAAACATGCACGCGTGATAAGGTACATGTAGAGGTCACTTGCGCGGGATCTCCTCGGACATGTGCGAGGGATGATCATTATTTAAAGGTTTGTGTTGTTGTTTTTAATTTTGTTGTTGATTGAAAACATTATTTGTACAGTTTTTAAAACATTTAAGACTTACAAACCAACCATTCAAATATGTCTCACGAGTATTTCCGATTTGGAGTAATATCGCTTTTATTAATTTTCAAAACGACTTTTTAATTTACTCTCCAACTGTACTGTTTAATGTTTTATTTGGGCACAAACCTCTCGGAAGAGGGTAAAAAACTACAAATAAGACAACACACATTTAGACACAATCAATACACAATTTCACAACAAAAATATTGACAAATGACAATGTTGACTAGACTTATTAAAGCTGTAATTAGGACTTGTTGTTAACAGACTTTTAGGATAAAAACAATGAAAAATTACTCTAAACCATTACTGTGTTAATATATAAAAATGACCTAAATTGTCCGCCATATTTACGACGACCCAGTTACAAATACAGATGATAGAAATGCAGAAATATGCAAATTATACAGAATGTTTACAAACTACACACAGCGTACATAATATTTAAAGAGTATTCGATCATTTAATACACAAAAAGAAGACATGGCAACAGAACTTACTCCATGAGGGGACAAAACACGCAAACAGTGTAAACCACGTTGTGTAAACAAAGACTGGGCGGAAACAAACAATAAAAACTAAAATTAAAACCGGGGACGGATATTTCCGGACACTACACCAATGTTTAATTTAACTAAATACAAAATGAACAAACTTTTATAGCATAAAATTAAAACAGTGTACAGTGTATTAACGCTATATAAACTCAAACACGTTCATATTCATGTAAGTGTGCGGGTGCGAATCTTGTGTATTAGATAACCGTTTACCGATAGGTAGTGCAGCCGTGGCTGATTTCCTCGGCCGCGGGCGAAGGATAGATTACATAAAGGTTTAACACATACACACGCACAGCTCAGAACCTAGGAAGATTTGAAAAGTTTGCAATTTAATGACTAAATTCTATCAAATAGAAATTCTTTTTTTACTTAAAACCCACAATTGATATATATGTCTAATATTGCATTAGATTGAGAATGGCATTGCTTTTATTAATTAACTGAACGATTTCTTAATTGACACCAGGCTTGGGGTAATGCTAAATGTAATGGTAATGCATTACAATGCATTACATGTTTTCAAAGTAATGCTAGTAATGTGTAATGCCTCAAAATTAGCATTACAAGTAATGCTAATGTAATGCATTACTTTCCAAAATCTAGTGTAATGCTGGCATTACATGGCATTACTTTGCATTACTATGCATATTTATACATGTTCACTTTAAAAAATGTGATAAATAAATGAATAGTTGAAATTGAATTTGATTAAATGTATTTTTAAAGAAGAAATAAAGGTTTGTTCTTCAATTGGATTAAACGATAGGGTGTCAATTTAATCCAATTGAAGAATAAACCTTTATGTGTAATCAAAACTGAAATAATTATTCAGTTCGCAGCTAGATTAACTCATATATGAGAGACGCAACTCTCGTGTATTAGATAACCGCTGACCGCTAGGTAGTCCAGCCGCGACCATGGTGACCGATTTTCTCGGCCGTGGGCGAGGGATAGCTTACGTAATAATACACATCTCTGATTCAAGGTGGATTTTAAATGCATGCAGTATGATAACTAAAATGTAATGCATAGAATTTTTTTTCAATAAGTATTTTGTGTTTTACTAGAAAAGAAAAAGAATGTTTTGTTTTTCGATTCTCACCTTTAAGGATTGTGCACTATAAAAACTAAACAACAATGACTTTAACTTCTATAAAAAAAAAGGCATGTGTTCTAATTTTTTTCTCATGAATTAAAGCCTCCTGTATAAACCATCATACTTTCTGTGGTAACTTTTTGCCAGTTTTACGCGCAAAGACTTTCGTTAACTTGTCAAATGAAAGCAGGTACATGCTAACATGTAAAGCTTTTTACACTCATACTACACAAATCACTTACAAAATAACATTGTAACGACCTTTATGAGATCCCAACACACAACTTTTCCAGCGACAGCAATATCGAAATCCTAACCGTGTTTGAGTTATTAAGCAAAATCTTTTGAGGGCTATTGGCCCTTAATTTAAGGGGCCAGCCCTTTTTTATTGGTGTCAAATGAAAGCCCTTAACATTATGCACAACTTTTGTTCTATATGTATTTAGGAAATATTTCAAACTAAAAAGTTACGAAGCTAAAACATGAGAATAATTTCGCTATTTTTAAAACATAGATTTCGATTGATTAATTCGAGTGGAATAATTGGAAGAAACTAAAATCCAAAAATCAGAGGACAATAATCAAAGTGTCAATAATAAAGATTTTTAACTATAAATTATTTGCTACGGACCATTTCGGAGCCTTTGTCTGGAAACTAACGCCCCTAAAATTTTAGAAAAAGGGGAATAACTCAAAACCGGAAGTTGCGATTTCAATTTTTTTTGTGCTCTAGAAACCTAATGCAATTTACAATATACCGTGAAAATTTGAATGAAATCAGATGACAAACAAAAAAGTTATTGAGGATTTAAAAACGTCTAGAAGAAGAAAAATTATAATGAAGAAGAACCATCAGAATCAGTACAAGGTCTTCCGTTGGAAACGGAAGACCTTAATGAAAGGTTGCAGATTATAAAAGTGCAAATATGTTTTTGACAAGCTATAGTGAGGTGCAGCATTATTCATTATAAAGACTAGCGTCAGGTTCACAGGAACTGGTGATGCATTCCAATGGTTGATCAGTCCCTCTTGAAAAGTGCTATGAAAACTGCGAATATTTTTATTATCTTTTATCCACATGTTCATTGTGTATTAATAATAAACTTACGACACTGCCATGCCCATTTTGAGAGGCTATTGAGATGTAGGGCATATATCCACGTTCATTGCCGTAATTAACGTCTGCTTTATTTCTTAATAATAACTTTACTATATCGGTGTGTCCTTCTTGACAAGCGACGTACAGAGGACTGATCCCCTGTTCATTACATTGGTTAACATGGGCTCCTTTTTTAAGTAGTTTTTCTACAATACTGCAATGTCCTTTTTGGCAAGCGATAAAAAGAGGATTTTCTCCACTACCAAGATTAGCGTTTCCATCATTTTGTAGTAAAAGTTCTACTATTTTGTCATATCCATTTTGACAAGCTTTAGATATAGGACTGATTCCCACGTTATCACATTGATTGACACTGGCACCTTTCTCAAGTAATATTTTTACAATATTAATATGTTCGTGTTGACAAGCTACAGAAAGTGGTGTTTGCCCTTTATTATTAAACACATTGACGTTGGCTTTATTATCTAGTAGTAATTTTACTGTATCGTAATGTCCTTCTTGACAAGCAATTAAAATAGGGTTGTTTCCTTCGTTATCACTTTGATTAACATTCGCGTGGCTGTCCAGTAAGTGTCGAACAATATGAACGTTTCCATTTTGACAAGCTCCAATGAGTGGATTAAGTCCTTCTGCATTTGATTGGGTTACGTTAGCCTTGTTCTCCAGTAATATCTGCACTGTATTTTTACGTCCATTTTTGCATGCATAATACAGTGGACTTAAACCTCTTTTGTCACATTTGTTGATTCTAGCACCCTTGGCTAGTAAACGTTGTACAATTTCAATACTACCCTCACAACAAGCGATGCAGAGAGGAGTATATCCATGTTCACAGCACATATTTACGTTTGCTTTTTTATTCAACAAAAGTTCTACTACGTCAACATGTTTCTTTTGGCATGCGATATGCAACGGTGTTAACCCTCTCGTACTACACTGATCAACATCAACATCATACTTCAGTAAAAGTCTCACTACCTTTGTATCTCCATTTGTGCATGCTATATAAAGGGGACTGTATCCAAGTGTATTGCGTAAATTAGCTTTTGCTCCTTTTCTAAGTAAAACTTTTACTGTTTCATCGTGGTTCCTTTTGCAAGCGATATGTAAAGGACACATTCCCATATTATCCTGTATATCAATGTTAGCACCATTCTTTAGTAATAACTTCAAAATATTGATATATCCCTGAAAGCTAGCTACCGAAAGCGGACTGTATCCATCCTGACTACAAAGGTTAACGTCAGCGCCATTTTGAAGTAAAATCTCTGCAATGTTTTCATGGTTTTCCTGACAAGCTTCATATAAAGGACTGTACTTCTCATTATCACATAGATTGACGTCAGCACCATTCTTTAATAGTATATGTAAAACATTCGTATATCCCTGAAAGCTAGCCACCGACAGCGGACTGTATCCATCCTGACTACAAAGGTTAACGTCAGCGCCATTTTGAAGTAAAACCTCTGCAATGTTTTCATAGTTTTCGTGACAAGCTTTATACAAAGGACTGCACCCCTCATTATCACAAAGGTTGACGCCAGGACTTTCTTTTAAAAGTCTTTGAATAATATCGAGATAACCCTTAAGACAAGCTACAGCGATGGAGGTATTCCCATGTTCACAACGCATATTAACATTCGCTTTTTTATTTAACAAAAGTTCTACCACATCAAAATAATTATTTTGGCAAGAGATATACAACGGTGTTAACCCTCTCGTACTGCACGCATTGACATTAGCATTATACTTCAGTAAAAGTCTCACTACCTTTGTATCTCCATTTTTGCATGCATAATGAAGGGGGCTGTATCCATTTGCATTACATGAATTAACTTTTGCTCCTTTTCGGAGTAAAATCTTGACTGCGTTAACGTGGTTCTTTTTGCAAGCGATATTTAAAGGAAACATTCCCATATTATCCTGTATATCAATGTCGGCACCATTCTTTAGTAATAGCTGCAAAACATTCGTATATCCCTGAAAGCTAGCTACCGATAGCGGACTGTATCCATCCTGACTACAATCGTTAACTTTAGCGCCATTTTGAAGTAACATTTTTGCAATGTTTTCATTGTTGCCGTGACACGCTTTATATAAAGGACTGCACCCTTCTTTATCATATATATTGACATCAGCACCATATTTTAGTAATAATTTTAAAATATCGATATATCCCTGAAAGCAAGCTTCTGATAGAGGACTATATCCATCCTGACCACAAACGTTAACGTGAGCGCCATTTTGAAGTAAAAGTTTTGCAATATTTTCATGGTTTCTGTGACAAGCTTTATATAAAGGACTGAATCCCTCTTTATCACATTGATTGACATCAGCACCATTGTTTAGTAATAGATGCGAAATATTGATATATCCCTGATAGCAAGCTTCCGAAAGCGGACTGTTTCCATCGTGATTACCAACGTTAACGTAGGCGCCATTTTGCAGTAACATTTTTGCAATATTTTCATTTTTTTTTTGACATGCTTTATATAATGGACAGCATCCCTCATCATCACATCGATTGACGTCAACTTTTTCTTTTATTAGTCGTTGAACAATATCGGAAAAATCTTTCAGACAAGCTATAGATATAGAGGTTTGTCCATGTTTACTAACAGTATCGATTTTAGCCCCTTTATCCAATAATAATTCTACTATTTCAAGATACCCTTCTTCACAAGCAAAATGCAGCGGACTGAATCCGTCTTCATCGCATATATCAACGTCTGCTCCGTGGTTTAATAAAAGTCTAACAATCTCAAAATTTCCAAATTGACACATCATATTGAGAGGACTACGAGTATTAATATCAGCGCCATGTTTTAATAAATACCGCACAGTTTGGGCATTTTCACTGAAACAAGCTAAATATAAGGGGCTGTTCCCCTCAGTGTCATATAGATTAACGGCAGCTCCTTTGGATATCAGAGATTTCACAACTTTAAAGTGACCACCTCTACAGGCAACGTGAAGAGGATTGAAATCTGATGCCTTGTTTAATTCTGTCATTTTGATGTAACCTTTGTGTAACTTACAGCAATAAGGTAGGTGCGTGTGTGTTCCAGATCAAGCCTAGATTAAAAAAAAGATACGTTCAGAAAATAATACACACGAATCCCCTAAACGTTTGTGAATAAAAACGCACACCAACTCAGTGCAGGCATATCGCACGAACATATCATTTACACCCAACGCACAAACCTGTACCAGAAACGCCTATACATGAACATGTAGCAGACACGGTCATGCAATGTGCACATCCGTATACAGTAACTTACTTTCCCAACAATTTTTTTCAAATATAAATCACTAATTTTATTGTACATAATAATAGTGAGCACCAAATCTCTAACGACAACGCCTGGGCGAAAAGAAAATTCGAGCTACTGCTCCCTTTAACGTGCTGTATTTTCTGTCGTCTAAATTCTACACATAATTCAGTGTAAATTGACCATAGCCATCAATATTGCGTTCACGCGATAACAGGTATAAAAATAAAGTTTAAGAACTCCATTCATTTAACGGTTAATAAAGTATCCTGATGTTTGAATCTTCTCTTCGCTCAGGCAATGGCGTTAGAGCACAAAGAACACAAAACTTGTCATATTCAGAGACTTATGTTTACAGAATAAGAACACTTTTATTCATCTGCAAATGATCGTTTTTATTTTCTATCATTTTTTTTTAATGTTTTAGCTTTGCTACTTTGTTGAAATTTGTCGAACGCGTTTGCTCACTAGTAATACTATGATGTTAATATGTGAATTAAGCTTGCGCCCATTAGCGCAATGAATAAAAAACATATGCACGTTTACGATGTATATTTTTAAAATTAACATTTAATTAAGATGCGATACTAGTTATTTTCCTCAAAACGGTAACACCATAAAACATTTAGAAAATATACCGTGAACTTGAAATTTATTGTCCATACTCTTCTCTTTTTGAATCTCCAGCCGAAATCTCGTCCTAAGAGATTTTTCTGATCTGTTTAAAAAAAACAGTATTTGAAATTGTAATACATCTTGTTAAATATAGCTTTAAGACAGAGGATCCTATTCATTTCTACAAAGATATATGTGAGTTAAAATTACCTAAGATATACCAAAATCAATTGTTTATATTACTTTTTAATTGAACATAATGTAGAAAAGTTTTCTAGAAAAGTGTGCAGTATTATTTTCTTTTCAAATTAAAATATACTTTTGGAACTAATATCATTTAAAAAACAAGCATTCTGAGAGTATTGCATAAGCAATACACGTCCCCTGCCGGTTAGTGGAATTTGTGAAAACAATGCAGAATATCGAACCCGAACATTAAAAACATGGAATATAACAAATTAATTTTCTCGAAAATATGTCAACCATACACTACAAAAGTGTAAACTTGATCTGTAGTTTGACATTTTGAAGCTGTTCAGCAAGTTTCATATTATTCCTCAAACGCATAAAGAAAAAAAGTGTGGAAAACTGAAGTGGGACGGACAGACAGACAGACAGACAGACAGACGGACGGACGGACGGACGGACGGACAGACGGACTGACGGATGCAGAGGAAAGCTTTAGTCCCCTCCGGTGAAACCGGTAGGGGACTAATAAAACATATTGAACTTTTATTTTATGGACGTACGAGGGTTGTCCCAAAATAGCGTAGACAAATGGCGTTATTCAGTTAATCGAAGACAAGGGAAGATGAAATTTGTGCCACAAAGGGTTCAAGAAATTTTCATTCAAATAATGTTTTAAAATCAAATATTGTTTAAGATTAAATTTAGTGAACTGAAAGCATGTTAAATCAGAAATTTGACATGCAGCGCTATGTCAAAAACAAAAAGTTAAAATCAACATAATGAAAAGAAAATTGCGAGAAAAAGGACTTTTCGAATGAAAAAATTCAAATAAAACATACATTGATATTTGATAATAATTATAATATTTACCAAGAAAATGTTTCGGCTATAACAAAACTTGTAAATATTTTATAGCGCGTTTTGTGACAAGTCGAAAAGTTAATTCGTAGTAAAATGACGATGTCAGCGTTTAAGGCGGCGCAGCAGTAACTGATACAATTTTGTAAAGACCAAGAAATAAATCCTAAGCGGCCTTGGAAGTAAATGAAATTAACAAACGATATCAATGGACGTCAAAATGCTGAACAACACATTTCGGCAAGACGAACGTTAGACAACAAGTAATAAAGGGCAGGTTTGGAGCCGACAGATCGTTTGTACTTAGAAATATTTAAAAAAAACAAACGAACTAGAAATATATGTTGAATGTGCACTCAGTGTCCATCTTCATAGATACTATTTTTTCTAAGACATTTTTGGAAATAAAACGTAAATGTTATCGTTAACCATGTGGAAGGTTTTCCTACAACGTAAAACTGGAAATTTTCGAAGTCGCACATTGCGTCGCCTGACAAAACTTGTTGTTACTAATTATTGATTTTCTCAAGAAATGAATAAAGTACAGATTTAAATTTTTCAGTATTGTTTGCCAAAGAGTCATTGAGGAAAACATAGAAGTCTTATGAAATTTCAGTGAACAAATTATAAATTATGTGTCCTGTCTACATTATTTTGGACAACCCTCGTAGACAAGTCTAGATTGCTTAATAATTTAAAAGTTAATCCATTTGATTCACTTTTTTGAGTAAAAAGTCCCCCATGCCAGTTATGCAAGATTGCATGGAACTGCCTGTAGATGGTCAAGATCGAAAACAGTTTGTAAGCTGCCATTAACAGCAATACGCTGTCGTTATGCTGTTTGTCGTCTTCAATATTTAGCACCCGTCTCCTACGATGTACAACACAATGATACATGTATCTTATTTGTTAAAAATTGTGTAAATGAGGGGCTGCTTTTACATCATCAAATTTCTCATTAACCCTTTTAAATAACAAAAGATGCGCTTCGAATGTTTGAGAAAAAATATTACAATTCAAAGATTTACAGTAACATTTTTGTTTACATGGTTGTAACTTAACAAAGAATCCATAATTGACGTAGTTATTTTAATACTTATATAACGATTTACATTAAATGACATTCAACAATGTTTTGTTACAGTGTATACAAAAGTAACTTAAATAATCTACTTACACTTGCAAACAAGAAAGCATTTAAGTTGAAGACGCTTTCTTCAAATGTTTGCTGATCGCTTTTTTGAAACAAAGAAAGTACTGATGTGGCGGCAAAAGGTTAGGATAGCTAAAGAGAGGTAAGCTATATCAGTTATGTAATTGTTTAGGAGGCAGACATGTACAGTGTTAATGAAATAACTCTTACTTTAACACTGGTGTTATTTTACTCTAAACATCAAATGTACGTTACCTCTATTCCATTGCAGTTTCAACAAAATATTGATGAAAATGTAACAGACATATAGATATTGATCTATAGATATAAATAATTAAGGATGTCAAATGATGTAAACCTTTCAGAAGAATAAACGTTTTTAACACGTATGTGTTGAAACTGTAAAGTTACAGTTCATGAAACGCTTAAATGTGTTATGGGTTAAAACCCCACTCCTTTAAAATATGATGCATTGAAATTGCAACACTGTTGTGGATAAATTAACATCTGAATAAGAATAAACGCTATCTCTTACAGTGTACATCATTTTGAGGCTGTATTTGAAAACACACAATTATTTGAGTGTACCAAACATTTTTGCGCATCATGAAACACTTCAAAGCTTACGCACAGGGACAGTTTACTATCTTTTTTGAAACGAATAAATGAGTTTTTCACTAGCTCAATTTGTTCACTGGTTTATGTAGATGGTTTTTATGTATTTGATCTAACATAGAATTAACTACAGTAATGTGACATCCCCTAAGAAATGTGTGCATGTTAAATTATGTTGAAAAGCGTATTTTACCGAGGACTTTATGGAAGATTTGATCACGTACAAACCGGTATTTATATCCCGATATATATCCAAAAAATGATACCTTATTTCTAAAATTTATATTTGTTTGCAAATATGACGATACCATTGCTCCATATTTTCTTTTTTTGTGAAAACTTTGGCTAGCAAAGATAAAAAAGAGGAGGTATTTATGAACTAGAAACGAGCTAGGTCTCCCGTCGCAGCTGCGTCATACTTGTGACGTAATTCAAAATTGATACCTGGCCATGATACAGTATTAGATGAATAGACCCATAGTAAAAAAAAACATGCATTCGATACTGTGGAATCATTCAAATTCGTGGGGGCCAATTTTCGTGGACTGTGACTTTTTTGTTCACTAGAGGGGATGTAAATTCGTGGATGCGTTGGTTACTGTTTCAGTAACAAAGATAACTCTTTCTAAATTTGTTTTCGTTGAGGATTGAATTTCGTTTGGGAGGGCTACCCTCGAATACCACGAAAATTGAGCCACCTCGAATTTTAATGATTCCACAGTATACATACAATGTTTTATGATAATTTCTTTGTGAAATACATTTGATCTCTAAACATAAACATTAAAGTTAATTGGTGTACAATCGATGTGTTATATTCCTTATAATGCATTAACCCTAATTAGGCGAATGCACGTATTTTAAGTCTTAGATTGGATTAGAATATCTAAGGCAAATGACTCTTGGCTCTGAAGGTTAAGTTAGTCTTTTTTTTTTTAAATCAATTGTTTGGGAATTGTCTGGAACATTGTTTAAAAAGTTGTATCAATTGTTTTTTGTATGTAACTGCCTTGTTTACTCTCATGTTATCACAATTATCAGTTACTACTTACTTTAGGAGAAATGCATTTAAAAAGACATAATGTCGGTAACTGATCGTTAACATTGAGTTTCAGCTTGTCTTCTTCCACGTGTAATCCTGAATTTAAAATATGCATCATTGCTGGTTGGAACGGGGTGTCATCGGAACAAGATTGTGCACTATGGTATGTAATAATAAAAATGATACGTGTTATTCGTGCAAATGGCGTACCGTATTTTTTCACCTGTGTTTATTCTATTGATAGAGATTCTGTTTAGCGCAAATTACCTTTTTTAGATTATATTTCTAAAAACTTATTAAAAATATCGTTTGAACATTTATCTAGTTGTTTTCTATTGTATCATGATAATCAGCAAAGTGAGACTAATTTGTGAAATTAGTTATTTAATTAGTATAATATTGGAGATTTAAACTAGTTTTACAAGTTTACATGGAATCTCACTTCGCTTACGCCCTTGAGAGTGTTAGGCTGTCATTAATTTGTATTTGAAAATGCCTACAAAAAACGAAATCAAAGAACTACTTGACTTTCAAAAAGAAAAGTCTGACCAGTTAGAAAGTATTACTTTATCGAAGGTTGAAGAAAGCAGAGCATGATTTAAGATTGAAAAATGAAGTGTTTCAAATCCAAATAAAACTGATTTTGTTACGAGAGAGAAGAAAATAGAAGAACGTTGCAAAGTTGTGTGGGAGACCTGTGAAAGAGAAATTGACCTTTATTAAGCAAAATGGCTCGATGATCTATGCAACATTTGAAAGTTTTCAATGATAATGATGCTAGGATAGATTTGTTGATAAATAACTTAGGCGGTCAAGGTAAAGATGAAATAAGATTGAGACCAAGACTAAGACCAACGATTCTATCACAGAGATAAAAACAAGGCGAGTCGCTGGAAAATTATTCGTTGGACTTAACGAAAGTTCTTGATAAGATCTTGACAAAAGATGAAAACGCGGTTACCGATTTCAATGAAATGTTAAAAAAACACGGTTTGTTGAAGGCCGTAGAGATTCATTTCTCTGAAGAGAGATACGACGGTTCTCATTTGAAAAGAAGTTCATGTCATTTGGTGAGTTTTGACAAAAGTGTTGCAATGTTTCGAAGATTATAAAAGTGAGCCAGTGAGCAAATCATTTTCTGCTGAAATCATGGGTTGTTGAAGACCAATTGTCACAGATTTTAAAAATATTGAAACTAAAGCAAACACAAATTAATGAAAATCCAAATATTAGACAGTTCCATTTAACATGTTTTCGTTTTGGTGGTAGGGGGCATAAAGAGAAAGACTGTAGTACTCAAGTTGACACCAGTAGTCTCCCGCGCAAAGGTAAGCCACAGAGGGCATCGTTCTCTAATCTTCCTTTAAACGAGAAGTGTTTGTTTTAGAGAGTCGCCAAGCGGACGAGAGAGCGGAGACGAAAGACTCAATTGATCAGAGAATCATAGATAGAGCTATAGGACAATGTCCTGTCGTAACGATACAGATTGAAGGTAAGCCAATTCCGTGTCTAATTGACACTGGTTCCCAGGTATCTACAATAACTGAAACTTACTTTCGAGATCTGTCAAAAGCTGAACCCAAATTGATTGACGTAACAAAATGGCTGAAAGAGTCTGGCGCCAATCACTTTCTTTTACCATACATTAGTAATATTGAGGTAGTGATAGAAACAGCGCATGTGGTGTAGTGGTTGTCAGAAACCACAACCCGATTCGGTAAGAATAAAAAGTTGCAAGTTCCAGGAGTACTCGGAAGTAATTTCTTCCGTATTTTAAAGGAACAAGTTGAGCGAAATTTATATTCAGTCACTGAAAATGACGATCTGTTGTTGAATACGTTGTCGGTATTTGAAATGAGAACGTCAATTTCAGATTCCAAAAAGTTTAGTTTTGTCAAAGTTGCAGGTCAAGATCCTATAAAAATACCAGCCAATTCAATTAAAGCTTTTATGGGTACATGTACATGTACTACATGTCAGACTTCTAGAAACTTGCAACGTGGTTTGGTACAACCAGTACATGGTAATTATGTTACTCTTCCTAAAACACGTTAATGATTTTTATCTACGCAGATATAGAGGACGGCAACATCCCAGGGAGAGTCGTACACATAGGAGACAAAGAAGTTTGGTTGAATCCGAAATCCATGATTGGTATACTTCATGATGTAGAGGTTGAGTTTGCTAGCCAGCCAAACTGTCAAGCAGTAATAGAGGTAAGGAATCAAGAGATCGATGTGTCTATTGAAATTAATCAAAATGGAAATGATCATCGCGGGTACGTTAAGGTACATGTAACTCTTAGTTTAATGATCGTAGATATTATGGTCATTAAAGATATTATTTATTTTTTATGAAAACAGTGCTAAATATTAATATCAGGTGAATGTGTTCACCAAGATATTATATTTCTACCTCGGAATCGAGTCGATCTTTGCAGCTGTCGTGCCATGTTATCACGTGACATTTAAAAATATATCATCTTTTTACCTTAACCAAAAATTAAAAAGTGTAACACTACCTCATAGATCATATGTATGTATGATACATTTATTCGTTTGGAAATAAGTTCATGTTTACCTGCATTGCTGCTAGAATCCTATTGTTAATCGCATAAACATAAATATTGCCATTATTTATCGGAAACCCCCTCAACTTCTTCAATTTCATTGCAAATTCTACATTTTTTTTAATTACAACAACGAATCAAGTAGAACTTTTCAAGTATTTTAGGTCATATGCTTATAATATTTGCCAACTTCATCTTTCATTATATTCGTGGAAGTATTACATTTTTGCCTTTTTTGTTCACACTAACTAACTATGTATCCGCTTACCTTATAACACTCGCTGGTAAAACAAAATATCCATGCCTGTATTAAACCCCTTTCATAATTGGTGCACGAGCAGAAGCAACTGAATATTTGTGCGACCGATAAAATTAGATATGAATCGTAAACTGTTTCCGAAAAAATCGCATTTGGAAAAAGTATTCGTAAGTGTGATTGGACGTGCGATTATGTGTTCCATGGTACGAATGATCGGGCGAGTCAGAGGGGGTATATACTCTGCCCATATTCAGTAGACATAGTTGAAATCGAGAAAAGATGCAGCCCAAGAAGATACAGATATGCAGCAGCATTTATTATTATACCTCAATATGATTATTCTATTATAATTGATTGGTCTAGAATGTCACGTGACAGGGCGATGTCATAGGAATGAAAAAAGCCGATATGAGCATACGATGTACACAAATATGATTAAATCAAAAAAAGTTAATCATTATGATTCTATTTGGAACCAACTTAACTATCTATGATTTATAAAAGTGAGACAGTTACATGGGAAATCAAACAATCACGACGTTAATGTTGCGACTGTTGAAAAGTCAAACATTATTAGAAATCAACGTATTTTGTGTAATCATATGTTGCTTGGTATAATAACACGTTTATTGCATTAATGTTCAAGGAATATGAAGATTTATTCCCCAGAAAAAACAACTTTTTCTCGGGCAAAGCCCTCGGGAAATATTTTTTCTTTAGGGAATAACTCTTCATACATGTATTACCCTTACCATCATGCAATAAATGTATATTGTAATTTTTTTTCTGAAACAGAGATACTTATACAGGGTATTTATACTAGTAGCAAAGCATGTCATGTTGAGGCTCATAAGTCGTGCAATGATAGTAAAACGTAACGTAAGATTACATGAGACACGTTGAACAACAGTCTCACGGTCGCAAAACAGACGCATAAACACCAGCGATTTATCTAACGATCTTTATAAATCGTTTATCACTCTCGCGAGTACACAAAACGTTGTAAAACGTTCGTACTAATGTTCGTGCGTTGCACTGCAATAACTTGGATCGCGTTCGGTCGCGTCTGAATAGTGTGCATGTCCACTATTCAGAGGAGACTTGATGCGACCAGTAAAACGTACGCAACGAATGCGAGAGCTCGTGCAACGTAAGCGAGGGCTCCTGCAACGTATACGAGAGCTCGTGCGAAGCTAAACAATTTTGATCGCAAAGTGGTGTAAAATGGTCGTGCGCCAATTGTGAAAGGGGCTTTATCATGATAAAAACCTAACTAAAAATCATACAAATCTTAGGTATCTGTATGAAATGAATCTTATTTCGGTATTGTTTACACTGCATTCGATGATTTGTCTCCCGACATTGAACTTCTCAATCAAACATACTTTTGACGTCATCAATGTAAATGATATGTAATGCAGAGAAATCGAAGATGTATTTAGTTAGAAGAGTTTCTAGTGACATTTTAGACCTGTAGCTTTTATCATTTAAACCAGAGATAAAGTTAGAATTGACAGGTTTCTTAAGTAAAATATGACACCTTGCTGCTTATTGTGACGTCATATTGATCAGCAGAGTTTTTACTCAATCGATATCTGAGAGTTGTATTATCATACCCGCGGTGATGTCAAAGCAGTTGTCAAAACAAAGAAAGCGATTGAGATTTATGGTGAAGAAGTAGATATTGGAGAAAATTTATCAAATGAGAAGAAAGAAAGATTACTTTCAATTCTAAATATTCCCTTAAGATGTTTTTGTTCTAAGACCATTGATGATTTAGGGTTTCCTGATACTGTCAAACATGAAATTCTTAAATCCGATGAAGTCACTATCAATTACCACATAGACTCATCCCTCCTAATTTGATCGAGGAAGTGAAGTCGCACATCCAGACTCTCTTGAAACAAGGCATAATCCGACCAAGCACAAGTCCCAATGGTGCAGCTGTTGTCCTGGTGCGCAAGAAAGACGGCAGTTTACGACTTTGCGTTGACTATCGACGACTCAATCTTAAGACAATAAAAGATGCGTGTCCTATCCCAAGGATTGAAGAAGCATTGGAGCAAATTCTTTTCTACTTCTTTTCTAGATCTGGCATGACTGTCATAAAACAGCTTTTAGAGTTGGTCCTTTGGGTTTGTATGAGTTTGTTCGCATGCTCTTTGGTCTTTGCAATAGTCCTGTTACTTTTCAACATGTTTGCTGCTCCGCTTCATTCTGTTCTATCTTAACAAGAAAAGAAGGTAAAAGGTAGGAAAATGGTAACAAAAGAAGTTCCGTTAAAAAAAATGGAATGCAGATTGTGACAATGCTTTTGAAAAGTTTAAATCATGTTTTAAGAGCACTCCAGTTTTAGGCTTTTAAAACTTTAGCTCTTGATTTATTTTTAAAACTTATGCGAGTTATGGTGAATTGGGTGCAGATGAAAGAAACATGTCAAATTATAGCTCAATGAAATTAGAGTTACTTGCACTCAAATGGGCGATAACCAAAAAGTTTCGAGGCTATTATCTGGGTAGCAATTTCATTGTATACACAGCCAAAAACCCTCTTAGCTACTTTAAGACATCAAAATTAGCTGTCAGTGAGTAAAGATGGGCATCTGAGCTAGCACAGTTAATTTTTGATACCAGATAAAGATCAGAAAAAGCAAACAAAAATGCAGATAGTCTTAGCAGAACGTACCGTAAGAGTAATTAAGAAGATATTTTACCATATTTCTCACAATCTATTCCTTGAAGAGACATTTTTACAGATTATAAGAGACTTGAAACGGACAACGATCTTGAAAGTATTGAGAGAAAGGAACTAACCCCCATTTTACCAGGATATACAAATGACGAAATCAGAAAACTTCAAACTGAGGAATCAACAGAGTTTTTCAGTGGTTGGAAACTGGTCACAAACCTTCGAAAGTTTCATTTGTTGCAACTGTAAAATGGTGTGATGTACATGGCCAGTAAAGGCTTGGACTCACCGTCCAAGCCTTTACTGGCCATGTACATGTACTCACCGTATTTGCAATTAGCTACACAAGATGTCTTAGACCACAGATAATGGAGTATTTGCATGATTGTTCTGGACACCAAGGTCGTGAGAGAACAATGGCAATTCTAAAGAAAAAAAATGCGCTACTGACTAGGAATGATAGCGGGTGTTGTTAGATGAACTGAAATATGTGAGAGATGCATGATCGCTAAAACACCAATCCCTACCATCAGACCATCATGATTACTATGAAATTTATCAGCAAAGATACATTTAGAGATATTGGCAATATATTTACTCTGCTAGAGATAACTTCAGATGGCTTTGAAAACGTTTTGTTCTAACAGACGTGTTACAAAATACACAATGGCTATCCCTACAAAAAATCACAAGGCTTCAACAGTTGCTAAACACTTGGCCAATGAATGGTTTTATAAGATAATTATCGCTGGTCCATTACACAGTGATCAAGGTAGGAATTTTAAAGGCGAGGACGGGAAGAAGCAATGTAAAATATATGGTATTAATAAGTTACGTAGCACGCCATATCATCCTGTGGGAAATTCACAGTGCCAAAGATTTAACAGGACACTGCGCGACAAGTTGCGAACGCTCGATGCAGATCAAAAGAGAAAGTGGACAACGTATTTGCCAGAACTTGTTTTATATGTATAATGTTACCCTTCACTCTTCTACAGGTTTTCCTCTTGTTATCTCCTTATGGAAGAGAACCGAAATTACCCGTAGATTTCTTACTAAGGGTCAACGATGACAAGTCTTTCCTAGTAGATGAATGGTTAAATAAACACAAAGAACCATTTCGATACGCATTGGATGCTGCTGGAAAAAACACTGAAAAAGGTGGAGAAAAACGACACGAGTTCAATGAAAGGAAAGCTACTCCTTGCTCTATTAATGTCGGAACAAAAGTTCTCTTGAGAAATCATGTACAAGGTAGGAACAAAATACAAGATGTGTGGAAACCAGATCCCTATATCAAAACTGAGAAATTGCAAGAAATTGTTTATAAGGTTAAGTCAGCGGATGGGTATGATGATGCTAAAGATCTACACAGGAACGAGATTTTATATAAAAAGAAAAATCCCAAAATGATATTGACCTTTGTGAAGAGCCTGATTTAGACGAGGAGATAAAATATTCGAAGTTACAGAAATAGAGAATGAAAGAGATAATCCTGATCAAGAATATCTGGTAAGTATAGATAAAAACTTTTATAAAGAGTCGATGCCTTCAGCAGATAATATTGCAGTCTGATATTTTACATTCACCTTTGCAATTTACTCGGGGTCAGAGTCCCACTGACATAAAATTTCCGTTATTTTATTTATTACAGGTAGAAAGTAAATTGTTAATTAATTTTATAATTGATGTTGAATTATTATTAACTAATAAACAAAATCATACGTTTCGATTTACTTACAGTATGAAAAGTTAACAGAAAGACCTAAAATATCAAGGGGATTTGTTTCGAATTCAGAAGCCGTTTTCTCTATCTGCTGAACGATTTCATTCGTTTTAAATAGGGTGTAAAGATGTTTGTCCTACTAAATGTACACACTCACATATCAAACTACCGTTTTAGTGGACGAGTCCAAAATTGAAACTTTTGAGAGACGCATCATACTCTAGAGCATACATGTACTATGCATGCAGTTTACTTTGCGTTTATTTTCTTGTTTTGAGAGTTCTTTAATTGCTTGAAAATAAGGGAAAAGCGTCGAATATTGCTATATTTATGCCACATAGCATACAGGTTTTTATTTCAATGAGAAACTTGACATAATGAAATAATTCTAATGAAAACTATAAATTGACGTTATGAATCATCTGTCAAATGACTTATCACTACTTGGATATGCACGTGACTTAAACGAATCTAAGAACAGCGGCAAATTTCAAAACGCTTTAGCAGGTTTTTGTTTCCGACTTAGGCATTAACGTATCGCCGATGCTGTCAGGGGCATTGTTGTCAACTATGTCCAAAGTTTAATACCCCCTAAAGGACCAAATACCAACTTTACAGAAGAAGAACTTGAGACTTCCTCGGTAAAAAGACGAACTCGAAATGTATAGCCGTCGCAACTGTGTTCGCGTTGCCGTAGTCACAGAGTACAGGACAGACACGGACGACGTCATACTGGACATCGCCAGCAAGCTTGACATCCCTATCTAAAAAAAAAGAAATTACTTTTCCGCATGATCACCGGTGTGAGGTTTGTACGTCCAATGTGAGGCACGATGTGGGATTTACAAGCTACGACATCATTTGCTAAAATAATGTTAACAACTCAGGAAATAGCTTAAATGGAAAACATAGCAGTAAATCACGACATGACAAAGACTCGAAACAAACTTGCCTACAAGGCAAGGAAATTAGTAAAACATGCATGGTAAAACTAAGTCTTCTTTTGTATGGGACGGTTAAATTTTGTGATTGACAACAATGACAAAAAGCACATAATCCTCTGTCCAGCGGACATGGTTAAATCCATCACTCACCTTAATGTTTAACTTGAAACATTCGGTTACTCGGCCGACATGGAAATCTGAATCAGGTTAACATTTTGTTTTCTAATTACAACACGTGTATAAACAATCTGAGTAAATCTCACGCTTGGCTACCTACGTTCATTCATTTCCTGTTTACAACATTTATAAGAACATACTTGATCAAACTCACACTTGACTAGAATTAGTCAATGTCTGAACCTGACTTATTCAAAACCAACCCTTGTTAATTTAGGATTTATACATGAAATGTGTTTGTAAATTCAATACAGTTATCAATTAAGTTAAAATTGTAACATCAGATTGACTACCATCTAAACTTTTCCAGACTAGAGGATAACAGACTTGCAGCTAAAATTATCCTTAAAAATACATGTACAGCACTTCCTACATTCGTTAAAGAGACGTGCAGATTCAAGTAGTGATAAGTCATTTCACAAATAATTTTTAACTTCCATTTATATTGTTTTTTAATAAAATTAATTCATTCTTTCAAGCTTATCCTTGAAATATTCAACGCCTTTCCTTTATTTTCAGGCAATGAAAGAACATTCGACAACATCGTTGATATTTACAGCCTCGTAAAGTAGTCTTTAAAGAAACAAAATTGATATAAAACTATTTGTTTACAAATATTTTAAATCCCATAATCATGTTTTCCAGCCGTAAGAATAAATTATTGATAAGTAGATTATTAAATAGCGTTCATTAATTCTGTCGTAAGTTGTAAGTTCTTTTATAAAACGCAGCCCTGGAGCCAGAAGTTTAAGATTGGATGTTGTATCTGTGAGTTGTGTGTCAGAAGAATATTAACATTATTTTGTTCTTACCTTGCTGGTTTGTGTAGATCATCTTGCTAGAGCGTTAAGGAGGCAAGGTGCTTAACAAATGAACCATCAAGCCTAAAACTTTGACATCTGATTGTTTGGCCATTTAAACTAGAGAAAAGGTAAAGAAAAAATACAAGTAGTTCATCTCTTACCTTTAATTTTTTTTTACTACATACTCATACAGAACTCTTCATCTTAAGGAGGAAAACATAGCCTAAAATGGCTATGACCATCCAGCTCTCTTAAATGTTGGAAGTCATGATATGCATTTTACATGGAACTTTTGGCCCGAATAAGTGATGCAAAAAAAAAATACAATTTATTTCTTAATTATCCTAGGCCTCCCACCAAATGTAAGACTTGGGATCCAAGAATAATCCCAGATGTGTTATAAAAAAAGGGTTAAATGAAAATAATGATGAAAATACAGAGTATGACAAAGATTATATATCGGACAGACGGACACACTTGGTTCAGACGACTAACGTCCATACACGTTTATTACACGCGGTTTTTTTTTCCAGCAATTCCACGAACTAGTCAAAACTCACACGTGACCTCTGGTCACACTAAATACCAGTTGTATTTTTTTTTTTAAATTACAAACCAGCATATTTTTGACAATCAAATGTGTTGTGGCGTCATCTATAATAAAATGCTATGACGTATTCATTCTGACAAAAGGTATGTTAAGTAATGGGGGGGGGGGATCTGAAATAATCCGTGTAAAGAGTGAAAAGGTGTTGCGGAAAGGTTAATAAAAGGTGTGGTAAACGATCAAATTTAGGGTAATGTTAACGGTACCTTAAAAATACGGTTGCCTTTGTTCATATCAGGGGTGCGAACACCCTACAATGTATTTTTGCTAAAATGCTAAGTTATTATATTATACACCCTTTTTCCGATAAGTATCGGCTTTAACTACTTATTCGGCATGTTACTGAGTGACAACAAACAAGCAATTGACAATATTAATTCTAATACTTACGTATTGCGATACATTATTCAACATAAAATAACAAATATTTCTTCTTTCGCTTTCATGTTCCTATGCAATTTCAAAAAATATAATCGATCTAAAATGCACGGGAAATCCATTTACGAAAGAATTTATTGCTGATAAGACACCGGCTATCGATCGTCTTTCGTTCTAGCCCGCATGAATTAGATCATATACCTATTTACTGGTTATGAGGACGATAGCAAGTTTATTGTCCAACAAGACAGCAACTATTTCACGAGGCAAAGCCGAGATAAATATTTGCTATCGAGGGGAACAATAAACTTGCTATCGTCCGAATAGTAAGTTAATAGGTATTTCGTCATACCGAATATATTCTTATTTGTCTGCAATGAAATTTTTTAATGATAAACAAATTAGAGTTATCGGACTTTGAATTTAATGTAGTGGTCGGATTACGTCAGATGTATTCCGAGTTTAAAAACGGGGAAATCGAATGCCGTCTGTAAATAGTTCAATGACTACACGGAAACTTGTTCATGGTTAGATAGAATAGCATGCATAATATTATGTTTATTCGTTTTAATTTTATATAGAACATATTCACAGCGGTATAATAAAATGCTTTATTTACATATAACATAGGTATTAGTGTATTAAAATTTCTCACTGACACTTATACGGCACAAAAAATGGATATGGCAGTATTCTTGTCCACTGCTTTCACTAAGTAAACAATAGATGACATCATTTTGGGTCTGTCCCAGCAACAAGTAATTTTAAAAAGGTACGCAGATTCAAAAAATTAAAAAAATGTTTGGTTAGGAGCTGGGTATTGTTTTTTTTCTCGCTGCAGCTGTAAATATTGAACGTGAACTGGTGTGGAAAACTCACGCAAATTAGTAATGGATAATATTTCTCGAGATATCATTTATTATTTCATGTAGGACTTTTTCCCATAAAACTCAATAAACAAATGTAACACAGCAACTGACAACATATTATCTTAGAATGTTTTCGATTATTTTTTACAAATATTAATAAATTTAGCTTTTTAATGCAACCTTCTTTACGAATAAACATTCCTTCCAATTGTTAATAATATATCAACAACACCATGTTTCAACACAGGAAACTATAATGTTTACTGCATCATTTGTTTATGGGTATTTCATAGAAATCCTGTCTATGTGATATGGTACACCAAATAAGTCGTCGAGAGCAAGTTTGACATTTTATTTCATTATTGCTGGTCAATGCAAACATATACCCTGAGGCTAATTCACCGGAATATCACCTAACGGACTGAAAAAAGAAAACAAAATGTTTGACCATCGGGATTAGTCAACCGGACAAACTGTTTCTGACTTACGAGGATAAAGAGAGGCTCCATCATCATTAATAGTAGAAGGCCTAGCTAAGTACATGTATGCATTAACAATACAATTCGGTTATAGCAAAGTTCTAGGGACTAATGGAATTACTTCGTTATATCCATACGTAATATGATATATCCGTATAACGAATTCGTAAAAATACCTAGAGCGAATTCACTATATACATGTTTAAACATAGACAATAATTTTTGCTATTGAGGCTTAAAATAAAAATATTTTTTTAATACCTTTAATAATCGGATTGTTAATTAAAAGAATATTATATGAAAATAAAATTCGTTCAAACTGTTTTGTTAAATGTTAGTGCCAATTTTTTAAAACTGTAAAGAAATTCGTTATAAAGGTGTAAAATTTCGTTATTATTCAACTCTATGGGACTTAAAATCAAGTCGTTATATCTTTTAATTCGTTATATCCAAATACGTTATAACTGTAAAATTTGCAAAGATTTCATACATGTCCAAGACCAACTTTGTTGTTGATATCGACGATATCGACAAGAAAATGACGATATCGACATCGATATTGAATTTTGAAAAATGCTTATCAAATTATGATTTCGATATCGACGATATCGTACACAACATGACGATATCGACATACACTGACGAAGTTGCAAAATCAATTTTATTGTCGATATCGACGATATCGTAGATAAAATGATGATATCGACATCGATATCGACACTAATAAGTTTAAAGGCTATATATTTATAGGCGATATCGTACACAGAATGACAATATTCAATTACGATTTTTATAATCGCATTTAAGCAAATATTATAAAATTATTTAAAATGAGTATATCAGCCTCAATATGGACTCAAATGAAATCTTTTAAAATCATCGATATTAAAAATTAATCAATAATCAATGAGAAGAATGTCTAAATGATGGGTTTTAGGATTGTAAAATGATATAATTGTGATCGTCTAGATAGTCAAATCTAAAGATAAGCATTGTACAGTATACAGTATCGATATGAATATGGACAAATTCAGTTGAGGACAAAGATAATCGATATTGATACGATATCGTCGATATCGACGTTGAATATGGATGTTAAATTTGGACAGCTGTAGTTTTGTACATATGCATTTAAGTTATATTATATTGAATGAAATCAGTGAATCGATATCGATACAATATCGTCGATATCGATACTACATCGTGTCTTGGACATAACTCAAAGATTTGTTTAGAATTTCACCGGGGACTCAAAAAAACTTCGTTATATCCGAGAATTCGCTTTATCCGTGTTCGTACTAAACGAGTTTTACTGCAGTGGTATTGTAAGGAAAACATATATGGCAGCTAGATTTTTTCCTGTTCTACACTATCTTTTTATCTAAAGCGGGGGACATATATTTTCTATATGAACTTCTTACTTTGAAGTCACGTGGGTTTTTGCGTCAATCGCTTATTGTACATTTTTTAAATGTCAAAATTTTAGTATCACTGACATGAAACATATTCGAAAACATACAATTCTGTGACAAGCCTTGAAATACGATACTGAAAATAATTCAACATGCCTTTATATTTGAACGAATAATTAAGTCTTTCCGTATAAGTCATGCATAGTATTTTTGGTGTTTTCTTTTTGGAATCATACATATATTGACTGTTTCTCCCGTTATAAGTATTTTGAATATCACACCTGTATCAAAGAATTTTTTATGTAAGAGATTGACGTGAGAGAGAGAGAGAGAGAGAGAGAGAGAGAGAGAGAGAGAGAGAGAGAGAGATCACAGTGCTAAATTTTATTTTATTCTTTAACTTACGGTTTTAAGTGATTATTTTTTACTTGACAATTTTTGGATTTTGCGTTTGTATTTACAAAAAAGACAAAGTGTTATACCTCCGTGACTGGAGCACAAATACGCAGTTTTTTAGATCTGTTCACCTGAACACTAAAGTAAGTTTGTTGCATGGACCCTGGGGTCCACGCAGAAAATATATAAGCGAGGTTAAACCGGATGCTATGGAGAAAAATCATCCTGCGCATGAGCTAGTCTGGTTCCTATGCGTAATGGGTTGCTTAGGGAACCAGGCTAGCACATGAATCGGGATCAGGATTCTATGCTATATGCACACATAAGTTCAAAGGCGCTGTAATTGTAAAGTTGTCGTTAAACAGTACAGAAACAAAGAACTCCTTTTAAAGAAATGATCGGCATATGATATGAATTGTCAATATTATAAAATAAGTCAATGTTATGCCGAAACTACAACAGGCATCAAATAGCATAATTTGCCATGTTTTGTTGTTTTCCGAAAACTTCCCGATTAAGAATTTTTAAGCATTTAAGTATGATTGAATAATTATGTGACTGTATATAATAGATGACTGAATAATTCTGTCACTGTATAAAAGTTAAAATCTCAAGAAAATTACATCAAAATATGAAATTAATTTACACAAAGCTGTCACTGGATAGTTAACAAAGTAGTGCAATGCGTAATGTTTGCGGAAATAGTAGAATTCGCCGAATGCTTGATACTATACATGCAGTCTTCATTAATAAAGATCATAATTATTTTAGAGGTATGAACCTAAACTCCGAGATGAATAGTCTGGGTTATACATATATAATACAACGTACAAATTTAGTGGTTAAAAGTAGGCGGCTAGAGTCGGAGGAATCTCAGATAATCATAAGACTTTCACGTTCTCGTTGGAAACACATGCATATGGTCCACGTATTGCAGTCCTTTTTTAAAGGACAGCAACTTGTTTTAATTAATAGACCTAGCCTTACTCGATGTATACTTCAGAGTCTGCGTCGTCTGTTTCTTATTTTGATATTTTACTGGAAATTGACATTGATGGTAACCTAACAACAGTATTAATGAAAAACGTGATGACTTCAATTTTTCTAGTCAACTTTCCTTATTTATGTATCATTATACCTTCATCACCTGCGTATGGTTTGTTTGTCTCTCAGTTAATTCGACACGCATGGGCATGTTCTTTGTATGAAAGTTTTTAAGGCAAAGGAAGCTACTGACAAACAAGTCGATAAAACAGAACTATCAACAGTCTCGTTTGAAGTCATCTCTTCGTAAGTTCTATGGTCGATACAACGACTTAGTCAGTATATACAATCTTCCACTGGGTCGCCTGCTGACTGACGCTTTTCATACTTGTTTCATAATTGTTAAATTATAATTAATCACCTAATTGTGTACGGACTTTTTTCGTTTTTTTCCGATTATGACAAAGAGCACACGGCGGGTGTGACCGGTCAGCAGGTTATCCTCTATCCTCCATGGCAATGAATCCTACCTCTTTTTGTTAAGAGGTCTGTTTTTGCTCTGCTCCTGTTTTGTAATGTCCCTTTTGATTTTGAACACTTTTCAGTATCACCACATGTTATAGCTATTTGTGGATCTTTCATTTAGTGAATTAAATGTTATCGCCTGTCATTTTTAATCATTGAAGCGAATTTCATAAAGATTTAAGTCAAACTTAAGGAAAAAAATAAAAGCTATGACCAAACGCATGTACTTAACTGAGATTTAAATTTTAAAAAAAAACGGTATTATCATACGATATTATTAAACAAATCATATTTGTAAAATGCATGGTGCATATAAATGTGTTTATTTAATCCAAATTGAACAGTTTTTTCCTATAAATATAGAAAAACAATCTTGATGACTTTCAGCCATATTCGATGTTATGAAGGAAATAGATGTATGTAATAAATCACATAATACACGACACGATATTTAATTTTTCCACTTGTTTTATTGTATTGGCATTTATTTAAATATTTCACTTTTATATTTCAAACAAATAGTAAAAATTCGTTAATAAACATATGATTCACCCACAAAAACACCACATTGTAACATATGACACTCTATTCTTTGAAATTCTTAGTTTTATTATTAACATCGGCGCCATGATTTATTAACAAATTCACTATGACGTCATGTCCATGCTGACTGGCTATAAATAATGGACTGGCACCGTCATTGTCACAAAGATTGACATCCGCGTCGCCACCCAATAAAATTTCAACAACATTGACATGTCCATTATCACATGCAAAATACAGGGGACTTTTGCCATCCTTATCACAGGCGTTGATATCAGCACCCTTGTTTATTAATTGACTTACAGTGTCATGGTGCCCTCCCACACAAGCTATATGAAGCGGGCTTAATCCTTTGTAGATGCTTATTCCGCTATCTGTTGAAGTGATTGTACTGCTGGTATCTTTACCCGATACTCTTCTTTTATCTGTGTGATAACATCCTGCTACTACATTGGTTTGCAGTGGTACATCTACAAGTTAATGTACGTGCCATGAAACACATATTAGAATTGATTCATCAACTCAGTCATACTGTGAACTCTGCCTTCTTTTTCTCATATCAACAGATCTTTAAATAAGAAAAAAAGTTCATATTTTACAACGTACCATAAGATATTAATTTCGGTTCTCTTTATATTTTTTTTTTATTTTTTGGTAATTCAAAGTTTAGATTTTGATAAATGCTGAATATTGTTTTATCGTTTTATTCAAATTTATTCCATAAGATGTAATACTAGAGTATTATTTGAATATACGATTAATATCAGTTCGACTCTCTAAAACGTTCGCATATAAATATACTTTGCGATTGATTTGAGGAATTAAGAATGATTATTGCGAACAATTCTCCTAATGTAATATATACTATCTAGATGATATAGATGGTAGTTGGTGTCGCAATGATTGTCATAGAAATTTGTGTAGTTTTTGTTAATCTTTTCAGTTATTAATTCAACCCATGAATACAAACCGGCTGTATTTACTGCATCGTTAGTTTGATCTGCTTTCGCTATAAAAGTTATAGTCTCATCTTGATTCAATGTTACGTTACTTCTATCTCTGCCATTTACTTTCAATGTACATGCTAAACGGATGCGAGCTGTAAATATAAATATGTGTTCATATATATTGGTTATTCCTACATGCATATACATTAAATACTTCAAAATTTAATACACATCTTATATTGTATTACATAATTCATTTTTTGTTCAAACTATTCTGAATATTAAACTTTTAAATCCTTACGTTTTCTTATCCAATGAAATATGGCACAGATAGCTATCATTACACACAGTAGTGTTACAGCTACTATCCAGACAACGTCACTCCGTTCTTCAGATAATGTTCTGTAGTGTTGTTTACACGTCTCTTTAGGATTAGCATCAGTGTCGGAATCCGCTGATGAGTTACTGGTTTTGAAAATATATATTAGTTACATATATCAATCATTTATTTCTACAACTAACTCTGATATTTTATTAATGTGTTTTTAATATTTCCCTATGAAGTTTTTTATGCCGATAATTTTTTGATCACTACTTCACAAATCCCTAAAAGTAACCGCAATTTAATTTATTTTGAATTAAATAATTGAACTATAAGAATAAAACAATATTCTACCTGTAACAGGGTCGTTCAGCCAAAAAATACCCCTTTCCAATTGACAAACAACTATGATCTGAAAAAGAAATTCGATTAACTTTAAAACAATAAAGATAATCATCTACGCGTTTATCTACTGCCATGGTGCCGTGCTAATGAAAAAACAATGTGGTTGTTCTTATTGTGAGAAGTTAATTTATTGTTGTCGTCAAATCTTAAGAAAGTAAACATCTGTTAAACACATTCTTTACACATTCACGATGTGATACTTGCTAAATTTTACAAATATATATCTCTCATTTGTAAGCCTCTAGTGTTTGAGAAAAATCGGTTCGCAATCATCGGTTAAATATTTCAAAAAACACCATTTCAAAAAGATTACATTTATAGACTTCATCGGTGAAATAAGACGAATTCGGACATCCGTGTTTGAATCTGGAGCAGTTGTAACCATTCAACACTGAATTTTCACCGTTCAAATACATGCATGTACCTGAAATAAATGCATAAACCTTTATTCTATTTATGGTTCATTGTTTATGAAACTCTGCACCAATATTAAAAGTTGCATTTATTATGATTATTTTTTCATGAAACATTTTTTATCTCATTTTACTGATTTGACTTTAATGATACCTTTCTGCGCTAAAAAGTTATTCATTATTCTCTTACTTGGAGTAATGTGTACTCTATTTGCGTTGTAGCAGAACTCCAGTAGCTCTGTGAAATGTTCATTTGGAAGACACATGTAGCTGCTTTCATTGCAGTTGAGAAAAAACGATCGTTTCTTCCACTCCACCTGGTTTTGAGGACAAAGTTCAGTTGTATAGACCGGGAACTTGTAGCCGGGTAAAGATCTCTGTGATAACAAAAACAAAATGCAAAGGTTTAACAGTTTTGTCAAAATAACCATTAAATAAAACAGTATTCTAAGAATTACGATAAATGTTTGTCATCCTATGTTATTGTATAATTGATACCAAGATTACAAGCACATCTACTATATTAATTATAATGTTATATATCGCTCATGGAACAGATCTTCTTTTTTGTGTCACTTTATTGTTTAAAGATAAAGCCAAAAATATACGTTTGTTGTTCCTCCATTATCAATGAAACATTTAATGTAATAATGTTTTCTTATAGACAATACACTTGCAGGACGCATATCCCGACCATGAAATATCTTTTTGAAACTATAAAAGAAACATAATTGAGAGAGAGAGAGAGAGAGAGAGAGAGAGAGAGAGAGAGAGAGAGATTGTTTAAAAAAAATGAATAATTTGGATGATGATATTAAATATTACATGCAGGTAATTTTAAATTTTTTTTATGAAAAAAAGAATACTTACACATTCATTCAGTGAAGAAAAAATCAATATGATTGTACAAAAGACCAAAAAGGAAGCATGTGTCTTCCCTGCCATGATAAACAGATAATTTCCAAAATGAATCTAAAGACAAATTTCCAGGAAGACGTAGGATATTTTAATCTATCAGGAACATTATTGATTTCAAACAGAAGATTTTAAACTGCGCATTTACCTTGAAATATACATCTTATATGAAAGGTTTTAGAGTTTAAAAAACTGTGATAAGAAACCGCCATCAAATCGATTTTAAATTTATAAGCTTTTTTTATTTATTTAAGTATTGATTGCTTATTTTTAGATACCGTCGGTCCTATGACACAACAAACAGTGCAGACAAATTGAATACGGTTTGCATTGATGTGTCATAGGACTGACGACATAAAAAAAAAAATCATTCAATGCTTATAATTATATTTTCATCCTGATGTCTATTTGTATGAATTATTTTTAAAGCTAAGTCTATAAAGCAAATACAGCTGTATTTCCACTCTTAGTCAGGGATATGAAACATACACGGATCAGCCATATCAAAATGTTATTAAGTTAGCTTCCATAGCGCATGACAAAAAATTCAGAGCCAAACACTTTGGGGAGAAATATCTTTTAAATTATGGAGTAGATATATAATAATGATAATCAAGTTGGTTAAGTAAGATTGAAAGTTTCCCATATATGTATTAGTTAAAAACTAAATGATTGGTAATGATATCCAAGAAAGCCTCTTCCAAAACTGTGAAATTCATGGCCACTGGGCCTGAGTTTAGACTTTAGGGTTGGGCAAATATGACCATATTGGAAAAATGTATTAGTTCTTAGAAAACTTTTTCTTTATTCCCATATATATTTGTCCATAAAGTCTTAAACCTAAATTGTAAGCTTCATGACCCCTTGGACAGGGGTTTAGGTCGAGGTCAATCTAACCATATTGTGAAATTGCATTTAAAATTACAAAATCTTCTTCTTTATTCCCACACATGTGGAAAAAACTGAATGCATGGTTATAATTTCCACCAACTCCTCTTCACAAATTATGAAATTCATGGCCACTGGGTCAGGGGTTTAAGTCGTATAGGGGCAATATGGCCATTTAGTACTAAAGCATATTATGTTTAAAAATCGTCGTCTCTACTCTCAAACATATGTAAGAAAAACTAAGTTTATAAATATTTTTACCAGGAAGTATTATACTAAAATGTTAATGTTGTGGCTTTTCGAATATGGGTTTAGACTCTATGGCCAAAAATGATGCATAGTGCAAATGCATATAATGTTTAAAATAATATTGTCTCTACCTCCACACACACGTAAGGGACATTGAATTCATAATTTTGTAGACAAGTAAGCCTTCTACCAAAATTATAAATTGCATGTACCCCAAAGTAGGGGTTCTGACTCTAGGGCTGGATCAAAATAGTCATATAGTATAAATGCATTTGATGTTTTAAAAGATTTTTTTATACTTTTGCTGATACTGAATAAGAACTGCATAAAAAAGAAAATAAAGCTATCCGTCGTTGTCTAAAGTTTCATGTCTCCCAGTGTAGAGATTTGGACGGGGCTAAAACAAAATCGAAAATCAAAGAGTGTATATGATAGATGTTTTAAAGGCAGTGTGTGGCCAAAATGGTCATTTAGTGTTATTGTATACGATATCTAAAAACATCTGCTGACACATAATAAAAACTGATTGCGTATTTAGAAAGTGAGACATGAAGCTGTCATCTTTAATATTGCTTGTCACCTACAAGCAAGGGTTATGACTCATACGAAGGGGTATGTATTTGTCTTATTATTTTATTCTGCTCAGGAATTAAGAGAAAGAATGAAGCTGTCTATCAAAATTAAGAGTTCGGGGGGGGGGGGGGGGGGGGATTCTCTTGCTTCCTTTGCTCATTCATATTAATTAATTTAATAATTGAATAAAATCTAGATAAGAAGTTGTTAGCTCAAATAAGTTATACAAGTATTTTTATCATTGGAATCAAAAATAGTTTTAGAACTTTTTAATTAAACAAGATGGATAGTAGATGTCAGTAATGGCTGAATATTAATTTTTTTTTCTGTTTATTTTTTGAAATACCCACAGAAGAGTTTCTGTCTGTGCCTTTGGTTGAGGAATGGAATGTTATTTTAAATAAAACAGTTATACTAAGCACCTTATTATAGTTTATCTATGAAAAAATATACACATCTAAAATCTATCTTAAAGTAAAAAAATGTGGAAAAAATTATATTAGTCTTACACCTTTTCAATATCATGTCATGCATTCTATAATGATAATTAAGTTTTTCGCTAAAATTATAGGTTTCATAGTCCTATTTGGTAGATTTCAGACAGGGAGGTGGTCGTCATTACAATATTATAATTGTTCTACTCCTTAATGAAACTTAGTTAAATGTGTATATGAGACTCCTCGACAGAGTTTTTGTATGGGGTGTATGCTACTCAGGTGACCCTTAAGGTCCATTGTCCTCTTGTTGCATTCTTCCCAACGCAGTCCCTATAAGGCAGAGAACATTTGGATTTACTACTTAAATAATAGGTTTCGTTGTCCTTTTTGAAAAATTTCAGTACATTACAATATTACAATCGAAAAAAGTAAAAAAATAAAATAAATTTTCGTCAACAAGGACTTTGCAAACAATGATTGTTTCCTCAAAAAGTAAAATATTGATTGAACTGTATAGAATTCCGATGTGACTGTATTTGTGAAAAGAAAGTATATTACGAAATATACCTGTTGTTGATTGACAATAAAAATAATAATCTAAGTTTTCATTCTTAATATACTGTGATTGTTAATTTGCACTTTGTACGTTGGATTATATATGATCATATACAATCCTTTTTTTTCCAAAAATCAATTCATAGACCGGGTCAGATATATTGTATACATACTTGAGATTCGCATGATATGGAAATATAATTGAAATCGGAATCTAATACAGTAAAGTTGCACAATAGTCTGTGTGAATTTTACATTTCCCACAAAATATGAAACGAATTACGTGCAGGGGAAAGCATTTCAAATTTTTGTAATCATTGGTTTACATAAAAATATTTCCAATATAATTTAGGAAAAATTCATTAACACTTATTATGGTCCTAGATGAAGAAAATGAATGCCAATGTTTTCTAAAAAGGCAGCAAGGACTTTTGATTAACATTCAAAAGTTATAACAACAATGTTCCTTAAGTTGGATTTTATCATATCATCTGTTACAATATTCATTTTTTCTATCGGTGGACATTGTTGCTCAACTGAGTAAGTCATCTTTTATATGATTTTAATGCTAGTTTCAAAACACATTCAGTTGCCATCTATTTCACTCCGATAAGATAAGGTTTCCTTTTCACAGAATTATTGGGAAATTTTTCCTATGGTGTATCTATGACTTTCATTGTTTCATTTAATTTCACATCTTCCTTCCAACAATATAACTAAGGAAATAATGTTATAAATGTAGCGCTTAGATCAAACAAATCATCAACGGTATAACATTTAGCAGTTAGATGTCATTGATAGAAAACAGCAACTTTGTTGTTTCAGTGTTGCTTTAAAAAATTGGAATGAAAAATCACATTCTAAAAAAAAAACAGAAAGAAAAGATTTGTCTGATTTGTAATTAAATTATACGAGCGTTAAAAATGCAAACAATTTAATACATGCTTTTATTAAGTCAAAAAGGTTTTGCATTTTTATAATGTTTAACTTTCCATCAAGATTTGCTTTAGAATAAATTAAACAATAATGTTTATTTAGAAAGTAATCGTGAATAGAAGGCAGTAAGGCTAATGATTTTTTTTTGATACAATAGCTTTATTTGCATTCAGACTTTTGGAAACCGGTGTATCTGAGTGTTGTTTCAATTACTACAAGGATGGATATAAATGTAAAGGTATGATGCATTTTAAGTGATTTTTTCAAGCTGACCTATGATTCGTTTCAATTTAAGCTGTGCTTCAATTTAACGTTTTGTGGATTTTGTACCATTGTATAAATTCAGAGACTAACATATGGTTGGAATTTTATCCATTTCAAAATAATTTAATTCTGATTGTAACACCTCATTTTATTAGCTAAACAAATTCATATGTATCGTATGATATAACTCGCCTACGTCACAATACGATGCGCGTGCGAAACGTATTAATCCGCTTGGCGTACGTTTAGATTTTGTCCAAATTAACATGTTTTAACTAATGAATGGGTATTATTATCTGATTTAAATAGTAGAAAATTAAATCATAAGAAAGAAATTCAATATCTACCCATGTTATACTCGTATAACATATCTTGGAACAGATTACGCTTTTCTTTATAAACCGCTTTGCGGTTGAGAAAACGTAAATTGCTCAAGTTATGTTATATCGTATAACATAGGTAGAAATTAAATTCATTCCCTAAATGATTTGTGAAACTTGTTAATGTGCTTTGATTGTTGAGTATTGTAATCCTCTGATTTATAGCATGCCCGCCTGGTTATTATGGTACAAACTGTTCTGATGTTTGTTCTGCACCGTATTTTGGTCTTGGTTGTAACCAAAAATGTGAATGCAACCCATGTCACCATATCCATGGCTGCAGAATGCATGATAATACAACAGGTACGAAAACATTCAATAAAATTACAATTCTCAAGAAAAATATCGTGTCATATGAACATGTAAGTCAAAATATATGAAAAAGATAAAATATGAAATATTGTTATCAATAGAAAGGTAAGTTTAAATGGTTCAGATTTGACAAGTTTTAAGTGATTAATTTCATTTTTGTGTGCATATAACGGAATGAACAATTTTCATTTGGTGATTTACTGGGCATATTTTTCCCCATGACAATATATGTTTATGTCCTATTTTACATACTGTTTCGTTTTCATATCTTATAACACAAAAATGTAGAAATTAAGTTATAAATAATAGATTGATCATCACCTTTAAACCGTCGATGTAAAATATTGATTGCCCTTTATATTCATCAAAACAAAAATGTAAATAATAAGTAAATCTCGATGTAAAAAAGTTTTAAAATTAGATAGTTAAGGCAGTTGTACATTTTATAACATGTTCCATATATAGAAACAAACTTGTTAATTGTTTTTTTTTACGTATAGAGACACACGATTGAATAAATGAAAATGCATATTTTTGATAGATCATACAGAATGTCCATCCAGCTGCTCTGAAGTATGTACTCCCGACTACCATGGTTCTGCGTGTAGAGAAAAATGCAATTGCACACCATGCCATCACATAAATGGTTGCAACCAGACTCTCATCATGGAAGGTATGACTGTGCACATTTAAAAAGGATTATTCAATCTCAAAGAAACAAATAATTACTAACATTGTTAACGATAACATGTATGTCAGTAACTTTAATTGATGTTTAAGTTTTGAGTTAAACCTCTTCTTTTATATTCCTTTCTTCCTTTCATTATGATTATGCTCTCTCCTCTCTTTCTCTCTTTTTTTCTCTCTATCTCTTTCTCTCTCTTTCTTTTTTCTCTCTCTTTCTTTCTCTCTCTCCGTATATAAATTGGAGACTCACAGAAAAAAGAGGGTTATTTGTTTATTCAGAAGAATGGAACAAGAGATTGCTTACAGTAAATATGTTAATAACTTACTTGCAAGTATGTTGCCATTTAATATGGAATGCATGTGTATGTATTACATGTGTATATCTTGTGACCTAGTGTTTGCTCACCAAAAAACGCATATTGGTAAATGGATAGCACAGTTAAGGATAAACAGAGATTTATACTTTAATTACAATTCATTTCCATGACTCAAATGTGTGATTTGAAAGGCAAAAGGATTTTTAATAAAGTGTAAAGTCTATTTCCGCACCTTGCGTGCTGGTTGTGTTCATATAACTAAAACGTGTATGTTATCATCACAATAACTTGATCCAAAAGGTTGAATTAAGTCAAATTGCCAGGCGCGCATCATGATATCAAAGGAGACGCGTTACTAGTTTGATGATAAAATTATAACATACCCTTCCATTAAATGATAAAAATCACCAAATTATCTTTATTAAATGGAATTCTTAATTCTAAACCTTTTGAACTAAACCATCTTTTAATGAAATCGTTTAAACCCGCTGAAATATAGATGTTATTTATTATTTACAACGTCACCAGTTTCAGAGATTGGTGATTCAGATTCGCAAAACCACAGTGCGGCAATCAGAAAAATCAGATCACACTTTGTAAAGTTATAAGAATAAAATAGGAAAGTTAGATCAGAATTATTGAATATTTGTTATCGCTTTGTCATTGTTACATGTAAATTATTAATAAAAATGGCCTCTATTGGATAAACAGACTGTTGTTTTAATTTATGATAGAATTTGAGCTTAAGATGAAAATCTGTCCTCTGTATGTATTTCAAAATAGTTATGGCGATTTGTTTTTAAAAATTGATAACAAAAACAGCAGGTGCGTTTAAATAAGAGAATCAAGCAGTGTTATGTAAAAATAGTTTAACAATCTGTATTTTTAAGCAATATTGTTTTCTTCGCTTTAGTGTGAATTGTATTTTGGTTTTTAGCTCACCTGAGCTGAAAGTTCAAGTGAGCTTTTCTGATCAAAATTTGTCCGTTGTCTGTCGTCGGCGTTGGTGTTGGCGTTGGCGGCGTTGTCGTTGTAAACTTTTCACATTTTCTTCTTCTTCTCCAGAACCACTGGGCATATTTCAACCAAATTTGGCACAAAGCATCACTGGGTGAAGGGGATTCAAGTTTGTTCAAATGAAGGGCCACGCCTTCTTTAAAGGGGAGATAATTGAGAATTATTGAACATTTGTTTGTATTTTTCAAAAATTTTCTCCTCAAAAACTATTTGGCCAGAAAAGCTAAAACTTCACTGGAGGCATCCTCAGGTAGTGTAGATTCAAGTTTGTTCAAATCATGGTCCTTGGTGGTAGGGTGGGGACACAATATGGGGATAACGTTTTACATAGGAATATATAGAGAACATCTTTAAAAATCTTCTCAAAAACTATCAGGCCAGATAAGCTCAAATTAAAATGAAAGCATCCTCAGGTAGTGTAGATCACCTTAAAGTCACCTTTAAGCTGAGCTTATAGATCCTTAATGTCCAAACTTCTTTAAGTCACCTTTAAGCCATCTTTAAGCCTCCTTTAAGCATCTTTAAGTGGCATTTACGCTCCCTTTAAGTTCTCTTTAAACCATCTTTAGGCTGCCTTTAAGTCAAAGTGATCAAGCTGAACAATAAAAACATATATTAAATGCAAAAGTTCTTTTATAGGGATGGGAAGGGGTCATCCGAGTGATATTATAATTTACAAGGGGGTGTTCCAGGCAGATCGCTATCACCAACACCGCTCCGATGGACATATATGTCGTTATAAAATTCTTCATAATGTTTGGGGGTTTAAAAATTATTGTAGGGGTGAGCGCAGTCTCTGTATCTTAATCTGTACATGAAACTTATTAAAGTATGTTTGTTTCCTATTATAAATTAATCGATGAAATCTCTCTCTCTCTCTCTCTCTCTCGCTCTCTCTCTCTCTCTCTCTCTCTCTCTCTCTCTCTCTCTCTCTCTCTCTCAGTTCATCCGGTTATTAAACAAATTAAAGATAATGAACCAAAAAAGCATGATTTAATTTAATAATCGGTTTAAGGTTTGTATTTTTTTTCTTCAATTTTCATTATTTCTAGGTCTAATTCTAGATCTGCTAGATACATGTTAACGATGAAAGACTCTCAACTGCCTTTGTAATACCGGTCAGGATATTACTGCTTTGCTTGTCTAGACATAGTTTTGTTCGTTTGTGTATATCTAATTAGAGTCTATTGTTTGTCCAACTTAAGAAAACCCATGGAACTAACACATAATATACAAGATATACACAACAGTTGTGTCGTGTGCCCAGGTGCACGTTTGTGTAAATCTAATTAAAGTCTTTTGTTTGTCCAACTTAAGAAAACCCCTGGAACTAACACAGAATATACAAGATATACACAACAGGTGTGTCGTGTGCCCAGGTGCGCTTCAGGGTTTCTAAAGGCGTTCAAATCTTAGTATGTACGAGTATACGATAAGTCTAGTGAATAAAAGTTTATTTACATTTGTAATTCATTTTCAAAGTATTATTTCATAGATCTGGGTTTTAAAAAATGTTACGTCTACAAATTAACGATACATGTATGTAAGAGTAAAATCTTGAGCCAAAATACCGGTGATCATAAATAGCGGTTAATTATTTAAATATATGTATAAGGGTAAATATGTCACATACCTGGCCTGGTACATCATACAATTGTATGTACAAGTATATGTATACATCATTTGCAATTGTGCCACATGCAGTAAAAACGTCACCGGTAATTGGTAATATTGTTTGTTATAGAATTGGTAGTTTAAAAATAATGTATACAATTAAATATTTAAACATACTGGAACGGCGCCGCGATCATGCAAACCGGGAAATTGAACAAATACCCTAATAGTTTCAATGCATTTAATAAAAGAAATGATTTCATTTTCTTTCTTACATTTTTATAGCTATACATTAGATGAACGTATATCTACTCGGTTTAAATTTATCAACTAAGAACGCCTACTAGTGAGCCTAACGGTTTCCATTTAGGTATAATATATTTTTGTTCACTGAAGACCAAGTTCCGTATTTCATTTGTATTACATGCATGCATGTTATTTATAAATTAGATATAATTAATTGTTACAAACTGAATGGTTTCTGAATGCTTTGTCAAAATCTTTTCAACTTAACACATTCAATACATTGATTCAATATCCACTGATATATAGGATATAAAAACACCCATAAATATGAAAGTTACCGTGGCGCTGAGGAAGTGTGGCGATGCTAGTAAACAAAGGGTCCCGGGTTCAAATCTCGCCATTGACGGTTTCTTTTTTATTTTTTAAATTTTTTTTTCCAGAACAAAAACCGTTTTTAATACCTTTTTCTTTCATAAACTTAATACATTTTGTTGGTAAATTAAGCACAATATTGAATAAAAATGTTTTATGGCTTAAAGGTGGTTTAACGGTAGCTTAAAGGTAGCTTACAGGTGGCTTAAAGAAGTTTGGACATTAAGGACCTATAAGTTGTCCTTAAAGGTGGCTTAAAGGTGGCTTAAAGATAGTCTTTAAGCTGCCTTTAAGCCATCTTTACGCTTTCTTTAAGCCACCTTTAATCAACACATATAGCTTGAAGGTGGCTTAAAGATCGTCTTTAAGCTACCTTTAAACACCTTTAAGCTATCTTTAAGGAGAACTTAAAGATGGTCATTCATCTTGTGAATGCTAATTTGATCAGAGTTAAGGCTCAGGTGAGCGATGTGGCCCCTGTGCCTTTTGTTTATAATGTTTTCTTTCTTTAAATCAGAAACAACAACTTTTGAGCCTGAAACCAATTTTGAAAAAACGACGAAGACACCAACACAGGAGAAAAAAAATACTGGGCGACTTCTAATTATTTTAGCAGGATCTGTTGTGTCTCTGGCTTTGTTTTTGATAATCATTCATGAACTGTACACATATCGACATATTTCTAACCCAGTCGGTGTGCATCATGTTGCAAATGACGTTTATGAAGATATTGCTGCTGCTAATGTTCAAAGGATCTTGCGTTGTTTATGATATCAAAACAACTGCAATATAATTTGAGAGTAACTGACCAACTGAAGTAGATCATATTCATATATTTAAGCGTTCATTTTGTCAGATGCGGTTCATTGTGTACATATGTGATTCCTTGGGCGAACATCCATTTGATCTTTATTTAATACGAGTTGATGTACTAAAAGTTATTACCAGTTCTTGAAAACTGAGTAAGCCTCAGATATACTAGTGAAATAAAATTCATTTTCTTTTAGGAAAACGTATTTGAGAAATGGCGAACGACGTTCTTGTCATGCAAATTTAACTGCATTGCACCTGTATCTCAAAAGATCTTGCAGTGAGCGACCGGTAAGCTAGTTTCCGCTCGTTATCGAGAGCGCATTCGATTTTATCTTGCCTATAAGGCCGAGTGGTGAACTCGGTGTCCACTCATTGCTAGGAGATTGGTTTTAAAGGTTGTAACTTGAAACCCGGGGCAAAGCAGAGGTGGAGCTTCAAAATAGTGAAATTTTCTGTGCTTTATATACTAAATATCATAATTATAATACAATATTTATTTACATACTGGTTTTAAACATTACGGTTCTCAAAACAGACAAATGCAGATTAAAAATTCTAAGCTTATAGCCATGTACAAATAATATGTACGAATCGTATGAGTATCTTTTGGAACATTTCGTTTTTCACTAGTGGTACAATGTATTTTTGTCGTACAAAATTATAAAAACTGTTTGTTTTTTTTTGGTAAAAAAAAGATCTCTTTTCACAATTGTTTTCATTATAAAAATGAATAACAAGAAATGTTCTCTTTAAAACATTTGTCATTCAAAATGAACATTCTATAAACTATGAACATTTATTGTATTCTGTAATAAGTAACTGTATATAATTATGTGTTCGTGATTATTATGCTTAAAATGTAACCACTATTATTTGCAAACACATTGTACGAGACACTTGTTTGATGAATTCAATCTCTGAATCATAGTGGAAATAAAGAATGTCTGTTTGTCAAAGCGTCTCACATGAGAGTTAAAAACAGAACAGAAGGGGTTTTGGCTTGGGTTTTTTTTAAAGACATTCAGAAGGTGGATGGTTTATAATAAACCAAGTGTTTGGATGATGAAACAAGATTCTTATTCAATTCTATTCTATAAATCTGAATAAACTTCAAACACCACTTGTTTTAGATTTTTTTCAAGTCTTTCTATGTTTTTTTCTCGAACATTAGAAAAAAAATAAGCTGAAGTACAAACGCTAAATTTCCCGTGTTTTATTTTTATTCATTTTTGTAACATTAATAAATTGTCAGCAGCCGATTTCTAACACTACCAACTTGGATGCACTATTTTCTTTTATCATGGCAAGTGTACAGCCCCAGATTGCATTATCTTTATCTTGTTCCGTTTTCAGCACATAAATTATTGATTATCCTACGCTCGACGGTTATGTAACCAATAAAGTTTTAAGATTCACCACACACATTGTGATTTACAGCGGTTTATAGGAATTTCCTTACCTCCCCAGACAAACACTTATCTTAACGAATATGCATTTTATCACGTAAATGCAAAACGTACCGAAACTGAAACTCGTGTTTTGATATCACTACACAGATCGATGAAAAGTCCTTTAAACAAGACCTGCATTAACATCTTACTGCAAGAGAAATGCAAATTGCACTAAGATAACATGAACTGTTTTTAAGATAACAACAAATGTATGTTTTCGTTTTTGGGGACAATTACAGTACTATACTTTACATTTTGAAACCCTGGCTATGCTAGACACTAACGTACACATACATGTATTTGTTCTTTATCTTTGTTTAAGGAATCTTACTCGTAACCTTTTAAATTCACAAGACACAGGATCATTTTTATTAGGATAAAGTCATATATGAATTAAGCACAAAATGATTATTTCTCATAACTTTACAAGATTTATAGAAAAAATATATCCCGCTTTGATAACTAGATGAGTTTTGGCGGGGGTATATTTTTGAGCGAAAATTTTTCTGATCAAGTGTTTTTTACCGGTATAAACTTGAATATCAGTCGATTGGGATAGTTAGATTCAGTAGGACACAAGACGCATGCTGTCAATGCAAATGTACAAACCGTGCCAATCTACTACGCAGACTATGTACTTGTGTTATTTGCTAAGTCATTAATCATGACGTTCTCTTAAGAGACTAGTTCTAAATTGTATTATTCTAAGGTCGCTAGTCGGTCTTTTACCTTAAAATAAAGTGGTGCTGTTGTCTGAGATAAATTCTTTAAGAAGAAGAAGTACCAGTAAATAGAGTTAGCAATAAAACCACATAAACGCCATTCAGAGATATGAAATTTGGTAGTGTCTGTGTAAAGCAACGTGTAGATTACAAAAAGAAAAAGAAAGTTAGTAGACCCTAATTTATATATTTTTTTTCCAAGCCCTCCACAATATAATTGACGATAAAACTAGTTTATAATCCAGATTTGCAGTGTTGGATTTCTCTCATTTTATACGCAAACAAACAATAATTTCAATACATGTACATTATTATTCACATATATTCATGATATTTTTTATGAAAATTTTGCTTGCTACAGATTAACGATATTTATTTGGAATGCAAACTATTATGTTGATTAGAACATACATAAGATTCGGTGAAAGGTTTATGAGAGAAAAAAAAAATCTACGCAATTAAAATAACAGAAGGAAAGAAACGGTTTATAAAACATTCTTTTTCACGTTTACATAAATCAAATGCATGAATCATGCAGATAGCTTAAAGGTACCTTTCTGTCTTTATCGATTTTTGTGTTCATATCAAAGATTACTGCGCAACAAACTTGATAGGGGCTAAATATTAGATAGCAAAATCAATAATCTTAGAACAAACATGCATCTGTCTTAATCTAGTCTGGCATGTGATGGTGAAATACATGACTCAATAATCTACAGTGATCGTGGGATAAAAGTAAACCCTCTTTCAGAAAGATTTTAATTAGGCTATTGTTGATATGAAATTTAATTCAAAGAAAATGTTTTCCGTTAAATACTAATAGTGTTCTATTTATCTATGTCTGGAATATTTTAAAAGTGACATCCGTTTTGCATTTTGTTTTCTATTAAAGACGGAAAATTCATTTTTGCCAAATTATAAATGGCGAGTTGTTGATAGACAAATGTTAACATAATTTCGCATCGTATAAATAGTGGTGGAACACTGGTATGATTAATACATAAGAAAATGCAATTTTCAACATTATTTAACATGCACAAATTCCATTAGGGGATGTCACATTGCGGCAGTGAGTTGTATATTAGCTCAGGTTATTTATTACTATCTACATAGATTACTAGTTGTTAACAGAGTTCGAGCCAGTGAAGAAATCATTTACATGTTGATCCGCATCAATACTTGTATTGGAAATAGAGTAAAACCCTCCCAGTGCTAACGTTTTGAAGTATTGAAGTATATTTATTATTTGAAATATAATTCGATGTTTATACTAGTTTGGGTTTATTTCATTATCTCTTTAGCAACTGTAACTCATACATTTTTTTTTCATGAAAATCACTATTGTGAATTGGGTCAATCTTCCTTATTTTAATACATTACTTAAGCCTATTTATTGATGCTTGTACGAATTTGGTGACATTCACCTGGATGGATTTATTGGTTTTCCTTTTTAGTGCACTGAGTCATGTGAAATAAATAGCTTATCTAAAGAATGAAGGTGAGAGTTTCTGCAATGCAAAGGAATATAAAACGAAAATTTAAAAACATCATATAGCTTTACAAAAGATGGTATTTTTTATTAGAGTATATTTTAAAAATTATGATAATAAACTGTATGAAGATATAATTTGTTTAATTTACTTTACCCTTCTTATATGGAGTCATTTTGTCATGTCTACAATTCGTGCTGACCTAAAACTGATGTTTTTTAAACCGAAAATTAAGCCAGTCAGTGTACTTTAGGCTTGAATGATTTTAAGTTGAATATAAATAGATTAAATTTAAAGCTATCTAAAAATATGCATGTACATGTAGCTACATATAATATCAATAGTACTGGACATTATACATGTACAAATTCACGATTACTACAATACCATAATGTTTGATTTACGTTTATTTTCTGAATCTCCTTCACACAAGACCATTGACATAATTATCCAACGCTTTATGCTAAAAGAACAAAAGTGTACAGAGATTATCTAATTGGACAAACAGACACCCAACATAATAACTTTGATAATATATTTCAATATTTAAATACATTCTAGGTAAAACCACGTTCGAAGCTACCTAAAACATTTAGGTTTTTACGGTAATGCTGACAAAGAAATAAGTTAATTATAAAATAGATTTTATCGACTGATCTTATCCATTATACATGTTTCTAACATGACGCATATGTCCAAAAATTGCCTCCAAGTCAACTCTTATTTTATTCCGGAATTGAAAAGATTGATTGTAAATTTAAGTAAATAGTTGACAAGTACCCAGGAAATAGGTAGGAAGGATATCTATCGATATCAAGCACTCGTGTCTTTTGACCAGGACTAAGCGCCACAATCGACCGTTTTTAGTTCGACCTATAATGGATGAGCACAATGCAGATCTATCCCTTTTCTTTCTGCATGCGCTTAACACTTGTCGTAAGAGAATAATAGCTTTCAAAATCTCCTAAAGTTTACTTGACAAATCTGAAAAATGAACTTGAATTCTTAGAAAACAATTTCTAAAATATTAAACTGTTATATTAGCTATTATGATATACATGTGATATAAATAAAAATTGATAATTGAAAATAAAATTAATGTACACATTAATGACTCTGTCATTTAACCATTTGCAAATAATTGTGAAAAAATTGCTTTTATACTGTTTTTAGTTATAATATAATATAACATTTATCCGGTATTCTATTTCCATTGTTTATTTCTAGAAAAGACCGAAAACTAAAAAGTTTTAGTTTTCGGTCTTTTCTAGAAATAAACAATGGAAATAGAATACCGGATAAATGATGAATGTGTTAAATTTATGTTGGTTTGAGCATATACATATACAGATACGTACATGCAAATTTGTTCATTGATCAGTCTACTTGTTGTTACAAAAACAAATAAGACACTAAAAAATGGAAAATGTTTTCTAATATAAGTTTTAACTTGTCTACATCCATAACAGACTCGCATGATATAAAAGTACGATGTGTAAAGTAAAAGTAACTGGATATAAATAGCTATTTTATCTTAAAATGAAACAGTATTTACATAAATTAACAACGCAAGTAATTTGATGTTTACTTCGTACATACCATCGGAATATCTAGTTCTTGGTCAATTATAGCGACTGTTTTTTAAATAAGTTAAATAAGGTTTTAACGATAATACACACCCATCACATGTGTAACTTGCATATTTATAACATGTTTGAGGTATTTATCTTAATAAAGGGAAACCACCAAAAATTGATATTCTTAAATCATTTAAGACTATTTAACCCTTCTTTGATGTATATTTCTGATCAGTGTGTCTAACTTGTGTGCACATCAGACTGAGTTGACATTTTCCCACGTACTATGTCGTTATGGGGTCTATATCGACGTGCGAAATGTTTATCAAAACATCAATTCATTCACAAATGTCATTTAATTGCATAATAAATATTTTGAAAATATAATTCCCAATCGTTATTATATGATATGACAATGGCTCTCTAAGTGTGCAGCTGTTTATGTTTACCGGTCGTTATCTCATTTATCACAAACACGAATGCTATAACATTTAAAAGTTTCCTGTTTACGTAAACACAAAGGCAAGTTTCAAAGCAAATTACCATCATTCTGTTTCGTATAATAATAATAACGCGTACAGGGTCATTTTGTTTTTAAGTAACATCGTGATGATTATCTTAATTTTATGATTGATTATGAAGAGGATAGAAAATATCATTTGGTTTAAGATAAGTCCTTTTAGAAATATTCAATTCTATCAAAGTCCGCCCTTTAATGTTCATACATTTAGTAATACATGTACAGTATATACTGATGATAATGGTTTATTACATCAACATTTTAAACTATGTCAAGAATATTTACACATGTATACTATGTGTCTTAAAAAGCAAACTAAAAGTCTAAAATGCATTAAATGGTACTTAGGTTGTACTTTAAATACAAATATATGAATATCCATTAGATCAAATGAACAGGTATCAAAATTATACATTATAATAAATATTTTTTTAATTCAATCGTGCTTGTTTTGGGACCAGTTTGTTTTTAAAAGATGACAATTTAAAGATTTAAATATCCCTTAAATATAAAATGTAATATGATGAAAAAGTCATAAAACAATTATTTTCCCAATAGAAAATGAACACTCAATTATTTATGTCAAATTATATTTCAAAGACAATGGAAACCGAAATTCTATTCTGTTTAAACGGGGCCTTATTTCCTGAAGTTCAACGTCAAACAACATGATTCGACGATTGAAAACAGCCATATATTCTGGGTATAAGTAACAATTGATTGCAGATTTGAAACTATATCAACCTTCACGAACAGCAATTTTAAATAAAAATGCAGAATATGGCAAGATCATACAGCTAAAGATAAACATTTTAACATTCTGAAATTTGGCGTTACGTTTTGGATCATTCAAACATCATTTTTTTAAATTAATTAATAATTAATAATAACATTTATCTTTTTTCAGAAAATAGATTTCATAACTTAATATTATCTTAAATGAATACCTATATTTCTTGTAAAAAGTTAAACATTAGTATCAGGAAGGTTACTTTTATGTATCGGATATACGACAGTATATTTTGTTGTGTAACACCATTTTTGTGAAAAAAGTACTTATATTTAAAGGGACATGAACCAAAATTATGAAATAAACATACATTTTAATGGTTTGTTCCCGTTTTGCTCACATTTGAAAATTAGGTATCGAAAAAATGTGTGGGAAATAGGAAGCTGACTTGATGAGATAATTGCTTAATTGCTATAGTCTATATCACAATTCGTGCGAGGGCAATTGACAATAGAATAAATAAAACATATCTACTTGCAAATGATATTTACATATATTTTATGTTACAATATAACTTGCATAAAGCACATTCACATAATAATAGACATCCATATTCATGAATTTCATTATTTTTTTTAAACACGAAAGAGTATTGCAAATATGTTGAATATGTAGTGCCATTGTTTTAAGTTACTGCCTATAGGAAGTACATCACAAGTTAATATTTCATTATCGCTTTTGCTGACATAAATGGGGGAAATGTGTCTCGTGAAAACGCTGCTAAATATTTTTCATTTATGTTGTGGCTTGCATAATCGAAGAAAATAAACAAACTGTATGATGATAAATCAGCAATTTTATATGCTTAAAAAACTGTAAAGATTATCAAATGAAGACCTAATTCATGTATTTTCAACCATTTTCAGTTTGAGGTATATCGCATCAATATTAAACTATTTTTGTGTCAGAATTTTTTTAAAGTATTTAACCTCTGATTTAAAAAACTAGAAAGTGACCCGCCATATACTAATGCGATGATGTCATAAGAACTAATGTAAAGTCACTATTTCAAAGATTGAAATATTTTGTGATAAAGATCTGTTTTCTTTCACAATATTCTTTCTGTTGATACCAAACAATCAATTACAAACATGTTTTTTACATAATTTGCAACTCAATTATAAAGATACACGGAGTACCCACACATGGCTGTCCATGTAGTTTTCCCCTTCATCATATTATTATCCATTGAATCAGCTTCAAATTGGCTTGACACCAGTCATTTTTCCTTAAATTCATTTGTTTTTATATTTAAGGTAAATGGACAAAAATGTGAAAGTCAAATTATCTTATCATTATTTTTTTATCAGTGTGCGGAAATTGAAGATTTTTTAAATATATCCTTATCTTTATTTAATCAAACTAAAAAAATGATGATATTTATTAGATCTTAAACACAACAAAATATAGATACATATTCTTCTTTTTTTTATCGTTAAGGCGCTGATAAAACACAGGTAAAAATCCAGGTAAAATCTTTGACCGAAAGCAGTCTATAATTGCTATCACAACACAAATCACACCTATTGTTCTATACACAATTATCAATTGTGTGCAAAACGGGAACACACTATTTTAATTGTTTATATGATTATTTGAATACATTGTATCAATTACACAACATTATGAAATGTTTAACATTAAATACATGTATTCACTTTTGAGTCATGCGTTTAGTACAATATCGTTTTCAAAATATATACTTTCTTTAAAATGAAATATTTTTAAATATCATGTTTTCATCCAATGCTAGTTTTCTGAATGTCTTGTCGGAGCAAAATGGTGTACAAAAAGGAACAAGACTGAAATCCAAGTTGCCTATTACCTTCACCTTCACACCCCTTAAAAGCAGTGTATAAAAGATGACTTAGTTTTTTTTAATTTGTGGAAACATTTGATTCCAAATTCTAAATAGATGCTATGATAGAGCAAAACATAAAAAAAACCATTGAATATATATATATATATATATATATATATATATATATATATATATATATATATATATAGTGTCGGATCAAAAGATACACGGTTACAAGATGAGATATAAAAAAAAAGCACCAAAGATAACCAATGACACGAACAATAAAGTAATATATTGTCAAATTTTCGGGACGACCTGTCCCTTTCCAGGACAACAAAATAAAAACTACACATGAAAGAAGAAAAACATCTACAAAACTAGCACTAAACTAAAAACTAAGTAATATATGTAACAGGTTTATCTGTTGATGTAAAGAAGAAATCAACACTCCTGTTAGGGTTCGATAAACGGGCTTTTATTATCACCAGTTATATAAATAGATTTTACCCTGTAAAAACAATATAACAAATATGAATATACGGCATAAAACAAAAACACATAAACTTCAAGTAATTACGTATTGATGTACAATCAATATATTGAAGTTATTTAGCTTTATAAAGGGAGATAACTCATATAAGTAAACTACACTTTACATAGTATCTCCTTTATATCAATTTACATGCATTTACATTTCAGTTATAAAACCATTGCTTGTATTATGTTAGCATATAATACATTCATATGACATTCAAAACGTATGAACATACACATACCATTCTATGGGAATAGGCCCCATGTACAAGTTGAACCAAGTTCAATACGACTCAATTGCAAGGTATATGTGCATTCTGTAATTAATTATACAACTATTACACTATCATAAAAGTAGGTTTAATTAATACACATCTAGGGGGACTTCAGTTATAACTATGTTAACTTTGACTTATTATTTCAAAAGTCTCTCTCTCACTATTCATTCAATCAGAGAAAGTGCAAAAGAAATCTAAATATGATTAAATACTGATTTGACATTTAGCAGAAATATCATAAATGATATTAATATTAGTCATATTAGATTCACTTATCTAGAAGAGATGTAATTTGTCAAAAACGTATGTACACTTTTATTACAGTCTGCTCTCTTCAAACTCTTTACAAAGATTAAACTAAAACTCAAAGAACTTTTGGAGGGAAATCGACCAACCAATAGACAAACAAGAAACAAACTAAAACACCAATAAAATTAAAGGACACAACTGAACTTTGACCAAAATATAATTACTGCCCTAAAGGCAGCTCTTGACCTTTCTACAAATTAAGTTGTTATGAATGAATGCATATTAATGTATTTTAAGATCAATTAAATAATTATAGAATCCAATATATTTGCATTCAAAAAATCATGAAAATATCAAAATGAAATGATGCATATGTAATATACATGTACTTGTAATTAAATCATTAAATATGAGACTGCTTCATTATCCCCCTGGAGCAAGAATGGCGTCCGCGCCATTGACCAAACCTGAGAATGTAACTAACATAACTGGAAGAAGAAAAAAATGGCAGCCTAAAATTAAGTTAAAACACTACCTACCTGTGATGATGTTTACGAGGGCTTTAGCAGAATCCTATTCAATGTTTTCGAATACTCCGGTTGTAGCAAGCGTTTGAAGATAATCGGCTCTCTGAATCCATTCCGGAGGCTGCACTTGCTGGGATATTACATAATCTTCTGTACACTTTGGCCTGACTCAGTTTCTTGATGACACTCTCTGTGTTGTCTTTGGGGGAGTGGAATCTTGTTCGGAGTCTGTTTCTGTCTCCTCAACAGAAGAATCTCTCACAGACTCTGTTTAATCGACAGAGGAAACTTCTGGAAGATCTTCTGGATCAAGGTTATGAAGCACTTCCTGAACATCTTGATCTTCCTCGTCAACTACAGATACTGGATCATGGTCATCTTCATCAGTTTTATCACTGATGGACAATGAAGCGTCCACCACATTCTAGTCTCTTTGAGTCTTGGTACCGGTACCTATAACATAATACTCAGATGCATCATCCTCATCTACATCCTTTAAAGATGGTGATATGGACTGATTGTCTGGACATGAATCGCTTAACTCTAGTTCTTGGTGCTGGCATTGGTACTGGAGACTGAATCCTTGTTCCAATGGGGAGAAGTAAATTACGATGAAGAGTCTTGCATCTCCCTTCCCCATCTTCCCTACTTACCTTATATACAGGGATACCAGTGATAGGTTGACTAATGACTATGTAGGGATGATCTTCCCATCTGTCAGCAATCTTGTGCTTTCCGTCATATGCAACCATTTTCACTAATACCCTGTCTCCAGTACCAAGCGAAACTCCCTTTGTCTTCGAGTCATATATAGCCTTGTGCCTCGATTGGCTAATCTCTGTTGCTGTACCAGCAATGGTGTAGGCAAACTTCAATCGCTTTTTCGGGTTTTTCACATAACTGGGAATACTCTTATTCCTCTCACCATTGTTCAACCCAAACACTAATTCAACTGGCAAATTTGGTTCTCTGCCAAACATGAGATAAAAAGGCGAGAATCCAGTTGTGTCATGTTTGGTGGCATTGTACGCATGGATCAATGGTCCAATGTATGGTTTCCAGTTGAACTTCTGCTCGGGCTCAAGTGTACTAAATATGGAATTGAGAACCTCTGTTGAACCTCTCAGTTTTACCGTTGCCCATATGGTGGTATGGTGTGGTTCTGGACTTAGAAATACCTGTAATTAAACAAAATTCTTGAATAAGTTTACTAGAAAAATGTGTTCCTTGGTCAGAATGAATTTTTCGTGGAAGTCCATAAGGGATAATAAAGTGATTTAATAATGCATCTGGTCAGGTCTTGGCAGTCTTGTTTTTAGTTGGAACAGCTACTGCAAATTTAGTTAAATGGTCTGTGATAACTAATATGTTCTGAATTCCATCCTTGGTTGATTCTAATGTCAGAAAATCCACACATACAAGTTCAAGAGGTTGAGTAGTTGATATGTTGACCAGTGAAGCACGTTGGTTGTTGGGTGTTTTAAACTTCAAGCACCTGTCACACTGATCAACCCAATTGGCGATGTGTTTTCGCATTCTTGGCCAATATAATCTATCCTTCAGCAATGCTGTAGTCCTTTCCCTACCAGGATGTCCCATCCTATCATGGAGAAATTCTAATATTGTAGAAACAACTTCTGATGAAACAACAACTTGCTCACGTTCTCTTCCTTCAACATTGGTGACTCTAACTAACAGATCATCTACAACTCTCAGCTTCTTGAAGTTCCTATAAAAAATAATGTCATAGTCTGTAGTTATGGTATCCCTTTTTGTTCTGCTACCATTGCTAACATACCCTTTCCAAGTGGATATAATGACATCGCGCTGCTGCACATCATGCAGATTAATGCGTGAGTATGCATCAGTAGCCGTAAGCTGTATCTGGTCACAGAATGCTGGTGTCACTGGTAATGACTCAATCAATGGATGGCCTTGCTGTAAGTTACAAATAGCCTTAACAGTATCACAATCAATAATCTCTGGTACTCGAGACACACCGTCAGCATCTGAGTTGGACTTACCTGGTTTATAAATGATTGTGAAATTGTATGCATATAGAGCTGCAATCCAGCGATGGCCAGTGGCGTTTATTTTAGCTGATGTAAGGACATATGTTAAGGGGTTATTGTCCGTAAATGCTGTAAAAGTTTGTCCCATAAGATAATCGGATAACTTTTCAGTATTGGCCCGTTTCAGAGCATAGAACTCTAAATTATGAGTTGGATAGTTCCGTTCGGACTTTGTCAATCCTCGGCTTGCGTAGACTATGACCCTGTTATGCCCGTTCTGCTTTTGGTAAAAAACAGCACCTACACCTGTACCACATGCATCTGTATGAAGCTCAAACGACTTCGAGAAGTCCGGGTACCAAAGAATAGGCGGAGAAATGAGCTTGTTATTCAAGACGTTAAATGCTCTCTCCTGATATTGACCCCACTTCCAACTGGCATTCTGATTGGTACTATGGCTTCGGCTCTTCTTCCCAGTAGCCATGACATCTATAAGTGGCCGGGCAATCATAGAACAATTCTCAATGAACTTTCTATAATAGCCTACAAAGCCTATGAATGACCTAACCTCCTCTGGGTTCTTAGGTATTGGCCATTTCCTTACTTTGTCAACTTTGTCAGGATCAGCCTGAACGCCTTCTTCTGACACAATATGACCAATGTATTTTACTTTATTAATAAGAAATGAGTATTCAACCCATATTGTCTAATTCGGTAAAAAATATGTCTCAGTCTAGCCAAATGCTCCCCAAAAGTTCTTGAAATTATAATTAGGTCCTCTAAATGAATATAACATATTTTCAAGTGCAAATCTCTTAGACACTCCTCTTGTAGACGCTGATAAGTAGCTGGAGCATTGGCCAGACCAAAACTCATCTTGAACTCATAAAATCCGAGTGTACCCACGGTAAATGCAGTTATTTCCTTATGCGACTCTTCTATCTCTATCTGGTGATACCCTGGTTTCATATCAAGAACAGTAAAACATGTGTTACCAGAGAGAGAGTCTAAGATCTCATCTACACGTGGAAGGGCGAAATTATTCTTGACTGTCCTGGGATTGAGTTGACGATAATCAATACAGAGACGTAAGGATCCATCGTGCTTCCTGACAAGAACTACATTTGAGGAAAATTGAGAGTGTGATGCACGTATCACTCCACTGGCTAGTAGTTCCTGTATGTGAGTTCTGACTTCTTCAATCATTGCTGGTGGGAGCCTACGATACTTCTGTTTGAATGGTGTTGTATAGTACAACACTATCCGTTGTTTCACCTTATCTGTTGTTCCTTTGTCAGTCGAACTTGTAGAAAATATATCAGAATATTCTGATATCAAATCTTTACATTGGTGCTCTTCCTCTTCTGTCACATCTGGAGAAATCTTGATCTTGTCATATATGTTTTCCAAATCGGAGGTAATTGTGGAATCCACAGGCATCATGGTATTTAAAATCTGAACAGGCTGGAGTTCACACAAAACTGCTCGTGGTGGTACTGCAACTGTCCTGGTGGTGACATTGCATATCTCCACAGGAACACTATCACTAGACTGGTAATCATAGAGTTGGAGAGATGGAGTGATATCTAAATCCGTATGGATGATGGATTTTCCTGTAGGTTTAAGCATAGCTATGACCCTTTGGTATGGTAGCTTCTTATCCATGTATCCATCTACAGTTACTCTTTCATTAGGTGGAATGAAAAGTCTCTCTGTTGCAGCAGATTTTATAATACAAAGTATGTTGCTGTGGCGTTGCAACTCTCTTTGTCTAAGTGCCATGCACCTAAATGACAGATACCATGGAGTATGCAAATTGGCTTCTTGTAAATATCTAATGCCGAACTCATCACGAGTTAAATCTATGAGGCGACTTATAATGTTAGTGCCAATGAGGACAGGTACTCTAGCATTGTAATTGCTGTTAGGTACTATTAAAAACAAGCACTCCTCTAATATATGATGCGGTGTACCATAAAGCTTAATACTAACAGATATATGACCTAAATAGGGCATATTCTGACCATCTGCCTTTCAATATGCAGAACTTCATCAAGAGGATGGATCTCAATATGAGATAAATACTGGTCATAGAAGTCTGCACTTATGGTTGACACCGTATCTCCTGTATCTAAAAGAGCGAAACATGTGACCTGCTCAATCTCAATAGTCACCTCATTTGTAACACCAACTATTGCCTTCACGCAGTGGGCCTTGTCGTGGTGCACCCAAACCCCTGGCCCCAGGATTCAACCTGTTGAAGTTTAAATGCTTGGCCTTCTGATGATCCAGTCTTACACGGCACCCCACTGCTATATGTCCTTCCTGGTGACACCTATAGCAAATGACTTTGTTCTGTTGAACTGCTGATGGTGCAGGATTCGCCTCATTAGCAGGTAATGGTGCAGAAGGCAATCTAGAAGACTGACTTGTTCGGTATCCTCTAAATGCTCTTCTCCCTCTTTGATAAGACTGTCGAGGCTTTTGACTATACTGAGAAGTCTGAGGATTCTGACTAAGCTGCATAACTTGTACGGTGAGCTGGTCAAGCTGAGACTGCATCTCGCTGAAACGATCAGCACCAGTGTCACTAGTAGAAGTACATGTAGCAGCTTTCGCAGTTGCATGTTTACTAGGTTTCGCAACTGGTTTATGCTCCATCTTAATCTTCCTTAAAGCAACTCTCAGTCTATCAAAATCGTGTGTGTTGTGATATAAATGTCCTGATATGTCTTTAAGGTCTACTCTTAAGCCTTTGTAAAACATGGTTTTAAGCATATCATTTGTGAGTGTAGGGGGAACCTTGCCCTTGCTTACTGAGTTAGTGACTTAATCCTCTAATCGCACACTCCAAGCAGCACAGTTCTCATCATCAGGCTGTTTTGCGCTATAAAACTCTGCCAATATATCCTCTGCTTCCATAACATTGCCATAAATGCTGTCAAATTTGTGCAGAAATTCTACAATGATGTCCATTGAACCAAGTCGCATTAGTATATTTGTTGGTTCTCCCTTCAGTGACATCCTAATGGCCATTAGAATGGATTCCTTAGTGTGACCTTTCCTTACATGCACATGACCTCATACCTCCATAATTCATATGATGTCTCTCCTTTACTATCACCGGAGAATATCAAGATACGGATAGGTTGTTTATAAGGAATTGATTCCTCTTTAGAAACCTTACATACAGAAGATGCTTCAGTCTTTATGACGGGATATTCAGGTACTTGTACCTCTGATTTTGTACCTACCATTATTTGCGTCCACGATAGGAGATCCTCTGTGGGATCTGCATTGGGCTTAACTTTTATTGCTGAAAGTGTCTTTACCAATTGATCTATCTCTTCCTGTGTCATATTACCGTCAGACACTTTGCCAGATACTTGTTTTTTATCTTCACCAGTTGCCATGACTGATGAAAGTATGTACACAATGTAAAAACACAAGCTTGTCAAATGCATTCAATGAATGAAGTTTCAGGGAGGGTAGTCAAGCAATGCTGACGAAGTTTAAGCAAAACGGGAATTAAATTCAGTGTAGATAGGTGGGCAGTTCACTAACGAACTGTGCAACGAATGGACACATTTGTAAAAGGTGGGTAGTTCTCCAAGAACTTAATGATATGAATGGGGTAACTTTGGGTATTGGTATTCTACATAACTAAATTATAAGTCAAAATGAAAGTAGAAGTGCACGTCTGGTGCGTCTGCACTTCCGTGAATGTTTTATGTCTAATAAATAGTTATGCAAGACAATAATATTTCTAAGCTTTCTAAGTACTCTAATAACTATATATAAATAAATGAATTCAACACTAAATAGTTAGCATATATCCTTCAACTGGTATGCTTAGCACTAATTAGGTCACCTAGAAATGCAATGCTGAAAACAAAATTTCAAAATTAAATTGATAATGCAAAGTGTCCAAAATTCACTAAACAGCTGATCTTACAACATCTATGTACAGTAGCTCTCCTGTAATAACTGTACCTGTAAATCCTGAAAGATGAGTTAAATAAAGTATAATCGCAATACTGTGACAAATTAAATTGACTAAAGACTACAGATAGCACTAAGAAACTAACAATATCTAACAAATTTTGTTCTCGATGGAAAATTCGCGTGTTTACAAATCAAGCTTCCGGTTACGCAATGATAGCATATCGAGCTCGATCGGAAAAGACGAAAACGAAAGAAACCGATCCCGATCTATACAAAAATCGATCCCGACTGAAAAAGAAGCGTGAAATATAGTACTAATAAATACAATCTGAAATATAAAAATGGGTGTTTTGTGATAACGTTTGAAATTTCAAAATACCTACAAGTAATATAAATGCCTTAATCAAACCCACCACTGAATTTCCTTCACAACACACACCTGCACACCAAATACAACTGCAACACCAACACAAAATCGACCACTGAACCACAAATACCTGCTTTAAATTTTTTGTTATTGGTCTTACAGTTATGGTCTCGTCAAAGCTGTATAGTTGTTAATAGCTCATATTTTCATTAATTATTAATAACCAGGGTACTTTAAACAGGAATTAGAATGCTGAAAGAAAGTGCAACAGGCGGACGTCTCTCGTACTCTCTCAACAACCTACTATTTCTATCTCTGAAGTTATTTATTTTTTTACGCTAGAAAAAAAAATAGTCAGTAGAAAAATATCAAACAAGTAAATGATAATTCTGGGTACCCGATAAATAAGAATATTAAATGTTCAAACTATTGTGCGCATCAAATATATCAGGCGATACAAATTCAATTTAGATAATATGCCAGCTATAATTTGCAATCAGTTACAATGAAATATGTACATATAACTGAAATAAGTCTCTGCAGAATCATAAAATACGACACTCGCTGCGGATGGGTCCAACAGGTCTCGATATGAGCAATGCTTAAATATTGTCGACGAAAGTTGACTGCATTGTAAAACAATCAAACAGTTCACTGAAATCTAATCATTTGGATTGGAGTCAATCATGCGTCCGTGGAGTCGTGGACTTGGAACTGGTACTGTTATCTATTGTGGCTCCGTGGACACTGGTGGTCTTCTTCTCTGAGTCCCAACGTGGGCGCCAAAATGTAACAGGTTTATCCGTTGATGTAAAGAAGAAATCAACACTCCTCTTAGGGTTCGATTAACGGATTTTATTATCACCAGTTATATAAATAGATTTGACCCTGTAAAACAATATAACAAATATGAATATACAGCATAAAACACATAAACTTCAAGTAATTACGTATTGATGTACAATCAATATATTGAAGTAATTTAACTTTATAAAGGGAGATAACTCATAAAAGTAAACTACACTTTACATAGTATCTCCTTTATATCAATTTACATGCATTTACGTTTCAGTTATAAAACCATTGCTTTAATTTGTAATGCATATAATACATTCATATGATATTCAATGCATATGAACATAAATATACCATTCTATGGGAACAGGGCCCTTGTACAAGTTGAACCAAGTTCAATACGACTCAATTGCAAGGTATATGTGCATTCTGTAATTAATTAGGCAACTATCACACTATCATAAAAGTAGGTTTAATTAATACACATCTAGGGGGACTTCAGTTATAACTATTTTAACTTAACTTATTATTTCAAAAGCCTCTCTCTCTCACTTTTCATTCAATCAGAGAAAGTGCAAAAGAATTATAAATATGATTAAATACTGATTTGACATTGAGTACAAATATTATAAATGATATTAATATTAGTGATATTAGATTAATTTACCAAGAATAGATGTAATTTGTCATAAACGTCTGTACAGTTTTATTACAGTCTGCTCTCTTCAAACTCTTGACAAAGATTAAACTAAAACCCAAAGAACTTTAGGAGGGAAATCGACCGACCAATAGACAAACAAAAAACAAACTAAAACACCAATGAGATTAAAAGACACAACTTAACTTTGACCAAAATAAGTTAATGCCCTAAAGGCAACTCTGGACCTTTCTACAAACTAAGTTGTCATGAATGAATGCACACAAATGCATTTTAAGATCAATTAAATAATTATAGAATCCAATATATATGCATTCAACAAATCATGAAAATATCAAAATAAAACGATGCATATGTAATATACATGTATTTGTAATTAAATCATAAAATATGAGACTGCTTCAAATATAAAAACTAAAAAATGTATAAACACCAGATCGAAACGTGGCAGCTATACTTTGTATTTAAGATTTCAAGCCCGAGAAAGAAAAATCCCGTCAGACGCAGCGGAAGGTCTGTGAAGAAGTGCTAGAAGATAACGCGAAGGAATTAGTTTGCTAATAGGGGTTGCTGTTAATTAAGTTGTACTAGTAAGAGAATTCGTAGTGAAGGTTTTAGGGAAGATAGGCTCTGTAAAAGACCGCATAAATATACATAAGAGTGTAAAAACTAATGGGAGTTAAATAAAGAAAATAAAATGGATAAAAAACCATTAAAAATAACAAAACCAAGGAACGAGCTAATTAGTTGAATAAATTACATGAATGAACGTTTGTACATGTACCCAAAAGGATTATAATGGTGATATTGCTACGCTTAGTTGATGTTCATTTTGGTGAAGTCACTTAATTTGTTCATGCTGTCAGGACGGAATGACTTCAGTCTATGCATCTAAATTTTTTATTTAGTTTCTCTCTCCGCATTTGTCCAGTCTGGGTTGTGATCAATAACCAAAACCATCATGTCGTCCCATTTGTGACCATCTAAGTAAAAATGTTCCCCAACGGGTTCTTTAATTTTCTTAGTTTTGATGGTGGAACGATGATTATTGATGCGCCTGCGAAGGTCTCCTGTTTCCCCTACGTATTGTTTCTGACAAAATTTACAATTGATGACGTATATACAATTGTCAGTACGACAAGAAGTATTTGTGAAAATGTTGTAAGTACGGCGAGCGATGGGGCTAGTGAAGTCGTCTGCATTAGAGCTGTGTTTGCACAACATACATCTGGTGTCAGAACAAGCTTTAAAGCCACCATTAGGTTGAGGGTTCTTTAGTTTGGTTCTTACCACCATGTCCATAAGGTTTCTAAGGCGCTTGAAAGCTGCCATTGGTTTTTTTTAAAACCTCAACCATTTTATCATTGCTCTAAAGGATTGGCAGGTTCTTCTTTTGAACTGCATTTAGACCCCTAAGGACATGGTGACAAATGGGACTTTATTGTCTTCGTTTTTGGGTTTGTATTTCAAAAGGGATAAACGATCCTCTTTAGCTAAATCATCAATTGCATTTTGTACAGAGTGCGAGCTGTAGCCCCTGGCACATAAGTGGGATTTTAGGAGTTGACTTTGCTCAGAGTATAGTTCTTGAGTTGAACAAATACGTCTGACTCTGGTAGCTAGGCCTTTTGGTATGCCTCTAAACGTATGAGGTGGGTGGCAGCTAGACGTCATTAAATAGAGGTCGGAATCTGTAGGTTTAGTATGAAGATTGAAATCGAGTTTACCATCGACTAAAGTTGAAGTAGTGTCAAGAAACGTATTTTGTTGAATGAGGAAATTTCAGTCGTTAATTTGATAGAATGATGGAAAGAATTGACAAAGGTAATAAAATCATCGAGGTTGTTTCTGCTGTTAACCCACTTCATTTCGATGTCGTCTATGAAGCACAATAAAGTAAGAGGTTTGAAAGGTGACTGTGTTAGTAGGTTGCGTTCTAGATTTCCCATGAATATTTTGGCATAAGATGGTGCCATTTTGGTGCCACTGACTTGAAGGTAGTGTTCTCCATTGAACATAAAATTATTGAATTCTAGAACATGCTCTAAGAGCTTGGTGAGAGATTCAGTTGAAGGGATATGAACCTCTCTAGCGTCCCAAACCTCTTTACAGGCCGCAATACCTTCGTCATGCGGGATGTTGGTGTAAAGGGATGTAACATCCATCGTCACGAGAATAGTATTATCTGGAAGTTTTGAAGATGGTGTTCTGTTAAGATAGTCTGTTGTGTCTTTAAGATATGACGGTTAATTTTCAACATGTGGACGGAGATGAAGGACAATAAATTCTGAATTTTTTTTCAGTGGGATGTCCAATGGCACTTACTATGGGACGTCCTGGCGTTCCAGGTTTGTGAATTTTTGGAAGAACATAAAATTGGCCGGGCTTACAGTTGATAGGAAGAAGGGTAGAATAGCATTGTAACCAATTTCATTATTTTCAAACATAGTATCTAATGTTTTGGTAATAGTATCTGAGAAGTCATCTGTAGGATCAGTATCACGCTTTTGGTAAAAACGTTCATCTGACAATCGTCTGTATGCTTCTGCAAGAAGTTACCAAAACCATTAATTAGATACAACATGTAAACATTTAAGGAGGTGTGTCTTTAATGTAACCAAATATCTGTCATAACCCAAACACTTTTACTGTTTTACAGTTTACCGACTACTCTGATACGTTACAATTTTTCAAAAGAAAAATACATAATTTTGTTTTATTGTCTATATCAAATCAAAGGTTGTTACGATATGGAGGTGTCTCATACCACCTTGATATGCAATAAATAGTTGAAAATCATACAAACAAACCTACACATATCATGTATTAACTAAGTATTTCCTGCGTGCAGAACTGTGCCAAAAATACAGGTAAATATAAGATAGGATTCATATTATAATTATTATGAAAACACGTACCAAATTAGCAAATGTTTGTAATTCAGAACCACACCCGTTGGACATTTTTGGCATCAAAAACTTAATACCTCATTTTAGCTTTGTGTAGTTAAGGCTATCAATTACAAATCATGACTTCATAGTTTATATAATTAAGATAACATTGTATTTTTTGTAAATTAAACAGTGATTTTACTAATTCAATAATAATTGACGCATTCATTATTCCAATAAGAATGAAAATAAGTTGTGCTTATTTAAGAAAAAACGATCAAGCAAATCATCAAATTCATGTACATTATATTTTTTTCTTTAAGGGAACAAAATAATTTGTTCATCAAACTGTCTGACTTGAATTTGTTTTCAAAATTCTTAAATTCCCATTACACACAAGTTGATTAATTTTACTTTAAATGTTAGCGTTTTAAGTATTTTTAACAATTTTGATTTCGATTTTGAAGAAATTTTGTTGAAAAAGATTAAGCAAAGCAAAATATGTAATATAATACACTTGTCTATGGACTGTTGTTTTTTGATAGATGTAGATTAAGTACTTACGTCAATTTTAGGCAGGCGTTTTGAAACCTCGTTGATGAAACCTTTTGCGCCAAAATATCATTCATAAAATCTAAGTTCTATGATTTTCAATGATTTTTTTATTGAGAATGCTAATATGTATTAAGAAAATGTATTCTAAAATATGTTTTTGAATATGAAATTCGAAAGTAGATAACACACCTGAGTGACAATCGATTGCTTTCAATTTTAGCTCTCTGGATGTATAATCAATGTTTTTATTTATCGTGCACGTTTGATGGCTCAATCACAGCTATCGTCGCTATACGCTAAGGAGGGCAGACTCCTCGGAACCAATTCAAATTGATGTTTCCGACTCTGAACAAATGGAGAGAGAAAATGCTTTTTCGGGTAACAAAACGAACGTACCTATATGCTAAGAAAACTCACTAGAACACGTTTGCCAGTTTTACCACAAGTATTAACACGCCATTTTAGGGCCCGAAAAAATCGGCTATTCAGAAAAAAAATACAGATACTGTGGTAAGAAGCTCGTGTGGAACCTAGAACGTGAATGCTTGAGAACAAAACACAAAAGTAAGTACAAAGAATCTAGTGACGAAAGTTGAGATGACTTATTATCATCAGAATTTAATGATTCTAGCGATTCCAATTCGGTCTTCATTCGGATCCTAATTTTGATCATTCCAGTACTATAGAAAAGGGTTCAAAAGTACCTAAGAAATCACAAAATATATTGCTCAGTATGAAAATTTCAAAAGGATCTGAAAAAAATCGTTAAATACTCTGGAATTCCAAATTGCAAACAAATACAACTTAAGCAACTGACAGATTTGTAAATATAATGTTTCGAAAAAAGTTTAACCAACCTCTTTTAGATAAGAAAGAGAGAGCTATTATCAACACTCTTTCACAAATTTTAGACGCAACCGGTTCGTTGGCTATTTTGTAGTATGAAGCTGAAAAATTGAGGAAACGTTGTTGATCCTGTTGATGACATCAATATTGCTCAACGTGCTTTAGACCTAATTGAAAGTGCTCATTTCGATTTCATGACAGATAGAAGAAAGGGTCTTTAAATTATATTTTACCAGACTGTGTAGATTTAGTTGACGACAGCATGGCTAAGAAAGCCTTATTAAGTAAAAAAAAATCTGTTTGGCAAAAAATGGAAGAGGTTACAAAGAATAATACGAGATGTTTCCCCGTCGCAAATGGGTACTTGACAATAATGTTTATATCATTCAAAACTCTCATTTAAGCTCAGAAAACAAGCAGCAACAACGGCAGGCTTTACGTTATGAGACCCCAAGCAACAACTTCTGGTTTGGGCGCCAGAGTCCACCAAAAGCTAATACAGGCAAGAACAGTTTTTCCTACAATACCCAGAACAATTATCAGTGTCAATCGCAGGGAAAATAAAATATTTATATCAGAACTGGAAATTTCTTACAAGAGACCACTGAGTCTTTCATGTAGTTCAAGGCTCAACTTTTGAATTTATTCAAACCCCATTTTAAATTTACTTCTCTTTTCAATCATCTTTCAATCAGATCAGAACAGATCTAGTCGATCAAAATATAAAATCATTGTTAGAGAAAGAGCAATACAAGTAGTTTTTCAAATCAAAATGGTTTTTAAGCTGTCTTTTTCTGTTGCAAAAGAGCAGGAGGCAACGCCTTGTTGTGAATCTAAGGAATTGAACTGGTTTCTGATATTCCAATATTGCAAGATGGATACAAGAAATTCATTTAGTAAAGGATATAATTCATGAGAGAGATTGGCTTGTGAAATTTGATCTAAAAGATGCATATTTCAAAATACCAATTGTCCAAAATTTTCAAAAATGTCTGCAATTCAGATGGAAAAAGAAAATTTACGAATTTACATGCCTTCCATTTGGAATATCGGGTGCACACCTTGTTTTCATTAATAATGCTGAAGGTTCCTATCAGTTGCCTGAGAAAAATGGGTGTTCGTCTGGTTGTTAATTTGGACGACATTTTCATTATGAATCCGTCGAAACAATTCAACTTTGTTATAAGCGTAATTCGTTATGAAATAGAGTCTTGGGGATGAAACTCATTTCGCTGTAAGTGTCAAATCATTATAAGCGTGTTCGCTATTACCGTGCTTTACTGTATGTTCAAAAATTGTTAACTCATAATGATATGTAATTAACAAATCAAATAACTCGATAACAAATAAGAAATGATTGTTTTCAGGTTGAATGTTAAAAATTTCCTGATGTTTTTGTGGATTTAAGCAAAAGTACCGGAGTTTTTCCCATAAACTTACTTGGGACTTTTAAGCAGCAGGAAAACACCTCCCTAATTAATATATGTGTTGCAGCACGTACTATTATATTTTATCATATCACGTATCTAAGAGTATTTTAAAAGTAAATTTTCCCTTCCTAATTATTGAAATTCGACGATTACATGAAACTGTCTCCAAAAAAAACCAATTGCATTAAACACTGCAGTAAGGTGTTTCTTAAAAATGTAAAATATATTTGACAACATTTTGAATCACTCAAGCAATCTATCAAAAGCATGTCCGAGTTAAAAAGTATCGTAAACTTTGATTAAAATGATATACCTACTTTGGTTTATTTAAAAACATAAAACAGGGTTTCAGTTTCTTGTTTTTTTAAATGTACGTGATAAAAGGCATAACAATGAGATAAACTTGTAAGGAACCCTTTTTTAAAGACCGTTGTAAATCATGCAAATACGATAGAAAAGAGTGCTTGCTAGGATACGTCAGCACGCTTGTCTTTGAAGCGACCGTTAACGTTGTAAGATAATTAAATCCTTTGTAAATCTGTTTGCAAAATATAACCAGTGTATCTCGTATGCGCTTCAATTTGGCAAGTAAATTGTCTTTAGATTATTGTATAGGATTGACTGTATCCCTATACATGTACCACCTTATAAAAAAATGGAGGAACGATTACTTTTATTGTGAACAATTAAACACACTTGACATTTTATACACAAGTTTTAGTATGCAAAAAAATTAGAGAAATTAATGATTTGTTTTAATGCTAAAATAAAGTAAAAAGAGAAAAATGTGTTGGTACAGTTTATTTTAAGTACAAGCAGGTATATTTCTACAAAAGGAACAAAATAAAACGGGCATACTACATGATTAAAAACTAACAACCATTAATCAATCGTATTAGGAGTTAAGGTATATATACTGTATTGGTGTTATATATCGGTGTCAATTAATTGAACAGTTTTTATTGACAGCCGTTATATTCTGTTGCATTTTGCCTTTCAATACATTTTAATTAAAACACTGAATAACAAACAATGAAATTGTAAATTCACAAATGCTTTGGAGTTTTTAACCGATAAAAGCATTTTCAAGTACAAATAGCTATTATGTGTACATTGCACCATACAATCTTTAAGTGGTATGGGACATTTCCGTATTATAACGCACTTTCTATCAAAATTAAGTATATATATTGTTTTTTCTTTCTTAAAATTCGGCCTTAAAAGTTTAGTGCAATGGCCAAGAACATTGACTGTGACTATATATGTCACGAGTTCAAATCTTTTTAAAACTTTTTTTTGGCAAAATGTAGAATTTAAATGTTTTTTTTTTGTTAATGTATTTAGATTATAATAAATTGTTATCTACATTTATATTGACAGATGTCCCATACCACCTTAAATGTATACTGCTTTCGAGCTGTGTAAATACAGTGAAAGTCTACATAGGCCTACTCCTTAGTTACATCTTATCTCAGATTATATCACCATTTTCAGAAGAAAAAAAAACCCAACATAATACAGTGATCTGTCAAGGATACAATTGTACAATCAGTCTTCCAGCAGGATGTCCTGATTTATGGCAGAACCAGTAACGCAGACACTCATGATTAGAACATCTGCATTCTAGAGGGTACGTTTGATACACCAGGGAAAATGCATAAATATTTGCATGTGAATCTTGCTTTATGTACTTTTCTTTATTAATAACAAATACCGCAATGTGATTTCCAACTAATATATATTGAAGAATAAAAGTCATTTAAGTATAAAAACTGTAAGCAAATTACATATTAAGCGTTCCGAGATAACGGCATTTACTGCATATGAGTCATTGCATGAATATACAAATTCCAAGGACGAGATTTTCAATTTTTTTAAAAAGAAAAACCCTCAATCCTTGTTCAAGTAAGTGTCTTCAAAGACGTTGGCACTCGTTTGAGCAATTAGCAGCAAGGCAATACACCATTCAAAGAAAACAACGGAGGTTTAAAAATGATTAAATTTGGTTTAATTTACGTTTTTTATTTATAAATATGACCTTATATTTTTCGTATTGAAAAAAACCCAATTAACATATGTATAAAACCGCTCCGTCCCAAATATTGTATTGCATGTTATAAAGATTTCTTATTTTCGATTGCCATATACTGGAAAGCCCTTGTCTCTTAAAACCCAAAGATTTACAGATTTACAGCTTTCTATACTCTACGATTTGTATGAGATCGATTAAATAATATTCATCTTGCGCGCTGTTAATTTTCAAAACACTGTCATTTGATCGTGACAATCTAAAATTCAGTACATGTGTTTGTGAACTACAACTTATCCATATTTCTAAACTGATGTGTGAAGATATTGATTAAACATTGCTTTTAAAACATTAAGAGGATTTTTGACATAATATGAAATCATTATGATGATCATCATTAATTAATAATAAGTGTGAAAAATGATCACAATAAATAAGATTTAAACAATTAAATTCACCATAATATTTTATTTTATAACCAAAAAAAACCCACAATACTGCTCTCTGTCTGTTAATCATCTTATTTATAGTCAAATATCACGAAGTTAAATTCATTTGGATTAAAAAAGTACGATTAGTCGAATTTAATTGTATACAAGAAATTATCTTATAATTTGCACATTTTAACTTGTATTAGCATTACGTAAACAAGGTAACGTATTAATGCTATTATACTTGATTTGTTATTAATGCGATGTTCAAATTGAAAACGACTGGAAAAATATATACTGCTCTACACTTGTTACTTGTTACAAAGTACTTGTTACAATAGATAGTAAAGAGTGACAATTAAGTATCTCATATTGTTCATCATACAGTTGAAGGACATCTCTTAATAAATGGGCATTTTGTATATATGGGGGGTCATTATTCTACGACGAAAATGAACCCCTGGTCATTATTCTACGGGGGTCATTATTCTACGTTACACCGGAAAAGTACCGACTTGAAGACCATAAAAACTTAATAACATATGCCGCAAATCGTTAAATGTTGCTTCACATGTTTTGGTCGATGTTTGTGATATCAATTTAAATTTATGTAAAAAGGCTTTTAAACATTGAAATATTATCTAAAGTAATCTGTTTGGTGTGTAAACAGATAGTCATGCTAAGACTTTGAATTGCTAGTATTACATATTGGTCACTATGATACTTATGTATACATATCTACTGCGCAATGAATTGTGGTAATGATAGCTAACAGAATGAACTTTGTGACTCTTGTAGCACTGCGCAGTATTCATCAATGATGTTATGAAATCAGGTGCATAATACAGGCATAATAATATACAAATTGAGAGTTTATAAATAAGTGTCATATTTGGCGATTCTGTGTCTGCATCGATAGCGCTAGTAATTTATATTGTGTAATGTACTGCACATTATATATAACCTGTGTAATCTTTCAATTCATGAACTCATGTATACTTTTATATATTATATTTCAATATTGCACCCAAGCGATACGTCATTACAAGGCGGGACACTCAAAGCCTGCATCCAAATACTCTAAGTCCTAAACGAGGTTAGTTAATTCTGGCACAGTAAAATCCAAACTGAAAATACATAAACAAGTTATCAACAAATTGTCATATCTGGCAGTCTGTGTCTGTAATTAAGGCCCTGATATTGCAAGCTAGTCCCATAATGCTATTTAGCCTTTGTAACTTTTAAGCAATGTATGAATGAATGTATTATGCTTAAGCAATGCATCATACACAAGTGGGGGACTCGGAGTCGGAGACCGAGAATCTGCATCACAATATTTTTTCCGACAGTTCTGAGAGTTTTGTTACTTTATTTAGAAATAAAATATAACTCTGAAATTTGACCACTAAATGTTCACTCATGATCATCGTAGATGAGCAGAACTAGTCAGAACTGTCCACCATAAGTAAAATGTTATATATAGCCATGTAAAATGATGTTGAACAGATTCTTTGATTTGGGCTGTTTTTAAGTAATGTAATTTTAAATGTACGATCACGCTTATTAATAAACTATCGGTGGAAGAAGTACTGGACTTCGTAGTTACTGAGGTTGAGTCGCATCTCCAGGAGATTACTAAAGATAAAAGGCTTACACGAACTTTCTTGGTGCCCGTGACCAGGACTAAGCGAAGTTCAAAACAGAATAAGGTAAGAACCATTTTTATATGTCTTTTATAGCTATTTCGAAGTACACAACTTTGTCTAAGCAACCAATATGGCGACAGGTGATGGGTTGGATAAAAAAGAATTTAGAAATCAAATGAAACACTTAAAAAAACAATTCGCGGGATGGGGTCAGAGCAAAGAAAATAAAGGGCAAGAAATAGGTAAAAAATCCTCAGAAAAAGAACAGATTAAACAAAACATTTTTGAAACAAATCATGATGCTAGCTATATATGTTGTATGAAACTCGTGAAGCTCGACACTGAGTTCCAAATCAGGATGATGATAAAGATTTTTTTTCATTGGTCAAGTTAAAGTAGCTGCAGGACTGTAGCTCCCGGTCTGAAAAAATTCGGATGGACGACCTGGGAGCTACAGTGCCTCCCATAGTAAAAAACTGCAATTTACGGCGCACAAAAAATTGCGCTAAGTTTGGACTTATTACCCTTATTTTCACACAAATTCTGTAAAAATAATTAGAACCATACAATTCTTCAGCAAATTTACTACTGATATCATCACTTTACTTGCCTCAGACCTTCTCTTCAACATGATAACCGACCTCGGAAAATGAAGTATGTTAATTTACGTCGAGATCGAGAGTCGCCATTTTTAAATGTAAACAAACATGCACCACTTTTAATTGACAGGGCTTGGGATGGTGTTTGAAAGAATATCAGAGGCAAGTGAAGTGACAATATCTGTAGTAAAATGTCCGAGGAATTTTTTGGGATTAAATATTTGTACAGAATGTGATCGTAGATGAGATTAATCAGTCCAAACCTAGCGCATTTTTTTGTGCGCCGTAAATTGCAGTTTTTTACTATGGGAGGCACTGTAACTCCCAGGTCGTCCATCCGAATTTTTTCAGACCGGGAGCTACAGTCCTGCAGCTAAAGTTAAAGCTATAACAGCCGCACTCTCACTGCCCCTATCTTCTGTGATAACTCCTTTTGAAGGAGATGCTCACAAATATAAACAATGGATAAAAGATGTTAAAAATTACAGTGTTATGTCTTGGAAACAAAGTCATGAGATTTCCATGCTTGCATACATAACGAGTAAGGGTTCGGTTGTTTGGGATTATATTTAAAAAGGTATTTAGCTGAAACAGATGCGTCTGAAGAAATCCCATCTTGAAGCGATCTCAAGGAATCCCTAGATTGGCGTCTAGAAAAAAAAAATAAGAATTCTGAAAACACACACACACACACACACACACACACACACACACACACACACACACACACATATATATATATATATATATATATATATATATATATATATATATATATATATATATATATATATATATATATATCTTTACAAATTAATTTCGTTTTATATGTCTTAACAACTAAAAAAAGGTGTCCTAATGCGCGCGCGCCCGGGCAAGCTCCAACGCTTTGTGCCTTTGGCGAATAAAAACGTTTTATTGTTCAGCGTGAACCTTTAGTTAATCAAATCTGAAAATTTCACAATTCGAAATATATTTTTTAGAAATCTTCTTGCACAAAAGGAGTCCTAAAAATTAAGACATTTAACAAAATACATTCAGTTCACATTACCTCTAATCATCTTACATGTATGAACAATGGTCGAGATTGATCCTATAGATTTCGAGGTATTGCAATCACAAAATGTGCAGGGGGGAAATTGTACATAACAGTACGAAAATAATAAGGTCGTCTGTTGGAAACAGGAAATCTAATAAACAGTATAAAAACTATAAGGTCTTCCATTTCAAACACAATACTTTAATAATACAACAGTGCGATAAAATGGCATTGTGTTGGTAACATGAGACCCTTTTAATTATAATAGAACAAACACAAAACAAAGCAATGACAATATCTAATTTTGTTTCAACGGAATACTTTCTTGAAAATTTAAAATATTCTAAAAAAAAAAAGGGAAAAAAAACACATTTGATAATTGTAAAGCTAATTTTTTATTGCTTTCAGTGATTTAGTCATTGTACATTATTTAATGCAAGTCGTACTGTTTAAGACAATATCGTTTAAATCATTAAATCGTATTGAAATTCTTAATCTAAAAATATGGATAAAACCATAACAAAAAAAAATGATATAATTGCAAAGTGTTTGATTAATCCCCTTTTATTACATCGTACTTAAAAGTTCAAACAAAAGTATTTTATATATCACATCTTCTTTTTCTCTTCATCTGTCGATTTTCATCATTTGTGTTATCTGTGGTTCCCATTCCTTATATAATACAAAAAAATTCAATTCATTAAGCTATGCTTTTTTAAGTATCAGCTTTGTATATTGCTTTTGTGTTATGGCAATTTTTTTCTTAAAAAAAACCAAATGATTGTTGAGTAGATTGTACGCTATACTTTGCGTGCAACTGATTTCTATAACAGATACTACTCCATTGTATTAAAAAGTGATACATATGTACACTTGTTTTGATCCAAATGTAACAATCAACATAAAAAAACTATCAGGAAGGAATGAATATTGGAAATTATGGATATGATTACTCATCAGCGGTATTGCAATTCTTCACATTAAAGCATAAAATAAATTTAAAAGAAATGGAAATAATTTGATTAAAAAAGGCATTATAACAGGTGCAATGCGAATTAGTGTTACGTTGTGGCAAAACAAAAATATGTTTTTTCCTTAGTTTTTTTGTTTGGGGGGGGGCATATTTTTGTTGAAAATCATAAATGTATTCTATCATATTTCATCTGATTAAATTTGTCATAATGACCACAACAAATTAATTGCTAATTGATATCCATAGTTATAAAAGCAACACAACGAACAATATAATGAAGGCCCCCATTGTGCAAATTACCCGAATACGCCGGGTTGCATAAATATTTAGAATAGATGTAACTATGTAAAACTAGCTAGTGTATTCTTTACGTACAGATACAGTTCAAGCAACGCATACATGTACCACGTATAAAACCGCACATTTTCAAAAAAATTCTTATTACTATTAATATAATTTTTGAATAAATAGTCATGGGTACTCTTAAAATTATTCATGCATCTGTTGAAAAGTATTAAATAATCAAAGCAATGCCCCTTTTCTACAGCTTTTACATGCTTTAACACATGCAAACATTTACAAAACAATCTAAAACCTGAAACATTTCTGAAACAACAGACATGGTCAAAAATGATGTTTTCATATAAAGGAATATTAATATTCCTCTAAGCTTTACGTGGCTAAAAAGTAATATTTTGTTGATAATAGACCTCTTCTCTGAGGCAGGGATTTGAAATATATCAGACAAACTGGTAAAGAAAAATTACTGCCCGAGTGTGCAAGTATAAAATGATTAAAACTTCTTAAAGTATAAAAAAATGATCATACAGTATGTCGGTTTTTAAAAAAAAAAATGCAATTTAACATCCAACCGTGTTATAAATACTCAAAAAAAATTTCTATAATAGGAATAATAAAGACAAATTTCAAGAAACAATCGTACAAGCAAAATACAACAAAAAATTGATATTCTTAAAAGCGATGTGGAATTAACATATATTTTTATACAAGACTAAACAATTTCTGATTTGAATTATTCAATGTTATTTATTTACTTTTGAATATTATTTTGGTAAGTAAGATAAGCAAAATGTTGATTACATGTGTAAATTATATACTGAAAAAGTTCCCACCGCCTTATTTTGAGTGTGAGAATGTACAACATACATGGAAGGTATTAAGTAAAAAAACAAACAAACAAAAAACAAGGACCTATACGAAATATACAGGGAGGATCAGGTGTCTTGGAGTAGTGAGCATCTTCTGCTGACATGTCACATACTAAACAAAATGCTTGCGAGCAACGGTAGGCCTTCCGTTTAAATGCACCTTAAAATCATTGGGATAGTTGTTATTTTCAATCATTTCACAACACTTCTTCAGAATCAAGCGAAATCTTTACGCTATAAATACCTCGCATGTTTTACGGCACAGTCTCTCGATGCTCAGGACATCTTACTGTTACAAGCACTTGCTTCACAGTAAGCCTTTGCCATACGGTGGTTGGCATGTATAAAACATATTATTTATTTACTCTTTGAATACTTTATGATAATGATACCAATGTATGTGTGTTAATATGAATATACTACATACTTACACGCAAGAATATCAGTGGCGAATGCTATTTTATGTTCCTATCCCCTGCAAAACTTATCAAATTTAATTCTAGTCCCGATATTTAAACTCAAATGCGTGAATCCAACGAACTGACAACAGATAACTTAACGCTACAATCATTGTTTACTCAGATATAAGGGGAGTGGATTTTTTTAATTTTAAATGATACCAATCGATACAATTTCAAAATTAACACCCCAAAAAAATCGTTAGATAATGAATAAAACTCCATAATTACGTCAAACATGGGCCTGACGATGACTTTTTCAAATCGATAATGTAGTGATCAACAACTTTGATTGTATAATGCAAAACAAATTATCTATCGTTTTCAAGTTATTTGAATAGAATTTACGAGTTTCATGGTCCCTAATTAAAAGGCCCAGCCCCTTTTTTCTTGATTGTATTGGATATAACTTTTGATTCTTTACTACTTTTGTTCTATATGTTTTAACAAATTATCAACTGATAAAAAGATCCTGATTAAAAGATATGGAAATTTTGATTCGAAATCTGTACCCCATTTTCGTGCCTAAGAGAGCTTCAAGGAATATCGCCACTGGTGCAATAGCGCCACTGGTGCAAAACAACTATATAGTGCACAACTTCAAACCTTGTCTGCCTATTTGAAAATTTCAAAGTCATATCTCCAATAGTTTCTGAGATCAGCTCTGCACAAAGTTGGTCGTAAAATATTACAAAATCGACCGTAAATCCGGACCGGAAGTGACGACGACAAAAATTCAAAAGCATATAAAATTCAGATAATGTCCCATCATCTGGTAAAAACTTGTCGAGATTGGTTGAGTAGTTTTCGAGAAATCGCGTGCACAAAATTTCGAAAAAAAATAATAACTAGATATGATCTGGTTACAATTAACGAGAAGGTATTCCGTTTAATGTTTTAAACAATACAATTAAAATATCAATGACATTTCAGAATTTCCTCTCAACCCCTCCCTCTCATATATTGTATCCGATTGTTAATATCCTTTAAAATGCTTAACATAGTGTTTTGCTTTTTTAGATACAGCACATTAAAGATTTTAGATTTAAGTCCCCTAAAATCACTAATTACGTCATCAATGGGTGTGGCAATGAGTTTTACAAACTGATATTGTGACGATCAACAACTTTGCTTCTATAACGCTTTACAAAATCTTGACCGTTTTTAGGTGTGTGTGTGTGTGTGTGTGTGTGTGTGTGTGTGTGTGTGTGTGTGTGTGTGTGTGTGTGTGTGTGTGTGTGTGTGTGTGTGTGTGTGTGTGTGTGTGTGTAAGAGACTTAGGAGTGTCTTGGTCTCTAAAAAATGTCCAGCCTTTTTTTTCGAGTTCATTCAAAAGGCCTCACGAATACTAACATGTTTTTGTTCTTACACCTATCTAAAATTGTTGTTCATTTTTTTATATACAAATGATTGAATACTTTAAATGCCAGCCCTCTAGATCCTTAAAGGGGACATACATTGGTGTTTTGATGAAAGGGATCGATTAGAATCATAAATGCAAACATTCCTCTTCTACAATGCTTAACAAAATATGACTCCTTTTCAAGATATATTGCGTCAACGTTTAAGTACTTTAGCCCCTAACAATCCCTAATAACTAATAAATGGGCGTGGTAGTGATTTTTTTCTGATAGATATTGTTAGGATCAACAACTTTGCTTCTGTAATACATTACAAAAACATTATCATGTTTAAGTTATTCGTAATAGAGTTTTCGAGTGTCTTGGCCCCTACATAAAGGGGCCAGCTCTAGATATATTGCGTCAACGTTTAAGTACTTTAGCCCTTAACAATCCCTAATAACTAATAAATGGGCGTGGTAGTGATTTTTTTCTGATAGATATTGTTAGGATCAACAACTTTGGTTCTATAATGCATTACAAAAACATTATCATGTTTAAGTTATTAAGGTCTTCCGTTTTCAACGAAAGACCTTGTACTGATTCTGTTGGTAATTAAGGTCTTCCGTTGGAAACGGAAGACCTTATTGTTTTTGCTTTGTTTCTTTTCCTCTATTATTATTATTATTAATTTTTTTTTCTGTCACGTTTTCTCAAAAATGCTTCAGCCGATTTTGATGAAACTTTCAGATCTTATTCATGACAAAATTTGTAAGAAAATTACACGAGATTTTTTTGTTCGTCACTTCCGGTACCGAGATATTAAAGATTTTACGTTTTTGCTTGTTCACAATTTTTCTCCAAAAGTATTCAAGATAAGACTTTCAAATTTTCAGAGATGGTAGTGAGTGAACGGCCGCAGTGCCCTTCGCATATCCGACCGTCCGCCGTCACTTCCGGTCGTCACCGGAAGGAAATGAAAAACCTTAATGTTTTATTTTTTTGAACTTGAATTTTTTTAATTTTTTTAATCGATAGAGACGCTCTCAAAACGTCTGAATTTGAAATTTGTTTTAAAATCGATTCACGCGTTTTTCAGATTTTGGGCTCCAAAGTTATGAAGCGAGGGTCCGCGTAGCTCAGTCGTTAGAGTGGTGGATTTCTGTCCAGGCGACCCGGGTTCAGTCCCCGAGTGCCGAATGTTTTTTCTCTCATATTTGGGTTTTGATTAATGATTTTATCTTTAAAATGATGGATTTGAATGTTTTCCGTTTTATTTTTGTCATGAATAAAAATAATAGCGGCTTTTTTTCAGTAAAAATATAGAGCTACCTGTGTTCGTGGGAAAGTGACAGTGGCGGGAATTTCTTCTGAGTAGCTCGCTAAATTTAGACGTTCGTCGCTTTGCCGGCATCAAAGACATGCCGCTAAAGTACCCCTGCAGTACCACCAACTTGGAGCTCGCTGGGTTGCTTTGTCGGTATCGAAGAAATGGCGACAATTCAATGACTGTACATGCACAAAACATTAAGCAGTTGCGGGATATAAATAAGGCCATGTGTCAATTATTCTAAATGAGGACTGTTTACTATTTATTCACAAATATAAATAAATACATGCATGTATACATGCGTTTATTGGCATATGTCGTATATATACTCATTTCATGGACATAATAAAAAAAAACACCACAATCTCTCTCTCTCTCTCTCTCTCTCTCTCATTTATTCTTTAGTGCTAAAATTTTAGGCCCCGAGTTAGAAAGGTGAAAGCACGGTTCCACAGATTTGATTGTAAATTTTTAGCTTTTCTATACGACAAACGACATCACTACGATATAGTCAAAAAGTCATATACATGTGTACTCTCTCTCTCTCTCTCCCTTTCTCTCTCCCTCTCTCTCTCTCCTGTCACGTTTTCAGAAAAACGCTTGAACAGCCGATTTTGATGAAATTTGCAGATCTTACTCTTGACAAAAAATTTTCTTACAGAATATATTAATACATATGAAAATAATATTTCAAAAATTATGAAGTCTTCCTTCATTATTTAATTTGTTCTTAATAAAGAAACTGTATTTTTTTGTTTTTCGTTTGCCCGGCTATTTCCAAAAACAAAAAAATGGACACAAAATCCGTGGTTTGCGACGATGGCACCGGCCGTGAATAAATGTACACCACCTCCCAACAAATTTACGATCTTGACAGTTTCTTAATGTATTTATTTTGCCCTCTTTTTACAAAAGGAAACTATTCTTTCAATTCAATTTTACACACAGGGGACGGATACTTAATCCGAAACATCTTCAGTACGCTTTACTAAAAACGATTTGTGACGTCAGCTTGTTTACACAAGTGGAATATCTGCACAGTTCGGAGTCGGAAAAACTAGACAAGTGTTTACTGTCTGTTACAAGTCTAACAAAACTTCTATAACGTGTTCCCAGCTCAAGAATTCACCGTAAGTATGTGCTGTACATAGTAATTGCTGGATTTCAATGTTAAGCTTTTGAGCGGCGTACTTTAGTTGCATCAAAGACACAAGTATGGTTAGGCCTAACGTTAAATTCATGTCTCTGGTTGAGGTTGCAGAACCTAGCTGTATTAAGTTGCAATAAATTGTGAAACTGTAGTTAAAGATTTTTGTTTATTATCTGTTTTATAGATTCTATACAACTTTTTATAAAAAAAAATACTTTATAGGCCTACAATATCAGCTGAAAAGGTCCAACACAATCTTATGATTTAGCTACATAGCTGGGATTCCATAGCTGTATATAGCTTGAAAAAGTTGTATAGCTTTATTAAAGCTATTAAGAATAGCTTGTTTTATTTTAGCTATTTGTCACACATTTTTCTGAAAAGTGTATTTTTCAGCATATCCAAAACATTGCACTTTGGTGCAGTGATAGTTTTCAACTTTTAACTGTTCTGTAAACAATGCATGAAAAATTTACTTATCAAATTGTCTAAAGAGACTTTGCTCTTAAGGTGGAATAACACATCGTCGCAAAATGGCTGACCTCTGATCGAAACGACATTTCGTTATATTAAAAGGATTTTATCAACATCAACATTCACCTTACTTCATTGCCAGGTGGTTAAAGTGTTAGGCTTGTGATCCGTACATACCGGGTTCGAATCCATTGGGGGCTTTTGCTGTCACTTACTGAATTGAATTTTTTAGATGTTTTTTTTTATCCCCAAACTGCAACTTTTTCTCTAATTTGACATATGTACAGTAATATCTTTCATAATCAAATAATTTACTGTTAATTCGAGTGACTTTTCCAGGTGTGTTATTCCACCTTAAGGTTTTGGGGTAAAGTCTGTCCCAAGTTATTGCTTCCATCACTTTTTGATGATTTTTAATAAAAATACACATACCTGTGAAAGAAATACGGTTGAAATTGATGAAAGGGAATATATCCAAGATATTTTCATTGAACAATAATCATTTTTCACTTATAAAAGTTCACAGGAACGAAAACAAATTTCTTAGGGAGATTTATAATGGGAAATGTTTACATCGGAAATACTTGGGATACCTCGCGCAATTTTTCAACGTTATCATCTGGGCTTATCAATGGCTGATGCAATGCAAAATCCCCGTACACTTTTTATTTTGGGATGTGTATTGAAACATGAAGCGGAAGAGGGGCCGTTTCAAAACAGATAATCTAGACATTTTTCATATTAGTGGATGAACGTAGTTTGAGCACAAAGGTATTTATGATTATCGAAATACCAAGCAAAAAGTGGTGGAAGCAAAAACTCGGGACAGAGTATAATTGATTCATGACCACTCAGTTACTTCGTGAATGAAATATAAAGGAGATCAGTCATGGCAAACAAAATGATTGGTATTATTTAGCACAATGAGAAGAAATCATTCTTATCTATGCCTCAATGCATACAAAGTAATGGACAGTTACCCAGCCCATGTAAATATATTTTATGCTGAAAACAGTTTAAAAGCTGCAATGTTAAATCCTTCTCTAATTTAAAGGGTTACTTTTTAGCTCACCTGAGCCAAAGGCTCAAGTGAGCTTTTCTGATCACAATTTGTCCGTTGTCTGTCGTTGTCGTAGTTGTTGTCGTCGTTGTTGTAAACTTTTCACATTTTCATCTTCTTCTCAAGAAACACTGGGCAGATTTCAACCAAATTTGGCACAAAGCACCACTAGGTGAAGGGGATTCAAGTTTGTTCAAATGAAGGGCCACACCCTCTTTAAAATGGAGATAGTTGAGAATTATTGAAAATTTGTTGGTATTTTTCAAAAATCTTCTTCTCAAAAACTATTTTGCCAGAAAACCTTAAACTTGTGTGGAGGCATCCTCAGGTAGTGTAGATTCAAGTTTGTTCAAATCATGGTCCCCGGGGGCAGGGAGGGGTCACAAGAGGGGGATCAAGTTTTACATAGGAATATATAGAGAAAATCTTTTAAAATCTACTTCTTAAAAATTATCAGGCCAGAAAAGCTCAAATTAAAATGGAAGCATCTTCAGATAGTGTAGATTCAAGTTTGTTCAAATCATGGTCCCTGGGGGTAGGGTGGGGCCACAAGAGGGGGATAAGTTTTAAATAGGAATATATAGAGAAAATCTTTAAAAATCTTCTTCTCAAAAACTATCAGGCCTGTAAAGCTCAAATTAAAATAGAAGCATCCCCAGGTAGTGTAGATCAAGTTTGTTCAAATCATGGTCCCTGTGGGTAGGGTTGGGCCACAATAGGGGGATGAAGTTTTACATAGGAATATATAGAGAAAATCTTTAAAAATCTTCTTCTCAAAAACTATTAGGCCAGAAAAGCTCAAATTAAAATGGAAGCATCCTCAGGTAGTATAGATTCAAGTTTGTTCAAATCATGGTCCCCGGGGGTAGTGTCAGGACACAATTGGGGGATAAATTTTTATACAGGAATATATAGAGAAAATTTATAAAAAAAATTCTTTTAAAAACTATTTGGCCAAGAAAGCTCAAATTGGCATGTAACTATCCTCAGATAATGTGGATTCGAGTTTGTTCAAATCATTGTCCCTGGGGCTAGGGTGGGGCCACAATGGGGAATACATTTTTATATACAGAGAAAATCTTTAAAAATCTTCTTCTCAAAACTATTAGGCCAGGAAAGCCCAAATTTGAGTGAAAGCATTCCCAGATCGTATAGATTCAAGTTTGTTTAAATAATAGTCCAGGGGGTAGGGTGAGGCCACAATGGGGGATGGATTTTTACATAGGAATATATGGAGAAAATTTTTAAAAATCTTCTTTTTAAAGACTATTTGGCCAGAAAAGCTTTAACTTGAGTAGAGGCATCCTCAGGAAGTGTAAATTCAAGCTTGCAAAATCACAGTCCCTAGTGGTTGGGCGGGGCCCTGATGGCGGTTTGATTTTTACATAGGAATATATTGAGAAAATCTTTAAAAATATTCTTGGAAAGTTTTCGGTCCAAAACTCAGTACTTAGTGTGAAAGCACAGGTTATGCAGATTTAAGTTTAATGAAACCATGATTCCCTAGAGAAAAGTGAGGCCACTAAATGGGTGGGGGGTATATAGGAATAGAGAAAAATCTTCTTACAGGTACAACAACAAAAGGGGCTTGGTATTTACCCAAAAAAAGAGAGATGGATAAAAATTGACAGATTTTCAATTTTTTTTTTTGCAAGATCTACTGTACTTAGTTGTCAAGATATTTTGATACTGTAATGCTAATTTGATCAGAATTAAGGCAATTGTTGCTCAGGTGAGCAATGTGGCCCCTGGGCCTCTTGTTTAATGGTTATGGTGCAAATATGAGTTCTTAGTTAAAGAGACAGTATAGCTGAAAACACATGTGTGAATAACTTCAGATTTACCTATTGTATCGTTAGGGAATAAGAAATAACGTTTATTGTAATAGTTGAAATACATGAAAATCCCTTTCACATATTTAATTAACGTAATTATGAGCTTCCGGAAATTCAAGGGCCGTACAAACCGGAATAATTTTATATCGTTTTTTTGTACCACGTGGACTTTGATTGACAGTAATTGACACATGCTGAAAACTACAATATCTTCGTCCCACTACGGTCATCATGGAAAATGAGGTTTAAGCAATTCTCTAAATGAAACACATTCTTATTTACTGGATAATTTATAAATTGTTTACCAATTTAGGTTAATTTTAAAATGAATAGACATAAATATGTCAAATAACCCCTCAAGGGGCCTCATTTATAAAAATAGATTTAGGTTGTACCAACTCCTATGATAAACACGAAAAATACATGCTTACAAAATAAAAAATGTGGTTGTTTAAAAAACTTTGAACGGTTATTACCTATGAGAAGTGAAAAGGACATATTTTTATCAACAAACCTGTCCAGGAAATTCTTCGCGAGCCCTGTATTTGTTTTATTTACAGTAAATACGCATGCGTAATAGTATAGAAGGCTGAACCCCGAAAACGTTGCGATGTATTTCTGTGATACCCGGTAGGTTATACGTAATTATTAATTTTAATGAAATAATTAGATTTATTGCATGGAGAACTTTGTAATTTTCTGAAAGTTTATACATTCATGAGAAGTTCAAAAATACCGAACCCGATCGGAAAATTTTCTCAAGTCGGTTTTTCGATAAGATGCGCCATATTGTCTCTTTAATTGTGATTTTTTGTCGATTTCTTATAATAAACATTTTCATGAAAAATTGCATATAAAAAGCTTTATCAAGCAATTATGAATAGCTTAAAAAAGCTATACAGCTTTTTCAAGTTATATGGCTAAATTAAGAGATTGTGCTAGACGCGCAGAAAGGTGCATGATTTTTGTCCCAATGCAGTTGGAGATATTAGTTTAATAACAGGATTTAATTATATTTATTCCCAATTGTTATATCCTCGTCTATGACTGTCACATGCGATATTTAAGCATTGAATCATTTATCACGTTATCATATGAAAATTTGTATTGACACATCTTTGCAGTTATGAAACCACATCTTTCAAAAAATAATGATTCAATGCTTATATTTACGATTTTTAGCTCACCTAAGCTGAAAGCTCAAGTGAGCTTTTCTGATCACATTTTGTCTGTCGTCCGTCTGTCCATAAACTTTTCACATTTTCAACATCTTTCCAAGAACTACTGGACCAATTTCAACCAAACTTGGCACAAATCATTCTTAGGCAAAGGGGATATAAAGTTGTGAAAATTAAGGGCTACACATTTTTACAATGGAAGATAATTAGAAATTAATGAAAAATTTTCAAAAATTTTCTTCTCAAGAACCATAAAGCCAGGAAAATTGAAACTTGTTTGGAAGCATCCTCAGGTAGTGTAGATTCAAAGTTGTGAAAATCATGACCCCCAGGGGTAGGGTGGGGCCACAATGGGGGGGGGTCAAAGTTTTACATAGGAATATATAGAGTAAATCTTTAAAATTCTTCTTCTCAGAAACTCATCAGCCAGGAAAGCTGAAACTTAAGTGGAAGCATCCTCAGGTAGTGTAGATTCGAAGTTGTGAAAATCATGACCCCTGGGGGTAGGGTGGGGCCACAATGGGGGATCAAAGTTTTACATAGGAATATTTAAAGTAAATCTTTAAAAATCTTCTTCTCAGAAACTAATCAGCCAGGAAAGCTGAGACTTGTGTGGAAGTATCCTCATGTAATGTAGATTCAAAGTTGTGAAAATTATGATCCCTGGGGGTAGAGTGGGGCCACATTGGGGGAAGGGGGGGGGGGGTGGGTGTAAAGTTTTAAATAGGAATATATAGAGTAAATCTTTAAAAATCTTCTCAGAAACTAATCAGCCAGATGATTCTTTATAATTGTTATGGCTTTGGCTCCAGGAAAATTCACAAGAAGGTTCCGAGTTTGATGTAGCTTTATATCCCATATATAAACAATTGTTAAGGATCTTTTTGAGAACTGCAATACTCAACATGTGATATGACTATAAAATCATCCTGTTAGAAAAGGGACTAATGATTATAAACAAGAATATCCAGGCGGAAAAATGGATTTCATTTATGTAGGATCTACATGCATTATTGTACATTGTCCAGATAGTTTGTATTATGACTCCATTAAGCTGATTTTATCAAACCTAATGGTTTTTCACGTGAGCGATGTGGCCCATGGGCCTCTTGTTAACATTTATTCTCTTTCCGCAAATATGATTTATTTTTAAAATCTCAGCCTTATTCGATGAGTAATATGCAATTAGCGGAAGAGCCATTGGAACAGTCGAATTATGCTGACAAATATAGTGCACAGCATTTAGAATTTTAATAACACAATTTTATTTCTCATTTTGTAATTCGATTATTTTACTTTTGGTATACTACGAAATTAATCAATTGAATTTATTTAGCTCTAAAAAAAAATTACATCAATGAAATACTAATAAGCATAAGTTAATATCGGGTCGTGATCCAGTTTGAGGTTGCAAGGAGAGTCAGTCATGTTCATCAAGAAATACTCAAGAAAGACTGAATGGGTCTTCTCTGTTTTGCGTAAATATCACTCAAATCAATGAATGCAATTTAATAGGGGGAATGAAAGTGAATGTAAATATTATACTATGGCAATGATGCCTGACTGTCTGTTAATTTCTCTGTGTCTGACTTCCACTTTGAATAATATAAAGGCTAAGGGTCATCAAACCTTGTTAGTTGTTGTTTCTTAGAGGAAAGGTGTCTCTCATCCTTAAGTTAGGTTTAAAATTTTGTGGCCAAATAAGGAATAAGAAATCATTCTTTGAGTATTATGAGGTGAATGATAATTTTGGTCGGGCGTGATCAAATCCGAAGGGCTTTATGATAGATTTGATCACACCCCGAAATTATCACCTTATAATATTCAAAGAATGATTCCTTATTACTTATATTTATATAATTTTGAGCCATCATACGATTAAATATTTAAATATAAAATAGCAAACCCCGCTGGCGCCTCAATTTGGCATCATTTGTATTATGGGTTAAATAGTACAAAATTGATACGTACTGTTATCACAGGCAAAGACACTGGAAAATGTAAATAAATATAGATATTTCCTGTCTAATTCATATCTTTAATAATCAGAAGACTTATTTTTACCGATTCTTCATGGTGTGACATTGATCGCAGTTTATCACAGGGTAAAACTATGTATCCGTAGGTACAGCTACTCATTCATCCACACAGTCATGGTTTTGTAAATTTGAATTTAGATGGAAACTGTTTTTGTCTTTAAGGTACCTCACCATATCAAGACTTAAACTTTTTAAGACACTTCGTCACAAGATGGCATTTTTAACCGGGTTTTCCAACAGAAAAATCCGGTTATTAAAATGGTGAAAATGGCGGGCGGGTGGGCGGGTGCCAAAAGGGTACCCTCATTGTACGGATAACTCCTCCTACAGTTTTCAAGATAAGAAGTTGATCTTTTGCAGATCAATTGTACTTATATCAGAGTTGTGCATATTGCTAGGATTTTGATTTCTGATAATTTATCAAAAAATACCAGCTTTTGAACTTAGTCATTTTTTATCAAAATATTGCATATAGGGTACCCTCATTGTACGGATAACTCCTCCTACAGTTCTGAAGATAAGAAGTTGTTCTCTTGCAGATAAATTGTACTTATATTAGAGGTGTGCATAATGCTAGGATTTTGATTTCTGAAAATTTATCAAAAAAATACCAGCTTTTGAACTTAGTCATTTTTTGGCAAAATATTGCATATAGGGTACCCTCATTGTACAGATAACTCCTCCTACAGTTTTCAAGATAATAAGATGTTCTTTTGCAGATCAATTGTACTTATATTAGAGATGTGCATATTGCTAGAATTTTGATTTCCGATAATTAATCCAAAAAATACCAGTTTTGGACTTAGTCATTTTTTGCAAAATATTGCATGTATCATTGTATGGATAACTCCTCCTACAGTTTTTAAGAAAGGAAGTTGTTCTTTTGGATATTAATTGTACATATATCAGAGTTGTGCATATTGCTAGGATTCTGATTTCTGATAATTTATCAAAAATTACCAGCTTTTGAAATTAGTCATTTTTTTTCAAAATATTGCATATAGAGTACCCTCATGGTACGGATAACTCCTCCTACAGTTTTCAAGAAAGGAAGTTGTTCTTTTGCATATTAATTGTACATATATCAGAGTTGTGCATATTGCTAGGATTTTGATTTCTGATTATTTATTAAAAAAAATACTAGCTTTTGAACTTAGTCATTTTTTGGCAAAATGTTGCATATAGGGTACTCCATTTCACTGGATACGGGTTGACATGGATTATGGATACAGTTCACATAAAAAAAAAACCGGTTTGCTGTCACATTGACAGCTTTTCACTTGTAATTGTTTTGTTAGATTGTTAATTTGTATCAATTTATTTGCTTGTATATCATCATAGCTCAGTGGTTAAAGTATCAGGCTTGTGAACTGCAGATAATCATAAATGAGTTTGAATCTTTAAGGGTTTCCATTCCATATTTATTCAACTTAATAAAATTTGTTAAAATCTAAACTCAAGTTACATTCTCCAATTTCTTCTCACACAGAAATACAGGAAATATGATTGAGGGAATTTATATATTTTTTTTTCATTTAAATGGAGCTGATTGTTGATATTTACTTTGAATGTCTTGAGATTAGAAAATTTGAAAAAAAGGGTGTCTAATAATTTTAATAGATCAATTGTATACTTACGATAGTGCTAAATATTTGTTCTTGCCGCATTCAATGCTGACAGTTATTGGCCATCAATTGAGTTAATTGGTTACTCATTTCAAAAAGATATTTTTTAGTCTTAGTTATATACATGAAGAAAAAAATTCGTGAAAATTTGATGAATTATCTATTCCCCTCTAGCAATGTCAACATTCAGAATTTTTTTTTAAGTTTTGAATTTCATTTTCATTTAATTTAGAGAGAGAGAGAGAGAGAGAGAGAGAGAGAGAGAGAGAGAGAGAGAGAGAGAGAGAGACCCCACGGTATGTTATTATCATTTAAATTGAGACCACATTGTTTTATTTGACCCTTTCAGTTTCACAGTAAAAATCGTGCCTCATCCTTATTCAATATCTGTTTACTAGAATCTAGGTCCTTGTAGTCATATATAAAATCTATACATTTATGGAGATTAGACTACATTTTCATTAATTGATGGATAAATTTAGCACTAAGAATAAATGTAAAAACAGAAAATATAGGTTTTTTTCTGCTGTTGCAACAACTAACATGCTTAGTAGCAATCCTGCTAAGGATTAATTTTCGACCTGCTCCTGACTTAGTAATAGCATCAATAGTGAAAAACTATACTATTTTATGCACATTGTTACTTGAAAATGGCTCAATATACTAACTTTTTATACAAAATATACACCCATTCTTTTTTTTTAAACGCACTGTACACACAGTATTGCACACCAAAAGCATCAAAGATGCTATGATTTTATTTAGCACCCCAATGTTAACATTTTCAACCACATGTAGAATGATTGAACACAAACAATAACTCTGTTCTAAATATCACCAATTAGTTAACTGCTAGATGATGAAATAAAACATATATTTTAATAGATTTTTATCTCACCTGAACCGAACGTTCAAGTGAGCTTTTGTAATCAACTGTTGTCCGCTGTCCATCATCCGTCCGTCTGTAAACTTTTCTCATTTTTGACTTCTTCTCTAAAACCAAATTTAACTATACTTCGTAGAAAGCATCGTTATGGGAAGGGGCTTCTAAATTTAAAAAAAAAGGCAAGCCCATTTTAAAAGGAAAGGAAGATAATTGAAAAACAGGGTGTATAGAGTGTGTGTCTTTACAAATCTTCATCTCAAGAACCACTGCACCAAAAATGCCAATATTTAAACAAAAGCTTGTTTATATCGTGAAAATTTTGAATTGTAAAAATGGTGACCCTTTGACCAAAACTGGGGCCCCTGGAGACGGGGTTCAAAGTTGAACATGGAGATACATAGAAAAAATGTTTAAAAATATTCTTCTCAAGAACCACTGCATCAAAAATGCTAATATTTACACAAAAGCTTGTTTATATAGTAAAGATTTTGAATTATAAAAATTGTGACCCTTGGACGAAAACTGGGGCCCCACGTGCACGCGTGATTCAAAGTATGCAAGAAAAATAAATTTTTCTCAAGAACCACTGCACCAGAAATGCCAATATTTACACAAACGCTTCTTTATTTACAGTCTTTAACAGGGTTTTATTTCAAATTGTGCTGTCCTTTTTGTTTTACAATAAACCTGTCTGAATCATGCATAATTTTGTGGATGATTTAAGGTGCTACCTTTTGTAAGGATTGAAACCCTGTACAATATCCACTTTTATCCTCATATAATAACACAGTATTTTAGACATCAACACTTACAATATATTATTATGACCCCCTTTGAAGAAGGGAGGGAATATTGCTTTGCTGCTGTCTGTCAGTCGGTTGGTCCACCAACAGTTTCCGTTCATTTTCTTTGCATAGGATGAACATATTGAAATGAAATTTGGTATACAGGTTTATCATGATAATATCTAGGTCAAGTTCGATATTGGGTGTGATCAAGTAATTTTCGACAGAGTTATGGCCCTTGGACGTAGAAAAATTCCAGTTATTTGCAGTTTACGTTCAATTTCTTTGTGAATGTTTCCAAGGGAGGGGGGCATAAGTGTTTCACAAACATCTGTTGTTTTTCTTAAAACAGTTACATTTATTGATAATCTACATTAAAAATTAGTTATATTTATTCTGAGAGAGAGAGGGGGGGGAGAAAAGTAGTTATTAGATTGAAATAAGGGTCTGTTTCAGATAAAATGCAGATGTTGAAGTGTTATATTAATAAAAATTCTTAATTTGGTTATGTTGTATGGACAAAACTTCTTCTCAATTACCATTTCCTCAATAAAGTTGAAACTTATAAGGAAGTTTCATCAGTTTGTGTACATTCAAGTTTGTTTAGATTATGATGGAGGGGGGTCGAATTTTTAACATTAGAATATTTTGTTAAAATCTTTTAAAAGAACCTCTTCTGGAAAACAATTCTCATGGTCTAAATTTACAATTTTCTTTCATTTATTAAACTTTAACCTAGTGAGAATACATTTAGAAAGAAAATTATTCAAGTCTTCAAAATACTTTCAGTCAATGTAAACAGTTTTGGTGGTAGATATGATACTACTTCAGAAGAGAGAATCTTATTTAACCACAAAGACTTTTTTGTCATTTTGTAGATGCCAAAACGTAAAACATTTGATGGCAGGAAGCAGAGGGAGAAACAAAAAATGAGAATGAGGCAGAAGAGACAGCAGTCTCAGTGTCCAGACACTCCTCCCAATGAGCTGGTTGTTGAGTCCAACGTTTCTATTAAACGAATGGATGGAGCAATCTCTGCTCCCCCCAGTAATTTTCTGGGGCAAGTTTCCATGGGGTTTCCTCATAGTAAAAAACCCCTGGCCAGAGTGCAGGCTTCTCTTCGCGAGAGAATGCACTCACCTGCCCCAAGGTTGCCATCTCCTCGGGGAAGTCGTCTGTTTGTCCGTGAACAGGACAAGGCACCGTCCCCTGACTCCCCAGCGTGGGTTTGTGCTCCACCGAGGGCACCTGGACCGGACACCGTGCACGTGTCTGGTCCAGCAGGTCAGGCGCAGCTGGATACCTCCAGGGAGGAGGAGACCAGCAGTATGCTAAAAGATGAGGAAACCTTAACGAGAAACAAAACGGATACTGAACGAAAAACAAAACATATTCTGAACGAACACAAGATACTAGAAACTATATATGAGAACCAGAACAATGATATATCACAGGAAATATATGATGAGCAAAGCAATGAGAGATTGAAGAATGTGTTAGAGAACCAATGTATTAAGATTTCAGAGAATATGAATGACAATAATAATGAGATATCAAGGAATCTGAATGAGATTGAGGTTAAAGAAAAAAGAAATGAAAACCGTGTGAATGCCATAAATGTGACAATGTATCAAATTGAACAGACAAGAACAAAGAGGGGTGTAAGTGATAGAATAGAAAATGAGAATGATCTTAAAGCCAATAAAAATGATGTAAGAGGGAGAAAGAGGCAAAGGAATGTTATTACATCGCAAAGAAATTACATGCAAGTAAAGCTCAATGACAATAAATTTGCTGGTGTTAATAAAGCTAAATTTCTACATAATGAAAACTTTAGTTTGGTTTCAAAAAAAGTAATTCAAGGGTCGTTTCATCAGGGACACGCAATGTTTGGAGAAAATGCTGGTACTCAGTGTGTTGCAAATTGTCTGGCAAGTATATCTTATCACAAATTCAGAAATGCAATGTATTGGACATCAGAAGACATGGACAAAATACTTATAACAGGCAATGAACTTTACACATTTCTGCAAAGATGTTCATCAATAAATAATAGATACTTGTTGGTAGAGGAACTACCACAACACTTTGAATGTTTCGAGATGTCATATATTTTTAAAGCAGATGAGCCTCTGACCACTGTGATTTTGCCTAGTGATGAATTGAATTATACAGATTTCAATGCCTTGCCACTGAATGAAGCATTGGAAATTTCTCTTGGAGAGACTGATGGTTGTTTTGTTTGTTATGGGGGAAACTCTTTTTTAATTGGCAAATTTGAACGTGGTTTTTTTTTGTTTGATTCTCATTCAAGGTCTATTGATGGAATGGTAAATGAAAATGGCAAAAGCACGAGAATTCTTTTAGCAGATATGGGCCAGGTCTATATGCATCTTCATTCCTTAGCTTTCTCAATGGGATACTCGAAGAACGTGCTTTGTAATTTAACTGGGGTGTATTGCAAAACTTCAGGTATGACAAACACAGAGAGTGAGTTTGAACCATTTGCTTCAACCGCTGCTGCAGAAGGAGAATCAGAAGGGAACAATAAAGAATTGCAGAATGATGATTTTGTGATTTTTTGTAGTGAAATCGAACCGTTTACTTTTACCCCTCTAAATGAAGATGTCAAAAGGGATCTGTGTGAAGAACTGAATATTCCTTTAATGTGCACTGAAAATGTAGGTATCTCTCAAGATGTAGGAAAAGAATTAACTTCACCTGAAAAAGAAAAAGAAATTATTGGAGATGGGAATTGTTTCTTCAGAGCAGTTTCATTCATTGTGTCTAACTCTGAAGATTTTCATAGCACCATTCGCAGAGCTGTTTGCACACACATGATGGAAAATCAACAGTTATTCAAAACATTTCTACGTAATGGAGAGGAATCTATTGACAGTCATCTTTCTGCTTCGTTGATGACACATGAAGGGACATGGGCAACTGATGTAGAGATTTTGGCAATGGCACACTTCCTTAATGTTGATATTTTTACATATTCTGAAGGTCGATGGTTGAAGTTTTCAGGAGACATGGTTTTCAAATATATGAATAAAAGACACGGAGCAATTTATTTGCATCATTTACATGAAAACCATTACAATGTTGTGATTTCTATGCATGACAACTCTGATAGTAATGAAACAAGTCTTATGTGTGGGGACACAAGAGAAAATTTCATGCAAAGGAGGAATATTGGAAAAACTTCATCAAGGTTAACATGTTATGAAAGGCGAAAAAATATACAGAAAGAGAAATATAAACAGAACCAAGAACTACGAAACAGGAAATTAGCTGCAGCAGCTCTCAAGTATAGAGAAAACAAGAATTACAAACTAACTGTGAAGGAAAAATACAGGGAAAAGTATAAATCTGATGTCAAATACAGAGATAGAAGTAAGAAGTTGTATGACAAAGTTCGAGATGGTAAGAAAGAGATAAGCAAAACAAAGTACAGGTATAATTATGCCCATAGAGATGATCTTAAAAGAAGAAGTGTAATCAAGTATAATACTGACACAGCACATAGAGAAGATCTCAAAGCAAGGAGTACAGAGAAATACAGGAGGAACACTTCACATAGAGAAGATGTTAAAATGAGAAGTAAAGAGAAATACAAAACAGATCCTTTACATAAAGAGAAGATGAAGAAGAGAAGTACAGTGAAGTATCAAACTAATGCAAAGCATAGAGAAGAGATGAAGAAGAGAAGTAAAACTAAATACCAATCAGATGAAAAACACAGAGAAAATGTAAAGAATAGGAGTAAGCAGATCTACAATAATGATGAAGCTCACAGAAAGCGTGTGAATTCTGCAAGTACTAGGAGATACAATACCGATGAATCATACAGGAAAAGAAATCTAAGGAAAAGGTCTGTGAAGTATGAAACAGATGAAGCCTTCAGATCAAAAGCGAAAGTCAATAGTAAGGAAATGTATGCATCAAGTATTTCTGTCAGATTAAAGAAAAAAGATGCAGTAATACAGGAAAGAAGAGCAAAGAGTCAAAAACTAGAGAACGAAGAGGAAGTAGCAAACTTATTTAAGTGTAAAGTAAAGGAAGGCATTGATTACAAATGTTGTTCTTGCAACCGACTCTTATTTCAAAATCAAGTCCAAAGATGCAATCCGAATACTTATGAGAAGAACACAGAAGCAGCTTTAGCAGCCGAGGTTTGCATTCAGGAAAAGCATTTCCATCAGTGTTCAGAGGTTTGCCTTCCAAATTGTACAAAATCATCATTGTGGATTTGCTTTACCTGTCATAGGAAGATTCTTAAAGGGAAAATTCCAGCGGAGGCAACAGTGAACAATTTGTTTTTGGAAGATATTCCGAAGGAACTCTCTGATTTGAATTGCCTCGAAAGACACCTAATTGCATTGCAAATACCTTTTATGAAGGTAATGGGGCTTCCTCATGGTGGTCAAAGGAATGTTCATGGACCAGTTGTGTGTGTGCCATCAGACATGAAAAAGGTAACAAGTCTACCACTTAAGGAAGATGAAAATTTGTTGTTGCGTGTTAAATTGAAAAGGAAATTGAATTACAAAGGATATTTTGAATATCAGTTTGTAGACCCGAAGCATGTTTTTGCTGCCTTAGATTATTTGAAACAGAATAACAAATGGTATACAAATGTAACAATAGACAAGAATTGGAAAGAAAATGATTACGATGAAGTTGCAGACATCACTGAGGAAATACAACTAGATGATGAAGAAAACCAAATAGCTACTGATACTTGTTTACAGCCATTAGATATTGCACAGGAAGTTTTGGATCATTATTTTGATGACATATACAGTATTGCACCTGGTGAAGGTAAGAATCCAGTACGTATGTTGCAAGAACCAGGAAACGAAGCTAAATCCTTTCCATATCTTTTTCCAAGCGGAAAGTTTTCGTGGAATGACGAAAGGTCGGAAAGGATAACGTTATCTAGATATTTCAACAACCGGTTAATGAATGCAGATAACCGATTTGCTAAAGATACAAGTTACATCTTCTTTAGCCAATATTTATCAGAACTGAATCAAGTTATTGAAAAAACTCAAATCTCAATTCGAAAATCTGTCACAAAGTTTGGTGGTGAGAAATTAGTTACACCAGACATGTTACAAGACCCTGACACCCTTTCAAAGCTATTAAGAAATGACGAGGCATTACGGTTTATGCAACCTATTCGTGGAACACCAGCATATTGGTCTGCAGCCCAAAAAGATCTCTTCGCAATGCTTCGGCAGTTGGGAATACCTACATGGTTTTGTTCTTTCTCTGCTGCAGAACATAGATGGAATGATGCTATTCGAACAATTTTACAACAACAGAATGACCACAGAGATCCAGATTTGTTGGATTGGTCTGAAAAAAATGAAGTACTGAGAAGTAATCCAGTTACTGTTGCGAGGATGTTTGAGCACAGGTTCCACTTGTTTCAGAGAGATGTCATTTTATCACCATCGGAACCGATTGGAAAAGTTGTAGACTTTTTTCAGAGAGTTGAGTTTCAACAAAGAGGATCACCTCACATGCATTGCTTATATTGGGTTGAAAATTCTCCTAAAATTGATCAAGATGGCGAAAAGGCAGTTTGTAATTTCATTGATAAATATGTTACTTGCGCAGTTCCTTCAGAGGAAGAAGACGCTGAGTTAAGAAACATTGTGCTAGCCGTTCAACAACACAGTAAAAAACACTCAAAGTCATGCAGAAAGAAAGGCTCAGAATGCAGGTTTAATTTTCCTAGACCGCCTTCCGTGCGCACATTCATCACTTCACCTGAAACTGATGAAATTGATCAAAATATTGAAGCAGAAACAAAAAGCGAGGCACAAAAAACCGTTGCTAAAGATATGCTTATGCGTGTTTGGGATCAAATGCAACTCGACAACAGTTCTTCAAGGACAGTAGAGGATATTTTCAATGCATTGGGATTGACGCAAGAACAATACGAAACAGCATATAACATGATTACGAAAAAGAAGGCAATTGTTCTAAAAAGAGAACCATGTGAGCTTTGGACCAATCAGTACAACTCGTGTCTTTTAAGGTCCTGGGATGCAAACATGGATATTCAATTTGTTTTGGATCCATTTAGCTGCATAGTTTATATCATTTCTTATATTTCAAAGTCCGAAAGAGAAATGGGTATGTTGCTTAAACAAACAAAAATTGAAGCCGAAAAAGGGAACTGTGAAGCACGCCAAACATTGAAGAAAATTGGCTCTGCGTACTTGAAACACCGGGAAGTGAGTGCACAAGAGGCTGTGTATCGTGTCTGTAATTTAAAAATGAAAGAGTGTTCAAGGAAGGTAGTATTTGTACCAGTGGGAGAAAACCCAACCCGTTTAAGCAAACCGCTTTCTCAGATAAAACAAAAGACACATAAGAAGAAAGAAGAGACAAATCAGGAGGAAAATGAGGAGGAGGAGGATATATGGATGACAAACATTGTTGAAAGGTATGAAAATCGACCGAACATAACAATGTTTCATGACATGTGTTTGGCTGAATTCTGTTCAGAATACCGCGTTCTTGCAAAATCGCAGGTTCCGAAGACTCCAAATGAAAATGTATTCGAATTGCAGAATTTAAAGGGATTTATACAAAAGAGAACAAGAACAAAACCAGCTGTTATCAGATACCCAAGGTTTAGGATTGACAAAATGTCTGAAAAATATTATCAGTGTCTCCTACAGCTTTTCCTGCCTCACGAGAAAGCAACTCAATTAAAACCACCAGCTTTTGATCTCTATCAGACATTTTATGAGAATGGTCATGTTAAAATTAAAAATGATCAGAACTTACAGGCAGTCAAGTTATTGGTCGATAGAAATCATGCAAAATTTGCGGAAAATGAAGAAATAATATCGAATGCACAAGAAACGTTTGACACTATCGGGGAACCGCAGGATGCATGGGCAAGTTTATGTCCAGAAACTGAACTTATACGAAAGGAATGTATGGATGAAAGAAGTACTCTAAATGTGTTGGATGATCATGTCGATGAAATACCAGATATGGAAACCGAGGCAAATTCAGCTGATGTCATGTTCAAAGTGCAACAAAATAACCAATCCAGAGAAGAAGCCATGCATATAATCCAAAACCTTAATGAGACACAGAGAAATATATTTTATTATGTGAGAGAATGGTGTCTAGAGAAAACATCAGGACAAAACCCAGACCCCTTTCACATATTTATAACAGGTGGTGCAGGTACCGGAAAAAGTCATGTTATCAAGGCTATTCATTATGAAGCTTCACGTTTGCTTGCAAAGAACATGTCGACGCCAGATAGTTTAGCAGTACTGCTGACTGCTTTCACAGGAACAGCTGCATTCAACATCGGTGGAAATACAATTCATCACCTGTTTTCAATGCCAAAGTTTATGTGTCTACCATATGAACCATTAAAAGAACAGACTCTTAGTGAATTAAGGATACAGCTTCAAGATCTTAATGTACTGGTAATTGATGAAGTGTCAATGGTTTACAAGAGACTGATGTATTATATTCATGAAAGGCTCGTACAAATAAAAAAGAGCAAAGAGCCGTTTGGGGGAGTAAGTGTCATTGCAGTAGGTGACTTTTACCAACTACCTCCTGTGAAACAACGTAAAGATGAAAGACTCTACAAAGACAATATTTCATATCCAGTTGATCATTGGCAAGAATTGTTCAAAGTTGTCGAGTTATCAGAAATCATGAGACAAAAACAGGATATACCATTTGCAGAAGTTCTTAATTCTCTACGTACACGAGAATTGCAGGAACCACTTAATAATGACACCTTGTCCATGCTTCATGAATGTGTTAGAGAGGGACCAGAGGACGTGTTGCATGTATATGCTACGAACGACGAAGTAAACAATTACAATCTTAAAATGCTTCGTAACAGTTGTGATAATTTTGTTGAGATTAATGCTCAGGATTTCGAGAAAGACACAGCAACAGGGAAACTAACTCTGAGAAAAAAGCCTATATCTAGATCAAAAACAGAAGGTTTGCCCAGCTCCCTTTTGGTTGCGGTGAATGCACGGGTAATGCTTACTCGAAATTGTAATGTAGAGGACGGACTTGTAAACGGTGTCATGGGAAAAATTTTGCATTTTTTATTGAAAGATGGAAATGTTGATCATGTTCTTGCAGTTGGTGTGTTATTCGATAATATGAATGTTGGACAAAGAACCGGGAGAAAAACCCCAGAAGGAAATGTTGTTTTAATCGAGAGGGTGCAGGAGGAAGTTGTTGAAAAGAAATCACGATCATTTATCAGACATCAGTTTCCTCTACGACTATCATGGGCATGTACAGCTCACAAGGTTCAAGGAATGACGGTTGACAAAGTCGTTGTCAATTTAGACCGAACATTTTCTGCAGGTCAAGGATATGTTGCCTTAACAAGAGTGAAATGCAAAGACGGATTGTTCATCGAAACTAACGATGTCAGTACATTACATAAAAAGGTATACGCCGATGCTGAAGTAAAAAATGCCCTCTTTGGTATGAATAAATTAAAGTTTCCAAATAGATTTGATAGGTCATCTCTGTGTACCAAAGTTATACTTCACAACATTCAGAGTCTTAAAGCACACTTTTCAGATCTGCAGCACGATTTACGTTTTACAGAAGCAGATATAATCAGTTTGACTGAGACCTGGTTGAGACCAAATGAAAATCTCTTCAAATTTTCTTTGGATGGATTTTCTTTCCACTCTCAAGCGAGAGGAAATGTATATGATGATCAGTCTATAGATTTGCATACCAAACGTGATCCAAAGGGTGGTGGAGTTGCTGTGTACATTAAAGAAAATGAAAATGATAAAAAAGTTAACCTTCTTCCTCTGAAAAATATTGAAGGTATTGCTGTCAATTTACAAAGCATTCAAACAGTAATTCTTACCTTATACCGCCCCGGCACAACCATTGCATGCAAGTTTCTACAGCACCTTCAAAAGTTACTTGAACATTATAGGAAAGACAACTGGAACATTGTTTGCATTGGGGACTTCAATGAGGATGCACACTTGACAGGACCAATACAATCGTTCATGAAAAATCAGGGATTTAGGCAGCTTGTTTCTTTTAATACAACAGAAGGGGCAACAATTCTTGACCACGTGTATGTATCTGGATCTTTGCAAGTGGGCGTTAACAAAATGTCCACGTACTTTAGTTATCATGATGCTGTTGTTGCCACAATTTATCCAAATGATGATAATGCTTGAAATGTTCCATACTTGTTGCTGACAAGCAAATATCTATGAGCGCCAAATACCACAGAGCATCAGAAACACATGGTTATTATATTGTTAAGATGCATATACACGTTACTATTGGTATCGTGAACAAGGGATAACATGAATACTCTTAATATGTCAAAGTCGATTGCCGGTCCCGACCGTTTTCTCCAACTAAATGTTTTAAAACTCGAATACGGAAATCTAGAATAATCCGCTTATATCGAAGTAAATTGAAGAGCCGCGCCCTACTTTAACCCCGTTTACCTCGAAGTAGAGTTATTTTTTCCCGATCGGGTGAACACAACTAGTGTCATTACTTCACATATTTCTGCCTGGAACATTATTCACATCTTTCAAACTAGTGTTACCTCAAAGTTGTAGAATGTATGTTAAATAGGAGCTTGAGTGTGTTGTACAGTTTACTATATATTTATAAAATTAGGGTTAAAACACAGCCATGCTTACCAATAATGTGTTTAATTAGACATCATATCGATCTAAGAATGATAGTTGCCAAATTCATAAAATGATTAATTACGGAACCGAGTTTATTATTTCATGTACAATTATATAAACAATGTAGCATGAATAGGATACGAAGATTAAATACCTATTCAAGTGTTACAGAAACAGCTCATGTGTATTGAACATTTTAAACTAATCAGATTATAACCTCAGCCGAAGTGTCCATCGCATAAATTAACGTCCGCCGTCATTTCCGTTCGTCATCGGTAAGAACTATAAACATGAAATTTTCAACTTTTTTGTTTTTAAATAGTTTTCTGTTATTTATCAATAAGTGCGCTTTAATAAATACGGTATATGTAATTTATTTTAAAATCCATCTCGGCATTCTCAAAATTTCAGGCTCCAACATCTGAAGCAAGACTTCCCGTGGCATAATTGTTAGTGTGATGGACTTGTGCCAAGACAACCCGTACTCAATCACCAAATACTAATATTTTTTCTTCCTTTATTCTACTTGAATTTAAAATTTTTCTACGAAAAAAATGATTGTTCTTATTTCCGTTTTAATCTTTAAACTACAATAGAAACGATTTTATTTCCAGCATAAATAAATGTCTTTTGGTATCTCTACAGAGGATTAAATGGAATTTGAAGTAGTGATAAGACATGAAGGAAAAGAAACACTATCCCAATAGGTTTTAAAGGCGAATTCAAACGGAAGACCTCTCGTTGCTCGCAACGAGATCGCGTCTAGTTCTTTTTATTCTTTTTATTCTTTTAGACGTTTTTTAAAACTCAAATATCTTGCTTGTTTGTTGTCCTATAAAGTTCAAATTTTCAGAGCTTATTTGTAGTTACTATTTCTCAATATCTAATGAAAATCGTTGAAATCGACACTTCAGGTACCGAGTTATTCCCCTTTTTCCCAAAAATATAGGCATTCTTGTGCACGCAAAGGCTCTGAAACCGCTCACAGCATGTGTTTCAAAGTCACAAATCTTAAAAATAGAGAGTTTGAACGTTGTCCTCCGAGTTCTGTTTTTACAATTTTCCTCCTTTAAAGTTTCAAAAAATTAATTTCAATTTGTGTTTCAAAAAATGCTGATTTTTGGGTGTGTTTTTGTTATGTAGCTCTTTAGTTTACAATTTTCTCTAAACACATATAGAACAAAATATGTGCAAAATATCAAGGGCTTTCACCTGACACCATTGAAAAAGGGTTGGCCCCTTAAATAAGGGGTCTAGAGCCCTTAAAAGTCTTCGCTTTATAACTCAAAAATGGTTAATATTTCGCTATAGCTGTCGATAGAAAAGTTGTTCATTATTGTGTTATCAATGTCGTTACAAAATTATTTTGTACCGGTAATGCGAAATATGAGTGTAAAAAGCTTGTCTTGTTAACATGTACCTGTATTCATTTGGCAAGAAAGCGAATCGTCTTCGTGCGCATAACGTACATAAATTAACAGCTGAAAGTGTACCAGCATATACGGGATGCTTTGATTCATTTGAAAAAGTGTCTAAAAAGTATACGTGTACATGTTTTTCTTACAGCCTTTTTTTTTGGAGTCACCTCTGTTTAGGTCCTATAGTGGACAACCATTAAGAAAAACAAAAACGAGAAAATATAAACGTTCTTTTTCTTATCTAGTGAGATACATAAACTAGATTTAAAAAAAAAAATAACTTCCATGAAATAGATTTGAGTCATTTTACTGCAAGCATTTCAAATCGACCTAAATTCTTTGTTGTGTGCGTCATTACATAACCCATCTCGCCCGCGGCCGAGAAAATCGATCGCCAAGGTCGCGGATGGACTACCTAGCGGTCAGCGGTTATCTAATACACAAGAATCGCGTCTGTCATATGTGATTTTATTTAGCCGCAAACACAAGAATCGTACACAATGCCATTAAAGCTTACTATTCTTAATTTGAAGTAAACGATAGAATGTCAATAAGAAATCGTTCTGTTTAATCATAAAAGCAATGCTATTCTCGAACTGAAGCAGTGTCAGACAGAAAGATCAACTGTGGGATTAATTGGGGAAAAATCTTATATTAATTAGAGTTTAGTAATCATACTGCAAACATTGTAAATCTTCCTGGGTTCTGAGCTCTCTCTGTGTGTTTTACCTTTACGTAAGTCGGCCGAGGAAATCGGTCGCGGCTGCACTACCTAGAGGGAAGCGGTTATCTAATAACAAGATATATATACAAGAAATGTTTCAATTTTATGTTCTTAAAGTTTGTTCACCTTCAATTTATTTAATTAAACATTAGAATGTGAATTGAGAAGCCCCTCTAAAAATTGATATAAGCGATATTATTCCAAATCAGAAACATCATCAGACATAAATCAATAGTGAATTTGTAATTCTAATAAGTTCTAAAAACTATACATGTACTAATAATGTTATAGATAACAAAGAAAAACCACAAAGATTAAACCTTAAAATGATGATCACCCCTAGAACATAGCCAAGGAGATCCCGCGCGAGTGGACAAGTGATCCGCGGTAGCTTCGTGTTCTTCTACATGTACTTTATCACACGTGCATGTTTATTGATATTTTGTACGATTCCAACTATTTGTTTATTCGAGATTTTGACCGGTACATGTAAGATTGACTTGTGTTTCAATTTAAGATTTTTTTATTTACCCACGAATATTTCCACTAAATACTGCTGAGATGTTTTATAGATATCGTAGAAAGTAGTTGACGTCTTCATAAGGTTGCACATAAAATGAGAGAGAGAGAGAGAGAGAGAGAGAGAGAGAGAGAGAGAGAGAAAGCTCAAAATTGGAAGCATTATATAGCCGAATATAGAAAATGAAACAGTCCCCAAGCGTTCAAGGCAGGATAAAAAAAAAATCAAATATCAAATTAACACATGCGGTAGAGGCAATTGCAACTTCTCTGGCCTTTCCGGCAAGTTTGGAAATACACCTCGAATGTATTAACATCACCGGATGTTAGAATTTTATACAAAATGGAGTCGCTTCCCATTAAAATAAGTATCGGCAAGAAGTCTTGTATGTCGTTTCTGTGTTATATTTTAGTGTATATTGATACCTTTAATGAAGTATAGCTCACATCTCAACAGATCATAAAATGTGTTGTAATTATATCAAGTTTTATAAAAAGGGGGGTTGTCATGGAGGCCTAGGTAAAACATTCGAAGTGTTTTTCCGAGCTTGCCGGAAAGGCCCGAGAAGTTGCGATTGGCTGTAGAGGCTGACACGATAAAAGAATTGTCCAGAATTGAGGGATTTAGTGATTATTTTTAGAATGTTCACATGAGTTCTTAAACAAGATTTCTTTAGATTTTATCGGTTTCATGATCACAGTGCAAGGGCTTTATTTTTTTTCAAAATGTGGCGAAGACCTATTTTTGGCTACTACTTAACATGTGTACATTTTTCTCCTCAATGTATGTCACTTTCCCACCCGTGTGTTTATTTGGTCAGTCTATGCTAAGTCAATCCGCTCCACGTGCGACCGAAAATCTCGTGTCGCGTTAGCGATCAGAATATTGCCCCCGGGCTGCAGATCAGCAATTGATAAATAATTGAGTAACATTTGAAAGGATGCTTTCACTGCAGCGGTCAATTGTTAAACAATAAGTGTCTAAATATTCGATGTCAATCAACCTCACATTAAAGGTGCGATATCGCAATCTGAGAATGTGGATAAAAAATTAACCTGTTGAACACGCTAATCTTCTATAGTTATGAACAGAATAAAATATATATTATCAGAGACATTAATAACTTAATAAGTTATTTATGTCTCTGGTTTTATAAGTTAACAGTTTTAAGTCAAAGATTAAATAAAATTTGTTCTCAGGATTAGAAGTAATGATATAGAGTACTGCAAGTGTCAACAGTTTCTTTTTTCTTTGAAATAATTGTAGTAGTTCAATTGACTTGCAGACTATAATATAGCGACTTTTCTGCCTCCCAAAAATGTATGCATTTAATTGCGATAGATATTTGTTCTTGGGGATTTTACTTATTGTTATATGCACATTGAAAAAAAAAATCAATGAAGTTGTGTAGTATGAGGTTGTAATGCAGATTAAGTGACCTAAAACTCAGCTGAATATTTATTTTTAATCTAGCTTGTCAAAATGGGAGATTGTTAATTTGTAGTTTGTTAACTCTGAAAAAGTCTAGAACAGAAGAAATAAAGTCTTTATAGCTTTTGCTGAATCTTCTTATTTATGTGTACGCGTACATAAAGCTATTTTAGATTTTTTTTTACTGTATGAAAAAGTGTTTTTTTTCCTAACCTTAAATTTAAATATATAGAAATTCAATATCTACATGTAACATCTCAAAAGCTTTGATAGCTTACCGCTTGGAAATCATTTAGTGATGCAAATTGACAAAAGCCGATGAAAAGACATTATTGGACCCCAAGGGTTTCTTATCCTTTCCGACGATGATGAGAAGAACTCAAATGTGCATACAAATCATACATTTACATGTATATTTATATGTGATATAATAGAAATAATTGAAAAATATAGGTCTTTTTTTGTGCCGCACAAAACGGGCGAAAAGGATTTTTATACTCCACGAAAATAAATTCGGGGGAGGGGGGGTAAATAAAAATCACCTTGTCCGTCCGTACGTCGTGTCCGGTTTATATCTTTCTGATGGAGAAACATTGGAAGTGTTCTTACTTCATACAAATATTACTCATTACCTGACAAAGCGTCATGACCTAAACCCAAGGTCATTTGGACAAAGTAAAGGTCACTGGCAGGAAAAGTGCAAAATTTGTTTCCGGTCCACTTTGGAATTTATTACTTCACACAAAGATTGCTTATGACCCGAGGGTGTGTAATGATTTGTCCCTAAGTCATTTAAGGAAAAACATTGGGAGTTTCTATTTCATGTAAAGATTCCTAATGACCGATGATGTGTCACGAACTTGACCCAGGGTCAGTTGCGTAAGTTCAAAGTGATATTAAACAAGTGTCATATATTGTATTAATGGAAATGAGTAAAAGCTAGAGTTTGACATAAAGATTACTTGTGACCTGTAAATATACCCTGCCTTGTCTGACTCACTAAAGAAAAAGAACCATGCATTATTCTCTGATAGAGAAATACGTGAGTAATGACTTCTTTCTTAGCGGGGATATCATTTGTGAGCTTGCTAACAGTACCTTTTAGATGGTCCAGTGGGAGCAATGCCCCCCTTTCTCTCAGCCAAAATTTCCCTTAAGTTAACGCTTAGAAAATTGATTTTTGGGTCATTTCCCCCACCACCACATCCACACTTTTATTATAATTAAATTGATTATATACATGTACATAAATGATGTACTTTTTAAAGTTATCCTAAACTTGAAGTAAGTTAAACGAAGAACTTGCCTGGTATGAAAATAATACTTTGAAATTGAGTCTCGTTTTCGATTTCTTGAACTTACTATTATCATATTGATAATCCAGTATCATTAAAAACCATTTCCCTTCTCCTTACACTCGCCAGGTTCTGATAGACCTGTATCAATAACAGACTATCTCCACTTGACCTCCACATTTGCATACAATCTAAATAAACATCTTCTTAGCAATGATATGCCTTTATCTGTTTAATGAGTGGTGCAATACTCAATCTAGAGGTTACATAGAAAACAGGCATGAATTAAATTTATTTTGTCTCCATTTGAAGAGTTCCAATCAATTTTCTAAAGCTCTAATTGTTAAGAAGAAATGGTCGTGTAAAGATGACCTTTTATCAAAACAGGGTCTGTCAGGCTCTGACAAGTGTAACAACTCACAAGTGTCAGGTGTTTTAATCAGACTGATGGACAATCCTTTCGCGACACGAAGTTGCGACGGAAGACCTACTCGTTGCTTTGCAACGAGCTCGGCTCTAGTTCGTAATAGAGTTTACGAGTGTCTTGGCCCCTACATAAAGGGGCCAGCTCCTTTTTTTAAGATTTCGCTGAAAAGCTCCTAGTAATACTAACCTTTTTTGTTCTTACACCTATCAAAATTGTTGTTTATTTTTTAGTTACAAATGATTGAATATTTTAGGTGCCAGCCCTCGAGATAATTAATGATTTGGTTAGTGAAATCGATTAGAATCATTAATGCAAACATTTTATTTTCTACAATGCTTAACAAAATGCGTCAAAGTTTAAGTACTTTGGTCCCTAAAAATCCCTAATTACGTAATAAATGGGCTTGCCATTGATTTTTCTGATAGATAGTGTTACGATCAACAACTTTGCTTCTATAATACATTGTAAAATCTTTATCGTTTTTAAGTTATTTGTAATAGAGTTTACGAGTGTCTTGGCCCCTAATTTAATGGGCCAGGCCCTTTTTCTTGAGTTCATTCAAAAGGTCCTACGAATACTAACATCTTTTGTTGTTATACCTTTCTAAAACTGTTGTTTATTTTTGCGATACAAATGGTTGAATATTTTAGGGGCCAACCCTCTAGATCCTTAATGGGGACAGACATTGGTGCTTTGATTAATGGTATCGATTAGAATCATCAATGCAAACATTTCTCTTCAACAATGCTTAACAAAATATGTCTCCTCTTCCAGATAAATTGCGTCAAAGTTTAAGTACTTTGGCCCCTCAAAATCCCTAATTACGTCATAAATGACGTGGCATTGATTTTTTATAGTTATTGTTACAATCAATAACTTTGCTTCTATAATGCATTACTAAAATTTTATCGTTTTTAAGTTATTTGTAATAGAGTGTACGAGTTTCTTGGCCCCTAATTTAAGGGAACAGTCCCTTTTTCTTGATTTTGTTGGAAAGAACTTTTGATCATCTACTACTTTTGCTGTATATGTCAAGCCCCTCTTTATTGAGTTCATTCAAAAGATCTCGCAAATGCTAACATTTTTTGTTCTTACACATATCTAAAATTGTTTTTCATTTTTAAGTTACAAATGATTGTATATTTTAGGGGCCAGCCCTGTAGATCCCAAATGGGGACAGACATTGGCGTTTAGATAAGTGGAATCGATTTAAAGCAATAATGCAAACATTTTTCCTCTATGATGTCTAACAAAATATGTCTCTCTCTCTCTCTCTCTCTCTCTCTCTCTCTCTCTCTCTCTCTCTCTCTCTCTCTCTCTCTCTCTCTCTCTCTCTATATATATATATATATATATATATTGCGTCCAAGTTTAAGTACTTTGGCCCTTAAACAATTTGGTAAATGGGATTTTTGAGAATTTTTATATTGCTTAGATATTAATTAACTCAATTGTGTCAACCAAAGATTTTTTGTATTAGCGTTAGTTAATTAATAATCAGGAAAAATATGTCCAATAAGTTCGGAATTTGAATTGTAATAAAGAACTTTGTAATCGCCCAGACCTAAAATTCCAGGTCGCATAGATTTTAATAAATGATGCAGATCCACATTTGACGGTTTTAAACTTAACAAGTTCTACAAAGTCTTGCACGTCTATCAAAGTATTCCAAAAAAAAATATCGAATGTTGATAGAGTACATAATATAAATTATGTCCTGTTACCATGTGCAATTTTCATCGGGTTCGAAATTCTATGAATTTTAATGGTATATAAATTGACTTCTTTGACTGAAGAGCATTAATCCGTGCAGTTTTGCCGCCAACGTCTGTAGTCTGCAGGCAAATCACACATTTAAGCTTACAAATTAACTGTTGTTTTTATCAAAGTTTACTAATTAGTCTTGGTATAACATTATGGTAGTTATTTCTGTGAAACCGTAGTTTTTAATTACATCAGAGTAAACTTAATTCTCGATTAAATTGCTTAGTATTGTAACAAGTAAATACATGTAATATTTATTTGAGTTTTGCATTGATATTAAACGTTTACAGTATTTTCTATGTTTGCGGAACATGCTTACTAGGTAACAATATATGTATTTATGTTTTTCCTGTCGTAAATAATGTTGTTACTTCTTACCATACGCACGTATACGTACGCACGCACACACGTACATGAAATGATGTGGATCAAGAAAAGTGCTCACTGAATCGTGTTTGTGTTTTGGGTTAACTATGCACAAGGCAGAATAATATGATTCTTAAGGTTTTTTCTAAAATTGCTCGTATAATCTTTTGATTCGCGGGGGGATTGTTGTAAAGCAGAGTTGTACCTAACGTGAAACACTTTTTTTTCTTCATTTAATACATAAAATGTATTATACATTGCACATTTAAAAATAAAATTGATTTTTGCATATCATATTCTTTTTAGATGCCTGAATTTAGGGGCCAGTTCCTTTGGTCCCTTTTGTATGGAATTGAACGAACGCCATTGAGACTTTGCACATATTTTGTTCAATCTATGATTACAAAAGATTCCGATTAAAAGGTTACAAAGCGAAAACCTGATCACATTTTAACAGTATTTTGCAGTGCTGCTATCGTGAAAGTTGACAAAACTATCCTATCCTATCCGATATCCTGTATTCTGCATCCTATTTTGCAAATAAGCTCTATTCTATCCTATCCTATCCCATACCTTCAAAATATAGGAATGCAAGTTAAATCAAACGAAATTTAAGAATTAAATGATTTTATCAATTAAAGGGGCATGGCCACGATTTTGGACAATTTTTTTTCTCGAATTTAATGTTTACACTGCTTCAGTAAAGCATTTCTAATAGGCAACCAAAATTTGAGTGTCATTTGTTGAGTTATAAGCGAGTTACAGTGCTTACAATTCCTCGCTATGTAAACAAAGCGTTTGTTAACATTTGAATGTTGAAGTAAACATTTCTGTTTTAGATCTCAAATAAATGTGTTAATCGTTAGAAACTGTTAATTTATGCTTAATATGAAAAAAAAAATAGACAAATCGGCTTGAAAAAGAATTTTTACTGGTATATTGAACTTATGTAAACAAAAACAGGGCACGAGCCTTGTTTACATGACGAAGAATTGTGAGCCCTGTATCTTGCTTAAAACTCATCGATTGGCACCCAAATTTCATTTGATCATTAGAAATGCATTCCTATAGCATTGTAAATAATAAAAGCAGAAAAATAAAATATGACCAAAATCGTGACCATGTCCTTTTAATGTAGTACTCAAAATGAATAATTAAAGGGACATGGTCATGATTTTGGTCAACAATTATTTTTTTTCGATTTTAATGTTTACAATGCTTCAGTAAGGCATTTTTAATAGCAACCAAAATTTGAGTATCATTTGATGAGTTATAAGCGAGTTACAGAGCTTACAATTCTTCGCTATGTAAACAAGGCGTTTGTTTACATTTCGAATGTTGAAGTGAAAATTCCAGTTTTAGACGTAAAATAAATGTGTTAATCGTTAGGAACTGTTAATTTATGCTTTAAATGAATGATAAGATAGACAAACCAGCTTTAAAAATATATTTTACCGGTATTTTGAACCTATGTAAACAAAAACAGGACACGAGCCACGTTTACATGACAAAGAATTGTGAGCCCTGTATCTTGCTTAAAACTCAACGACTGGCACCATAATTAAGGTCTTCCGTTTCCAACGGAAGACCTTTCTATTATTGTGCGGGTTAAGATTTTTCTTATTTTTCTTTTTTTTTTGTTTCCTAGACGCGAACTTTGAGGCTTCATATCTTCCTCATTTCTGAACGGTTTTTGCTCAAATTTTCAGGGCTAATGTACTTTACAAAACACTATCTTAAGCAATTCATAAAATTTATAATTCCCTTTCCGTTAAAGAGTTATTCCCCTTTTAATTTTTTTTAGGGCCTTTTGTTTCCAGACAAAGGCTCCGAGACTATGATAGCAGGGAATGGGAATCCAACGAATTTGAATAACAGACACATTGTAGTTGTGCACATCTGTTTTTGATTTTAGATTACGTTTTTTTATTTAGGAGAGGGTAGGGGGTCAAAAAACAGGATTCAAAAAAGTGCAAAAATTTAGACATGTTTTCCTTTATATCTTTTAAACGAAAAATATTTTGTTAAGACATGTAGAATAAAAGTTGTGCAAAATATCAAGGGCTTTCATTTAACACCAATAAAAAAGGGCTGTCCCCTTAAATTAAGGGCCAATGGCTCCTAAAAGTGTTTGCTTAATAACTCAAAAACGGTTAGGATTTCGATATGGCTGTCGCTGGAAAAGTTGTTTGTTGGGATCTCATAAAGGTCGTTACAATGTTATTTTGTATGAGATTTGTGTAATATGAGTGTAAAAAGCTTTACATGTTAACATGTACATGTTTTCATTTGACAAGTTAACGAAAGTCTTTGCGCGTACAACTGGCATAAAGTTACCGCCGAAAGTATGTTGGTTTATACAAACGGCATTAATTCATAAGAATTCTTTTTTTTAGAATACGTGCTTTATTTTAGGAGTTTAAGTCATTGTTGTTCTTAAGTTCTTATAATGCACAATCCTTAAAAACGGTATTTGGAAAACAAATCATTGTTTTTCTTTTCTAGTAAACCACAAAATATGGAATTAAAGAAAATCTATGCATTACATTTTAGTTATTAACTCCATGCATTTATAAAATCTACCTTGAATCAGAGCTGTGTGTGTGTGCCATTACGTAAGCTCTCCTTCGCCCGCGGCCGAGAATATCGGTCAGCATTGTCGCGGCTGGACTACCTAGCGGTCAGCGGTTATTTAATACACGAGAGTTGCGTCTCTCATAAAAGAGTTTATTTATCCGCAAACTCAAGAATTGTTTTCGTTTTGATTACACATATTTTTTTATGGATTAAACGATTGGGTGTCAATTAAAAAATCGTTCAGTTAATTAATAAAGGAATGTCATTTTCAATCTAAAGCAATAATAAACATAGATCAATTGTGGGTTTTAAGTTTAAAATAAAGAACTTCTATTTGATAGAGTAAGGTCATTATACTGCAATCTTTTCAAAGCTTCCTGGGTTCTGAGGTGTGCGAGTCTGTGCGTTGTACCTTTACGTAATCTATCGTTCGCCCACGGCCGAGGATCTCAGCCACGGCTGCACTACATAGCGGTTATTTAATACACAAGATTCGCACACCGAGACGCACACTTCCATGCACATGAACGTGTTTGAGTTTATATAGCCGTAAATACAAAAACTGTTTTAATTTTATGTTACCAAAGTTTGTCCATTTTGTATTTATTTAATTAAATTTGAGTGTAAATGAATATTAATGAACGATATTACTCCAAATCGGAAACATCGTCAGACACAAATTAATGGTTGGTTTGTTAATGTAAAATATTTTATAAACTGTACTAATAATGCTTTAAATCAACAACAACAACAACAACACCTAAATATTAAACATTTAAATGATGATCACCCATCGCACATGGCTGAGGAGATCCGGCGCGAGTGGACAAGTGATCCGCGGTCGGTTCGTGATCTTCTGCATGTACCTTATCACGCGTTCATGTTTCATATTTTGCACGGACACAACTATATTTCATTATGTTTTCAACTATTACATTGGTTTAAGGTGAAAAGATAGATTTATTTTACTTGTACAGTTGATTAAGCATTGATGTATACGATAGCGTACAAGGTAGTTTAAAAATCAAATCAAATTATAATCAAAGTTCCATGTTACATGTTTGCGGTAGGCGCTAGCACGATAAAAGAATGTCCTGAGTTGAGGCATTCGATGATTATTTAAAAAGAATATTCACATGAGTTTTAAACAACTTTAGATTAGATTCTATCTGTCACATATTAACCACTTCTGTAGTTTTTCTACATGTTCGTTTCATTGTGGAAGCAAACTCATTGCTGCTGCCCCCCCCCCCCCTCCTCCTCCTCCCGCCCCGCTGACAGGAGCTCGCGCTGTATTTTTGTTTTTTTGATTGGCGAAACGACATCAAGATCTGTCGAAAATCATTTTTGGTGGCTTCTTCCTATGTGTAACATTTTGTTTCACTTTCCCACCCGTTTGTTTATTCGGTCAGTCTGTGTTAATTCAATCGCCACGTGCGACCGAGAATCTTGTGTCGCTTCAGCGCACACAGTTCAGAACATATATAGCCCTGGGTCATCAATTGTTATGTTAATTGAGTAACAATTGGAATGGTGCTTTTACTGCATAAAATAATAAAAAAAAAAAATCATCCAGAAAAAATGTTACCGTAACTCAATAGTCAATACCAAAAATAAAATCCGTATGAATACAAACTGAAATCGGGTTTTCAGTATTTGGCGGGATTTGATATATGTTCTAACATTAGTATTTTAATTGGTTTCAGAGAATACGATGTAAAAATACAAACAGTAAATAAATCTGATGTTATTTACATTGAAACTGTGGAAAAATATTTAAAATTAAATTAGTCACATTCGTTAGAAAACAATGTTATACAAACATCCGATAATTTTTTCCTATGTCGTATCATTCGCGTAAATAAATATGTTCTGTACATATTCATGTACCTCTGAAAAAATTCAAATGATTAAAACAAAAAAGAAAGTTGTAATTACTATTTCGGATTTTTTTTCCAAAGTAATATAACATTGTATTGAAAAGAACAAGAAATAAAAATGATTTAAATTTTTGATTCAATCTTCATATATTACCGGCGCTCCTTACATGTACATGTATTACGGCGTATAGTGTATAGATTATCATGATCTATTTGAATTAAGTTACCATACGTAAAGATTCCAATAATAATTAATTGCATAACTGTGTACATTGTAGGCCAATCCCTGTGCGTTAATTACTTCTAAGACCTCTTGTTTTCCGTTAACAGTGGTTTAAATAATTAAAATAATTACTTGTAAAAATATCTATAATCGGGATTCCAAAGAACTTACTTCCCGCAATTCCTAGAAATGATCAGTATGTTTTCTTTCTATGTTTACATTTAATTTTGTTCAAATAATTAATAAATTTTCTATCATTTAAATTGTGTGCTTCAACAAATACTGATTCCGATAACCTTGAAGTCATTAATTTTTCCATTGGCTATTGACAAAAAAAGAGACGCTTGACCATCCAATGAAAACAAATACACAGAGTTTGATTGACAGGTTCAGCCAGGTGCAGGTCTCACCCGATATCCAAGGTTATGTGTGCCGCTTATACAAAGCCGAATGGTCTTAGTAAGAGTTATCGATGTAAATAAATATAAAAAAAATACAAGCTTATCAAAACATGCTCGTGTAAGTTAAAGTTGATTAACTAAAGGCTTGTTCCAACAGAAATCATGTTTTGCTAATTGTATTTAATATTTTTTATGTATAGCGAATTTTAATATTGTACAGTCATTTTACCGGTAACGAATCAGTATGCGGTTTCGTCGTGCATGCAACTATTATTATCGGAATTCCAAATGGTTTTATTTTATGTTTAAATCGCGTTTCTTTGTCCTTCTAAACTGTAGTATCAAACTTCCGAAAATATAAAGGAAGTAATTTCAACACCCCCTCCATTTTCCTAGTTTCGAATTCGTTTCCCAGTATCGAATTAAGCGCCCTTTATCGCCTCTGACCGAATATTTTGAGGCGAATTAATTTCAAAAATTACTAGAGGTACATGTTAATGGACTTATATATGAAGAATGAAAAACAATTGTGGGAATATGTCTTTTAAACAAATAATATGATCGTTATTTTTATCATACCGTTTTCCCGTCAAATTAAAACTGGACTTGAACAGTTTTCATTTGCGTTACTTTGTAATATTGAATTTTCATAAAAACACTTTATAATAGTAATTGATGATAAGTAGTTGCCATTTTCCTTTGTTTTTCCCGTATATCTATCAATATATGCAGCCAAATAATACTTCTGTCGCAATGAACCGAAACTAGGAAAACTACACGTGGTTCTATTTGAAGTCGTAATTTCATTCAAAGCTCCATTATTATTTGATATGATGCATTAACTTTTTAAATGAATTATATTTACTAATTATCAACTAAATAGGGATCAATAACAAACTTATTATAATAGTTAAGTTTAATTGTTTTCACACTTTCGTTTTTTCTGCTTTGATCTTCCGGCAGCTCATATCTGGGTCACATTTTTAATTTGTAAACAATTCGGTAAATAATCGTGCAAATGGCAAACAACTTAATTTAAACATATTTTATTGAGTAATCAAATGGATTAGGCAACAGGCAAAGCCTATATAAATCCTCTCCAAAATACAAAGTGGCAAACAACTTTGCACTGATAGAATATTTATTTTTGTTTTATAATTACCTAGCTAGGATTTTTTAAAACCTCAACTTCGTCTTCAACTAGTAATTTTTCTAAATATTATTCGATACTGGCAAATATTCGTTACCGGTAAAACGACTGGACCAGTACTGAAACATCGTATAAAAACGTTATATTTACATTCTACTGTGTTTTTCCATTAAATTCCGTGATGTTTAAATGCCTCTAAATGCAACAAGTAGTCAAAGGTCAAATTGACGAGTTTTATTATGACGTCACAAACGTTGAACGCTGTAAATTGCAACGTCACAAGCGAAAATCAAAGTTCACGCTTGTGGCTGTTACTGTGGCTCTTCCATTAATGTTAACTTACCCTTAGGATAAGATCGGAATTTTAAGGTATAATTCACATTTGCAGACAAGGCAAGAAGTTAAAAAATGTAAATATAAGCATTAAATCATGATTTTTTTGAAGTATACACTCTCATAACTGCCGCGGTGTGTGCATACAAATTTTCATAACGCGCTAACGCGCGTTACTCAATTTGTATGCACACACCGTGGCAGTTATGAGAGTGTATACTTCAAAAAATCATGATTCAATGCTATAATACATACATGTACTCTGTAACTAGTCGTCTTTTAATACATATATACCTTTCTTTTGTTTGTTAAAAATAAATTCAATTTTGTAAAAAGATAAGTATATCATTTCCTCTAGATTTTTTTTCATGTAAATACCTACAAAAGAGTTTTGCCAATTACAAACAGTTTAAAGTACATGTAATGTAAAACACGGGCGCCATTTTGAAACAAATTGTCAGAGAGTTCCGAATGAAATCTGATGAACGTTTCACATAGTTCTCGCACGCTTTGTCCGTAACTCTGCACACTTTGCCCGAAACGCTAAACGGTTAACACGAAACGCTTCACGATTCACACGAAACGCTAAACGGTTAACACGAAACGTTTCTTGCACGTAAGTCGCACGCTTTTTTGGTATACTAGTACGTTTCAGGGTCTGTAAATTTGTCAGCACACAACAATTCTAAATTGTACATTGTTTTTAAAACTTAAGAAATATTTAAATAAAGAAATTATCTTAGAGAAAAGGTTACGTGTTTTGTAAACGGGTTCGGTTTTTAAAAAAAAAAACCACAATTCCTGACATGACCGATGAGTATTTACTGTTTACAACAATGCTTGCTACCCTCTGAAAATTTAACTCGCCATTAAATATCTGATTTTTTAAATAATGTTTGTTACGATTACATAAACTGTGTGCGACAAATAGTTTTCCTAAAACATTTTCTTATTTTCTTTTCCAATACACGATTTATATACAGGCTTTCAATCACAAAACGTTTTTATAACAAAAGCAGAACTGAAAGTTTAGTAATTATAATCGTTTGACACCACATCTCATATATTTTCAACTCGCAGCAACAACGGAAGACCTACTCGTGGCTTTGCCACGAGCTCTGCTCTAGTTTCATTTAATTATTCGAAATGCATTCCTAAAGCAATGCAAATAATAAAAACAGAAAAATGAAATTCGACCAAAATCGTGACTTTGCCCCTTTAAATCTTAAAACCGAATATTCTTCGAGCAGGATAACTTACCTACCTGTGCTAAGGTAAAATTAAATCGTACGTGGGATGGACACAATAACGGAAACAAAAAGGTAAGCGATTCGATTTTTGATTTTATTACATCTATGCATAAAAACAGATAAATAACCTCGATGCACTTATTGAGGAACTGTTTACTCACATATTTTAATCAAATAATTTTCTTATCACATATAACTGCATGAGCGTAATTATCATTCTTCGAGCGATTCGTTCGGCGATAAATGTAAACACGATCTGGAAATAAAAAAATTCTTCAGGAAGTTTACATAGTTTATAGTTAAACCACTCGGAGTTATTATACCCCCGCTCCGAAGGAGAGTGGGTATACTGTTTTACCCTTGTGTGTCTGTCTGTCTGTCGGTCTGTCTGTCCGTCCGTAACAAAAATTTCAGTCGCATTTATCTCAGCAACTATTTATCGCAGATGCTTGAAATTTTAACACAGTGTTTGTTAAGGCATGCCATATCGTGGGATTTATTTTTGTACCAATCGGACGTCAACTTCCTGTTAAATGACGACTTTGCTTATTTTTGAACCAAAATTTTCAAACAAATTTTCGTCAAAGATTTCTCAGCAAGTGTTTATCGCAGATGCTTGAATTTTTTACACAGTATTTGTATAGGCATGCCATATCGTGGGATATATTTTTGTACCAATCAGACGTCAACTTCCTGTTAAATGACGACTTTGTTTATTTTTAGCAAAAATTTTCAAACAAATTTCCGTCAAAAAATTCTCAGCAACTGTTTATCGCAGATGCTTGAGATTTTTACACAGTATTTGTATAGGCATGCTATATCGTGGGATATATTTTTGTACCAATCAGACGTCAACTTCCTGTTAAATGACGACTTTGTTTATTTTTAGCAAAAATTTTCAAACAAATTTCCGTCAAAAAATTCTCAGCAACTATTTATCGCAGATGCTTGAGATTTTTACACAGTATTTGTATAGGCATGCTATATCGTGGGATTTATTTTTGTACCAATCAGACGTCAACTTCATGTTAAATGACGACTTTGTTTATTTTTTGCCAAAATTTTCAAACAAATTTCCGTCAAAGAATTCTCAGCAACTATTTATCGCAGATGCTTGAAATTTTAACACAGTATTTGTATAGGCATGCCATATTACAGGATATATTTTTGTATCAATCGGACGTCAACTTCCTGTTAAATGACAACTTTGATTATTTTTTAACCAAATTTTCAAACAAATTTTCGTCAAAGATTTCTCAGCAACTATTTATCGCAGATGCTTGAAATTTTAACACAGTGTTTGTTAAGGCATGCCATATCGTGGGATATATTTTTGTACCAATCGGACGTCAACTTAATGTTCAATGACGACTTTGCTTATTTTTGAACCAAAATTTTCAAACAAATTTTCGTCAAAGATTTCTCAGCAGCTATTTATCGCAGATGCTTAAAATTTTTACACAGTATTTGTTAAGGCATGCCATATCGTGGGATATATTTTCGTACCAATCAGACGTCAACTTCCTGTTAAATGAGTACTTTGTTTATTTTAGCCAAAATTTTCAAACAAATTTTCCTCAAAGATTTCTCAGCAGCTATTTATCGCAGATGCTTGAAATTTTAACACACTATTTGTTTAGGCATGCCATATTGTGGGATATATTTCTGTACCAATCGGATGCCAGCTTTCTGTTAAATGTCGACTTTGCTTATTTCGCATATTCACATCAGAGCGGGGGTATCACTAGTGAGCATTGGCTCACAGATATGTTGTTTTTCAAGTATAAATTCTTAAGCATTCATAGCTAGCTTACATTTATTGATTCGGTATGTTCAGGTTAATATCGGACAGAAATATGTGTCCCTGTTATTGGGCATCGAAGAAATTGTATGAAACGTGAAGCAATGTCTGTTTCTTGTATACATGTTTATCTTTTAAAATACTGAATTGGTCGTTTATAAATTCAAGCTTTTATTACTTTGCAGACTTTAAATGAAGCAAATACAGAAATATATTACTGACGTTGTCAAATGTTGCATCGAATTCTCGCAGTAACTCCGTACTTGCGCACGAATTGACAACGATGTAGCGCCGACATATTAACGTGTCAATGTTATGCACCGCGTTCTTGATATAATAATTATTCTTAATTGGTTTAACTTCTAAAACGTATTAAATTGTTAAGCCAATTTTCGTTTTGCAAAATAACTCTGAAATTTATACTCGAATCTTATTGGCTACAGGATGCAGGATAGGATAGGATACGATAGAACTTAACTTTTATATTTCTGTCATGTATTGTGCAACCTGCATCCTATCCTATCCTTGAAAACTTTCAGGATAGCAGCACTGTAAACATCAATTTCGATTTAGTTTTTTAATTGGTATTATAAGGAAAATAGAAAAATTAAAACTGGGAGGACAACGTTGAAATTACTTAGATTAAGGATTTATAACATAAAATCACCTGCTTCCGAACGTCTCGGATCCTGTGTCGGAATGGAGTACCCATAACATATTTAAAAAGGGAAGTAGCTACATGTAGCCACAGAAAATAGCAATTTAATACCATTTTATGTATTGGAAAACATATTACCATTAACAATATACTTTAATTTTTATGTATTTGGATAAAACTTGAGCGATATTACAATTTGAAAAAAAGTCTAGTAGAAGAATAACAACAACGTTGTAAACGGAGAACCTTTATAAATCATGTGTGTAAAACATTCTTTCTTACGTTTGAAGGTCGGATCTGATATTATCCCTAGGTTACCGGTCCCCTTTGACACATATATTGCCTATATTAAACTCCTCTAGAAAACATGTTGCCGTTTAACCTCCTCCCCTTCCACGAATGTACCGGTATGAATGATAGTTTGTAGTTCCAAGTATATCCGGAACTTTAATATATGTAGTTTGATACTGCATGATATTTGACCTGGATTAAAAATATAATCGTGATATTCTGAACTAAGGTTCAGTATGATCGGATAAAATTATCTGATTTCCATTACATTAACAAGGCTTGGTTGTCGACAGATCCTCCCATTTTTTTGATACTATGTTTAATAAACCATCCTTTAATAAAGAAAAGTTTGAATATTTTAAAATAAAAAAAACTTGAACATTTTGCTATATCTATATACACAGCTCTTCTTTTTGAGAAATTTATGTAGTCTTAAAATAGGTACGGCTATCCAGCTAAAAAAAATAATAATGGTGAATATCACTTTTGATTATTTCTAGATCGCTCTTCGAATTAAGCCAATTACAGCTAGGAAGTAATCAGTCATACATGCTTAATTGCACTTAAGTAGATCAAATATTGACTCAAAGGGATTAACTTTTTTTTTCATTTGACATTTGACATTTCATATAGACTTACCTTCTAGTTACTGATTCGTTTTCATGCTCAGTTGTTTAATTCTTCAAAGAACACAAAAAAGAAATCATTATAACTTCTTTCTGATTTATTTTTCAAGCTCTCTTTATCTCTATTTTCCCTTGTATGTAAAGTGCATTTAATGTACATGTAACAACTTCACTTAAGAATAAATTATCAAAGCATACTTGTATTCTTGTTCATTGCAGTTGCGAACTTCACTTTCGCTCTGATGAAGGTGTCCTTGGTGACATCTGAATTGCACTTTTCTACAAAATCAGAGTATTGTTTAAGTGTGCATCAATTGTAAATGTTTCTTTCAAATTTTCAAAGCAAAAACAAGTTACATGTAAATGTAAACAAAAAACCCTTTTGTTTGGTTCAAACACGGGAGGTAGCGATTAAAGCTTATTTTATAAATACGCTTGTAAAGGTGCTTGATCAATTAAGTGTGGCATTTATAGTATTTAATTAATTCTTACACAATTCACTCATTCTTCTAGTTATAAACTCTAATGTTAAACATCAGCAAAAATGTATTTTTATTCAATACTCAAATTGCAAGTGAAAAGAAGTTTTTTTTAAGATAATAAAAAAAAAAGCAAACCGAATTCGCATGCAATGTATACTTGTTAAACACGTATCGCTATGCACCCATTTACTTACTCTGAAATCGGTAAATCCTCTGATTTTTATACATCTATTAGACAAATTCAGACAGATTTTTGAAATGTTTACACTTGTTCATCTTAAAATTTGCAATTTTGGGGTTTGAAAATTTCATATCACTTCAATTTATAGCGAGCGCAGCTCGCCGGCGGGAAGAGAGCTCTACCGGCAAGGCGTGTGTGAATAGAAAATTCGGACTAGTTGCACATTCATTCAACGGATTTTTTGGCGTCAATAGATCGGACCAGTAATGCATTGTTTTAATCGTCCCAGTAGTTCCCTGTAATCATGGCAATTTTCACCACTTCACACTATTACGAGAATCAGCAAGACACTAAAAACAATAACGATGTATACGACATTTAGTCAATGGTACATGTACCTCTAAAGTTAAGCTCAGTACACAATCGAATGACGTCACAAAGGTTTACACATTGACCCGATATATTTTTTCGGCGTCAGTAAATTTTGACCCACAATTCATAGTACCAATGGTTTCCAACCTCACGTTCTCGGGAGAATCAAAGTACATATCAGATGTGTAATTTTAAGAACATCATGTTTTTTAAGTAAATAAAACAGTATATTTGGTATAGTTCGCGTACTTTTATTTCTCAGGGGAGTTTTAATTTTTAGAGTCAGACGAAACTTAACCAACGTGAACTTTGACGTAAAAATAAGGGGATATTACTATAACTGAAGTTAATGTAAATCTGCTGAAATTCCTCTCAAAATCTTGCAAAGCTAAAGAGTGAGGACAATTCATTTCTTCAGATATCGGCAACAAGAGAGTCTTCATATAAAATACGAAAAAAGGGCAGGCCCCTAAAATTAGGGGTCAGCAGTTCATACACATCTTTTTCTGATAGCTAAAAACGTTATCATTTTATGAAAAAAAAGATAATTAAATTATTTTTAATATATCCAATATTGTCATTTGGTATTACATTAAACAAGGTATGTGCTATATTTATTTCAAAATTCATAAAGCAAATATGTGAGAATCGTACATAAACGAGTTAATATGTCTACATAGACACACAAGAGAACAAATGCCGTTTTAAGGCCTAGGCATTTACTGTTTCACATAGTGTTGCGTCTTAGATAAATTGTTGTGATTCAATTTCTTTTTTTTCATCTATATCATTTTTTAATTCAATCAACACACACAACTACTTATTTGAAACGTTCAATGTGTCTGCGCAGAGCAAATGTTTGTCGGGGCCCCCCTGTTTGTAACCCCGAATGTAAACAGTAACGAACGGCATTGTAGAAAAATGAGAGCCGTAATGCAGAAGAGAAGTTGTGTATTTTTTCAGTGTACACATGCATTTTCAATTTACTGTGAAGCATATGAACATGCACAGGGAACAATACTACATATTTGTATAAGGAGGGATATATGCTCATGTGAATCGTTTACGAGGAAATTCTGACAGTCACACTTCTGTCGACCATGTCGAAGGATGTTTATGTTTGCATTGATCAGACGTTGATAAGCTACGAGTAATAAAGGAGAAATGATGGACATTAAAGTGTGTGATTTATGTGGATGTTTCTGAAGAAGGTGAGGCTTTTTACTCCTTTTAAAGTTTCTTGTCTATAGTAAAGTTGTTAAAATGTCAGCATGTGAACTGGTTATCATTTCGTCTAAATATACGTGCACATTGTCACTATTTAGTCCAGACAGTGTCTATAAATCTTTTTAACATTATTGAATCCCAAATGTTGTAGTTTTCACTTGTTTTTTTCTTACCATAATTTTGTTTGACTTACAGAGATGTTTTGTTAGGGTGAGGGTAATTGTTTATTAACATCTAATTTTTACATTGTTTACTGAATGTTTATATTATAGACTTGTTCAATGTTCATGGGGGACTGCAAAGGATGACCGAATTTATTTATTAAAAAAAATAAACAGATTGTGAATTTTTAATTCAAAATTCAAAGCATGATCTATTTAGAAACATATCAAATATTGTTGTGTGGAAGACTCCAAATGTAAACATAATACCAAGTTTAAAAAAAAATGAATTCTTCAGAGTTAAAACATGACTTTAATATTTCGATGATGCTGATCGTTGTATCAGTGTAGAGAGGTTTAGCAGACATACGGGTACATACATATACGTTTGTGTAGGTTACAAGTTAGAACTATGCATTTACTATTTTAGGTCTTCCGTTTCCAACGAAAGTCCTTGTAGTTTTCGTACAGTTTCTTATTAGGGTCTTCCGTTTCCAACGGAAGACCTTTTTGTTATCGACGGTTTCTTTTTATTCCTATTTTTATTATTCCTTTTATTTTTTTTCCAACTCAATTATTTCAAGAACGCTTGCATCGATTGCTTTGAAATTTACAGGTTTTACGTGTTTTTTAAACTTCTCTATGATAAGAAAAAAAAATTGATGACGTTTTTCACATTTTAAAACGTGATTTTGTTCGGGGTTTTTCTTATTTTTGATTTATGATAAAGCTTAGTGATTTACAGAGAAGGTATAACTACCATTTTTCTTATGACAAAAGGCTGAAAATTAAATTCAGACACTTCCGGTCGAAACCGGAAGCAAAACCATTTTTTTTATTTTCATTTTTTTTTATTTAAAAATTAAACGTGTGTATCTTACGGTAATTTTAATACTGATTTCCGTATTTAAATCGAACGATGCATTACAGAGATATTTTGGTTTTAAAATTGATTTTTCCGGAAATTTTGATTCCGTGTTCTCGGTTTAAAAAATAGCGTGAAATTCATTGTGAAATTAACTCGTACCAAAAATAATAAGATTTTTGTTAAGTCGTACTTTGACTTAATCGGAATTTTTCGTAAAGTCGTTCTTGAAATTGTAAAAATTTTGTTAATTCGTACTTATAATTATTCGTATTTTGTTCAGTCGTACCATGATTTTTTTCTATTTTTTCTAAATTTCTGATTAAGTTACTCTTGTTATTGGTTCAAGAACTCTGCTTCTTACAGGAACATCACGCTTTACTCTTGACATTAACGGAAGACCCACTCGTTGCTCTAGTTATTTTTTCCCCACAAAATTTGTGCACGCGATTTCTCGGAAATTATCCAACCGATTTACACCATTTTTACAAAGATTATAGAAAGTGAGATAAAGTTTTTAAATAAATGTTTTACCCACGAAATCTCAGAAAGTCAAGTGATAAATTCACGAAACTTATATAGATAATATACATTCGATAGAAAATGCATCTAATCACTTTCATTTTGTCAACCGTACTTTCGGTCCTCACCGGAAGGGTTAAAACAAATCAAGCTGTTTGAAAATTTAACTTTTTTTCTTCGACAAATTTAGTAAAATTGATAAACAATACAGTATAAGTGTTTAATGTTCAAGAAATACTAACTTTTTATTTTCACTGATCATTTCCGTTTGTCCGTTTGTCAAGAGACAAAAAAAACCCAATGACTCCACGAGATCTCAAAAAAGGGATGATAGCCCTAAGTATGTATCCATGTTTACATTATTTTGTATGAGTCGTCGTTACTTCCGGTCGTCAGCGGAAGCACTTAAAAATATGTTTTCCTTATTTTTTTTATTACATGGAATGAATAGCGGTATATCATTAGACGATCTTAAATATGTTAAATAAGCAAACATATTCTACTTCCAGTGAGTTATATCAAATATCTTAGGTACCTATCCTTTTTAGCTTACCTGAACCGAAGGTTCCAGTGAGCTTTTCTGATCACCCGTTGTCCGTCGTCCGTCCGTCCGTCCGTCCGTCCGTCCGTCCGTCTGTCTGTCCGTCCGTCTGTAAACTTTTTACATTTTCAACTTCTTCTCAAAAACCACTGGGCTAAATTTAACCAAATTTGGTACAAAGCATCCTTATGGAAAGGGGATTATAAATTGTTAAAGTAAAGAGCACAGCCCTTTTCAAAAGGGAGATAATTGCGAAACAGTAAGTATAGGGTGCATGTCTTTAAAAATCTTCTTCTCAAGAACCACTGCACCAGAAATGCCAATATTTACACAAAAGCTTGTATATATAGTGAAAATTCTAAATTGTAAAAATCGTGACCCTCGGACCAAAACTGGGGCCCAAGGCAGGGTTCAAAGTTTAACATAGAACTACATTTGAAAATGTTTAAAAAATCTTCTTCTCAAGAACCACTGCACCAGAAATGCCAATATTTACACAAAAACTTGTATATATAGTGAAAATTCTAAATTGTAAAAATCGTGACCCTCGGACCAAAACTGGGGCCCCAGGCGGGGTTCAAAGTTTAACATAGAAATACATAGGAAAATTTTTTTAAAATCTTCTTCTCAAGAACCACTGCACCAGAAATGCCAATATTTACACAAAGGCTTGAATACATAGTGAAGATTCTAAATTGTAAAAATCGTGACCCTCGGACCAAAACTGGGGCCCTAGGCGGGGTTCAAAGTTTAACATAGAAATACATAGGAAAATGTTTAAAAAATCTTCTTCTCAAGAACCACTGCATCAGGAATGCCATTATTTACACAAAAACTTGTATATAAAGTGTAGATTCTAAATTGTAAAAATCGTGACCCTCGGAACAAAACTGGGGCCCCAGGCGGGGTTCAAAGTTTAACATAGAACTACATATGAAAATGTTTAAAAAATCTTCTTCTCAAGAACCACTGCACCAGAAATGCCAATATTTACACAAAAACTTGTATATATAGTGAAAATTCTAAATTGTAAAAATCGTGACCCTCGGACCAAAACTGGGGCCCCAGGCGGGGTTCAAAGTTTAACTAAGAAATACATAGGAAATTTTTTTAAAAATCTTCTTCTCAAGAACCACTGCACCAGAAATGCCAATATTTACACAAAAACTTGTATATATAGTGAAGATTCTAAATTGTAAAAATCGTGACCCTCGGACCAAAACTGGGGCCCCAGGCGGAGTTCAAAGTTTAACATAGAAATACTTAGGAAAATGTTTAAAAAATCTTTTTCTCAAGAACCACTGCACCAGAAATGCCAATATTTACACAAAAGCTTGTATGTATAATGAAGATTCTAAACTGTAGAAATCGTGACCCTCAGACCACAAATGCAGCCCCAGGCGGGGTTCAAAGTTTAACATAGAACTACATATGAAAAATGTTTAAAAATCTTCTTCTCAAGAACCACTTCACCAAAAATGCCAATACATACACAAAAGGTTGTATATATAGTGAAGATTGTAAAAATCGTGACCCCCGAACAAAAAATGGGGCCCCAGTAGGGGTTTAGATTTTAACATATATAGGAAAATGTTTTAAAATCTCAAGAACTATAGTGCAACTGTTTGGGATATTCTATGCATACATGTACATCCTTAAATAATGTAGATTCAAAAAATTGTAACTCCCGGACAATTGATGGGCACCAAGAGGGGTTCAAAATTTAAACATTTCAAAAAACATAAAGGAAAAGTTTAAAAATTTTCTTCTCAAGAACTACAATGTTTTAGTTTGTGGAATTTCTATGCATGCATCCTTCGCTTATGTAGATTCCTAATTGATAAAATCGTGACCCCCGGACCAATACTGGGTCCCCAAGATGGGGTCAAAGTTTATCATAGAAATATAAAGGTAACATGTTAAAAAATCTTCTTCTCGAGAACTACAATGCTTCAATTTGTGAGATTACTATCATGCATACAACCTTGGATAATGAAGGTTCGATAGTTTTAAAATAGTGACCCCTGGACTAATACTAGGGACCCAAGATGGGTTTAAAGTTAAATGTAGAAGTACCAGTATATATGGAAAATGTTTAAAAATCTTCTTTTCGAGAACTACAATGCATCAATTTGTCAGATAACTACGTAACACCCTCAAATAGTGTAGATTCGAAATTATAAAAGCCGTGACCTCAATCTAATACTGGGGCCCCAAGAAGTGTTCAAAGTTTAGCATAGAAATATAGAGGGAAAATGTTGAAAAATCTTTTTCTAGGGAACTATAATGCTTCAGCTTTTGAGATAACTATGCAAGCATCCTTAAATAATGTAGATTCCAAATAATTAAAACTTTAGCACTGGACTAATACCGTGGCCCCAAGAGGGGTTCAAAGGTTAACATAGAAAGATATATTGAAAATGTTTTTAAAAAGTTTTTCTCGAGAACTATAATGCTACAGTTTGTGAGATTACTATGCAAGGATCCTCAAATTGTGTAAACTCTAATGTAGTGGAACCAAGAGTTATCTTTCTTGATGTTCTGTACAGTCTTAGAGTTATTCCTCTTGAAGTGGAACTCTTCTACGTTCAGTTTTTCAGGTTGTGTACGTGCAGTCCCACCGCAGTGCTACACATTTTCATTCCTATGTTACTATTTATGTTGTTCAAGCCAACCATAAACCTCGGACCATAACTGGGTCCCCAGAAAGGGGTTCAATGTTTAAAATAGAAAAAGCATATGCTACGAAATGTAATGTTACAAGGAACTGCTGTTCAGGTGAGCGATGTGGCCCATGGGCCTCTTGTTACAATTTTGATACCTGCGAGATTTTAGTCACTGTAAGTGATTTAGACAGAAACATTAATAAATGATAGACAACTGATTGAAGATGTGTTTAACGGGTTTCTTTTGTCAACCGTCACTTCCAGTACTCACGAGAAGCGTTCATACAGTTCATTTTTTTAACAAGTTTAACCAATTGTCTTTGGTGTTTCATCTAGGATAATTAACAGTGATGTACACTAGGCAAATATATGAAAAATTCCTATAGGATATATTTGCATTAATCACTTCCGTTCGTCCGTTTCTGGTCTGGAGACAAAAAATCTAGTTTCACCAGGATCTCAGATTTGGCAGAGAGTATCAATATCACATCGTATCGTATTAAAACAAAATCGGACGGAAGACCTACTCGTTACTCGTAACGAGATCTTGTTCACATAATTTTTTCGTTTTATGTACTTGTACAGTTTGTTAATGTTTTAATTGAAATTCTTTTATATTCTTTTTTTTTAATCTGACTATTCATAAGTCACAGTTAAAATCTGAAGGTTGTGAGTGTTATTTTTTGTTGAACATCATCGTTAAAAATATATCTGGATATTAAAATATGTGCTTCACAAAATTATACATGTTAGTGACACTTTTTGTTTTTGATATTATCAAGCTGGCTTTTGTGTGGTTTTCCAGACAGTGCAGCATTCAAGTCAGTGTCAGCTACGTAATGCATAACCAATTTACCTACTGCTAAACCACAAATTTTCTTACTGGTGGATTCATTTTATAGATGATTGGCTTTTGTTGCAGACTAATTGTATATGCACAGACAGATATCAGGGAATGAAAAATTCATCAAGTTAATTTTGACTGTCGAAATTTGGGTATTATTTTGAAAATGTATACTTGTGACAAAACATGTATGTAGTACATAAAGCTGTTGCTCTACAAAGAAAATTTGGGTTAGACCATATCAGAAGCTACAATGCAAGTATAAGATATATATAATTCCTTTGATTTCGTTAGAGCCTTATGCCTTTTACCGGTAGGTGACTGAATTTTATCGTTACGTTATAAAAAAAAACACACACACAACAGCTGATCTGATAATATCAGTACTCGCATCAATTCTTAGGGATTTTAAAAAATAGCTTATAGATAAATATAAGTTATAAGGTCGACATTACATGTACTTTGCAGTTACATGTATGGTTATTTATGTTCATGCGTGTAGAAGTTTGTTATTACAAAAAACGGATGACATAATGCACATGTTTTTTCTTTCTACTTGTACACGTATGCATGCATGTTGATTAGCGAAACCTCTCTATTTAAATTAGGAGGCAGGGCGTCTGAAATTAAGCTCTCACAGACAACAGCTGATCTGATAATATCAGTTCGCACATCAATTGATAAGGATTTAGAAAAATAGCCAATAGATGAATATCAGTTATAATGTCGACATTACATGTATCTTTCAATTTACATGTATAGTAATTTTTGTTCATGCGTGTAGAAGTTCGTTATTACAAAAAACCGATGACATAATGCACATGTTTTTCTTTCTACATGTACACGTATGCATGCATGTTGATAAGCTAAACCTCTCTATTTAAATTAGAAGGCAGGGTGAAATTAAGCTCTCAGTATAGTGGTGTGGTTTCAAATCTATGAGAAATTGATGTAAACATCACCCCTGCTCGATTATTCAGGGTAATGCTTAGTTACAGTGTATAATAGGGGAAACTGAAATTATTAAACTATAATGTTTGAAGGAAAGAATCGGGTAATAATCTGTATTTCAGAGTACTGAAGAACTGACGGGAGTTGATTTTGTCGATGTTTATTTATTTGAAAATCAATGATATGTTAATTTACATGACAAGTATACATTGTATGTAGTTTTTAATTTGCATTACGCACATTTTTATAATATGAATTTTTGGACTTGTTCGACAAGAATGTCGAGAAACCCACATATGAATCATGCTGAATAATATTTAAAAAAAAATTAATTCAATTAAACTTTGTGTTAGTAATATAAATATTTTTCGAAAATAGTATGGATCCAAGCAATATTGAACTCGTTCAACTAAACGCACGGCTGACACCGTAAATCTCCGACAAGGATTAACAGCCCAGCGTCGCGTTGAACGAGACTACATGTATATTGAACTCTGGCGTAAGAATACATACGACTACAAAAAATATTTAAATTGTTCTTACCATTTAAAATCTGACTATTTTCAAGGTATTTATAAATAAGTTTCCTTGAAAAACAATGCTTTAGCATACATTACATTGAATTTATCAAACATTTTCAAGAACTAAGTGTTGTTAGCAGCAATGATTTGTGCTGAGGTCCAAACGCTGTTTCACTTTCGGTTTGTCTGAGTTACTGCATTGGAGAGTTGATTAAAATCAACTCCCAAATATTTTTAATTTTATTTTTGAAAATACAAGGGACTGTCTTAGGACGTTAAGCTGACTCATTCTCAGCAATACTGAAGCCATTGACAGAGAGAATGTTTCAGTGTTGAGACCTATAGCTAAATTTTCTCACGTCACTCTATCAAGAATTCAGTTTGGTTTTTTTGTGATTGTGAAAAGTATTGCTGTAAGTTGCCTGTAACAATTAAATTTTTGAATGTTTTTAATATGAGCGCATTGAGGTACAATTTTCTTTGCTCACATATGGGTATTTTTAAAAATGAAATACAATAACTAGTAAGTAGTTGAAGAAGAAAATATTGCTATATGCTCATATATTTTGATCGCTTAATTAAAGGGGGGGGCAGAACTAAAATAAAGGAAATAGTGTATCACTAAAGTTTTAGTTTTATATCTTGCATAGAATCTTCTTATTTTCGGTAAAAATTGTTTTTTTGGGTATATCCCTCTTGCTATTTTTAGAATCAGTATGACAAAGTTGTGCCTTTAAGCAAAATAGTCCCTATACTTAGGGACATTTTAAATCAGAATGATTGACTCATGTCAGAAAAGAGAATTTGCAATTTTAAAAACAAGTGTCAAAATTGAATTATCATTTGAAGAAAAGAATTGAAATTGTTTGATGTACGCCCTCTCCAAAACCGTGAAATTCCCTACTTTTACTTTCATTTTCAATTTGTTCAATATAGACGCATTTTTGCGGAAAACGAATCCGACTTCAAACCACAACATTTTTACAGGGAAGAGACAATTTAATGAGCTTTCATTTAAGAGGTCCTTCGTTGCTGAACGAAAATAAGGCCCGGAGCTACATTTGTATGACCCTAACGTTAACATTACCGCCTATGGGAAATGCATTAGTGGACTATACCCATATTGAGCTTAATGCTGGTAAGGCATATTTCTTGTTTATTTGCAATTATTATGATAAACGTGCATTTTTCTTTTGTACATGTTCTCATAAATGTGAACAAACTAACTTTCCAACAAGTTCAACAAGTTAAATCATTTTGATAACACCTCTTCTAGAAAAAAATATCCACCCCCCCCCCCCCCTCCCCACAGATTTTGAACAACAAAAAATTTAAATTAAAGAAATTGTGATTTTAACTGGAATGGAATTTATTATGAGTTTTTACATAAAAAAATGAAAATGTAAAAATAAGAAAGTTTACAGTATTTTTTGTTATTCTACCGAGGGGCCGTATGGTACAATATACTTTGTTGCTCAGGTGAGCAAAGTGGCCACATGGGCCTCTTGTTTATGAAGTTTATTAGTTATAGATTTGTCTTTTGTTGAAATTGGTACATGTATGCATTATATAGGCCCCTATAATGTTAAGTACATGGGTATCAGAAGTTAAATGTGTAACTTGTGGCTGTAAATGTTGTTTCACTTTGCACAGTGAAATTAAAAGTTTCAGACAGGAGGTAAACAGACATGACGAGTAGGTGGATGGGACAAAGTAAACTATTAAGTTTCTGACATGTTGTAAGTTTCTGACATGTGACATGTGATAGTGCAACATGCACACAATACGGAATGTCAATCCCCTGGCTACAATTAACTGAATCAAAAAGCTGTCCCAGGCCTCTTTCAAGACTACATGGTAGTTTTAGATTATTCATTTCACTGTAATTTTGAGTGTATATTGTATAAAAAGTAGTATAATATTTTGTGAAAATGGATAATTTTGTTGGTTATAGATGTTATTACATGATTTATAGCAGTAATATAAAAGGGGGGTAACTCGCTGTTAAATGTGTAGAATGGCCACCACTAGGGTGAATTGGTTTAGAAAGTTGGTATTTCCTATCCTGATGACAATACATGAGCTTAATTACAGAGATAATAACACCTACTTTTAACCAGTTTTAATTAAGCAATTGAATCATTAGAATTACAAATTTCAGCAGTTTTGCTGTTTGATTTTATAAAAAAAAAACATGATTAAGCAAGCTAACTTGTATTAACAGTAAATGATCTTTATTTTTTTTTTTTGAAAACATACTCTTCTTTCAAATGAAGTTTACATTTAGACAAATACAGTTATCAACGTATACAAAATATAAAATGGAGAACTCAAGGTTTTGCTCTTTCCTGTCTAAAAGTTATATTTTAAATGTATTTACATAATTAAAGCAAACCAACGCCTCTTTCCATTACCATTCAATGTAGGATATGTAAATGTACAACTACATTGACCTTGGAATAATATCTGCTATGATAATTACATTTGAAATGAACATGAAACAGCATATTTTGTATGCATGCATAACAAATGTGGAAATAAGTAAATTTTAACATTTCTCAGAATAGTATTCTGTTTCTAGCTAGTAGGGTGTGTTTGAATTTCATTTTATATAAAGGCGACATCACAATTGTAGGTCTTACTGTTTTAGCAAAGTTAAAAGAACACTAGAAACCAGAACAGATAACATATTCATTGAATATGATTATAAGTTTACTTTTTCATGGAAACAAGAAATCACATGCAAAATGCCACAAATCATCTATTTAACAAAACAGATCAATTTTTGATATATTTCAGTGGTTGTTTTCAAATATGTGTGAGAAATGACTTCCACAGGTTCTATAATATCAAGCAAAAGATTTCAAACTAATGCATTTTATGAAAATCAAAAGAGGGAGAGCATACTGAAAGGGTATATTCTGTCTTAAGGTATTCAATGTATAATGAAGGGATATTGAGCAATTTTGAATCATTTTAAACCAGTTAAATATGTATTGCTAAATAACAATGAAAGTGAAATGACCCAAATTCACATGACTGCATGACAACATATAAGAAGCCGGTCATTTTGCACCTTAAATTTTTTTAAAGAGTTATCTCCCCTTGTTGAAAAAAAGAAAATTTTAATTTTGTCAAAATATATGCGGTAAATGATTCATTTTATTTCATGTTTTAATGAAGAGAAAGTTTATGCATGTATTAACCAAGAGAGTTTTACAAATTTCAAGTTACTTTTTACAAATTTTTATTAAAACATATGTTGCCCATAGACTTCAATGCAAAATTCAATGTGTAATTAGTTGGACCATAATCAATATTTTGAAAATTCCTTTGGTGGAGTATTTTTATTTGATAACACCTTCAAAATGATATCATGATTAAGAATATCGGACCATTCATTTATTAGGTACAAAATGTGGTCGTTATACATCGAATACCTTAACAAAGAGTACTTTTATCTGTTAAATTCAGTCGCATCGTGATCAACGTAAATTTGTCAGCCTTAATGTAATGTGTCATTGAATTTTTTGGTTAATAATGAAGTGTTGTTCAAAGAGATTTCGGCTTTTGTTGTGTGGGTTTTTTTTATTCGAAAGTACATATAAATATTGAGTAATCTTTGTTAACCATCTTTTTTCAGGTGTGACTGTGTTTCTGCTGAATGATACTTAAAAGTGTAAAGTTTCATTTCAACCATGAGCATGATTTGGAAGCAGACCTCTTATTGCAGATGAATGGAACAAATAAAACCCATAATACATATTTATGTTGTGATTGATATATATGTTCAGCCTTGAATAAAAAACAATATGATAGTATAAGTATAATCAAAAAGTACATTTTAATCAATGAAAGCAATTTAAATGTATTACATAAATTTGTTTTCTATGTATGTAACAAATGAATGACTAGATTTAGATAACAGAATTATGCTGGACTATTCATTTACATTATGCTGCGCATCAAATTTAATGTAAGAAGTTAAATGGGGGAAGGTTGGAAGAGATGTTTATCAATTTCATTGGAAAAAGCTTCCATAATATTAGGTTTTTAGTTACTATTATGGTCTTTTTTTTTGCCTGGTTGTAATGACATTTGAACAATGTCAATGTAAGTAAGGATATGGGTGGGGAGCTCATGCGCGGATCTAGAGAGTCTGAACCCCCCCCCCCCCCCGAACAGTGAAAAGTTATTAAATTTACATAGTAAAATTATCGCAAATATGCCATGCACCCCCCCCCCCCCCATGGAAAACACATATATGCTTTGCAAAGGCGTCGGAAGCGGAAATATTAATAGTGATATTAACCACCCCCGGGGTAGAAATTTCATGATTTTGTTTTTTTTTTTTTTTGGCAGGTAGAAAGTAGTATATCTATTTCTCACAAAAAAATCATACCTCCTAAAAACAAAAAAATTCCCATAATCATGAAATTCCTAACCTAGGGAGGAGGGGGGGGGGGTCCTCAAAGAAGTTTTTAAGACACCCCTTAAGGGCTTGTAATTTTTAATAGTAACACATTTGTCATTTTACCTTTGTAATAAGGCTGGGAATAAAAATCCATCACTTCCGGTTGAAACCGGAAGCATATCAAATTTTTCGAAAATTTAAGTTGTTTGATCAACAAAAAAAAGTAACGTTTTTGTTGAGCTAAAGAACTTGAACATATTACTGAAAACCGTTTTAAAATCAGACGAGGCTTTACAGAGATATTTGGGTATAAAAATTGATTTTCCATAATTTTGAACCCGCGTTCTTGGATTAAAAAATAGCGTAAAATTCAAAGTGAAATCAACTCGTACCAAACGTAATTCGATTTTTGTTAAACTGTACTGTAAAACATTTGGATTTTTTTGTTAAGTCGTTTTTGAAATCGTAAAGGTTTTTGTTAAGCCATACTTAAAACAATTCAGATTTTGCTAAGTCGTACCAAGAAATATTTTTTTGTATCATTTTTGAAATTTTCAGGGTATTTAGACATTGTTAAGGTCTAAAAACGGTTTTTTCAAATTTTTAAAATTCACTTCCGGTTATGAGTTATTGCCCTTTATTTGAAAACTGGGGGGTCTTTTGTCCAGAGTTGATCTCGGGGGAACTACACAAGATAGGTGCATGTAATTTATACATATGCTGGCGTGCGACCAGTTCTCGCCGAGTACCATTTCTCGCCAGTACATTTTGACGTCATTTTTTGTTTATAATTTTATGTGTTGATAAAATCAACGTCACAATGTATTGGCGAGAAATGGTACTCTGCAAGAACTGGTCGCACGCCAGTATATGTGGTACTCACAGCTGTTGCTTTATGAAGAAAATTTGGGTTAGACCATATGTAGCTACCATGTATTGCAAGTAAATGATATTTACATTTGCAAAATTATGACGCACGAAATATACGCTGGTTTTATAAAGATTGACATACATGTAATGTACCACATTCTGTAAAAAAAACAATCTATAAAAAATTCTTCATTAAGATAACTCATATATGTTTTATGCTTATTACACATAGTATTGTTTTTAAAACATGTAATTTATAAGAAAAGAAACAAAAACCCTCGCTTAATTTATATGAAAAAAAACAAACCAAGAGAATTGATAAAACATGGTATACCAGAAGCTAATACATGTACTTTGACGCTGTTCGGATTGGTAATATTCCTTTGTAATTTACGAATTGAAATATTGACTGTTGCACTACAAGAAATAAACTCTCTCCCTCTCAAACTTTCTTTCTCTCTCAATTTGATAAGTGTATATACGTAAGAATTTTTTTTAATATTATATTATGACTTGATATGCAAATTTTTGATCTTGTACTGCCTAAATGTTATGTCATGTATTGGGATATGTCATAATTTTTACACTGCATGGTCGGTGTAATTTTTCCAGAAATACTATGCATATGTTAATGTAAACACAGCTACATGTATTACTAGTACATGTATGTAAACACAGCTAATTATTATTTTTTTTATTTCAGCTCAAAACGGACTCTTGTTACCACATGGCTTTTACCTGTTGATTCTTGTGGGTCAGCTCTTGAGATTAACCTGTCACCTCTATCCATATGCATATTCCTTGTGTTCTACAGACTTTTTACCGGTATTTCAAATTAAATCGAATAATGCATAAAAATAATGGAACTTGAAGAAAGAAAATTTGTTTTTCAATAAAAGTATGCAATTATGTTTCCTTTAATTTTTATTTTATAAAGATATTTAGATGTGTTTACATAATTGAAAAATCACCCCCCCCCCCCCTTCCCCATCCAATTGTCTGCATTAAGATTACATGAAGGATATGTAAATGTACATTTGACTTTGAAATAATATCTGCTATGATCATTACTTTTGAAATGAACAAGAAAGAACCTATTTCTACCTTTCTAAGTTATACATGCATAAAAAAGTAGAAAAAAACGTCAAATTTGAACATCAACTCTGTCTCCAGTTACCTGGTTGTGTTTGAATTTAATTTTAATTTAAGGCAGATGTCTAACTTGTAGGTTGTAATTTACTGCTTTAGCATGGTTAGAAGGAGACTAGAAAACTAGAGAATAGATTAGATATTCACTAAATATGATTGTTAACTTACTTTTTCCATGACAACAAGAAATCACAAGCAGGACAGCTGTTTATTTGTTAATTAAAAAGGCACAAATCATACAATAAACAAATAAAGATCAAATTTTGGAATCTTTGATGATTTTTTTTCAAATATGTGTGAGAAATGACTCAAGGAAATTGCCACAAGTTTCATAAAATTAGGTAAAACATTTTTAACCATGACTTTTTATGAAAATCAAAAGATTAGGTGTTAGGGGGGGGGGGGGGGTATACATGTAAGGGTATTTCTAAGTAATGTGAAGCTTTTATGATGATTATATCATGTAGATGTATGTTATATTTAATAAGGTTTCTTTTTAAAGGTAGTTGAACAACAATTGACCTCTAAAAGGTCAGGTAAAGATGTTTTACTATAAATCTGTGTTTACTAAAGGAAATTTGATATGGTGGGCTCGCTTAAATGGCAATATTTTTATTAAACTTTAATGGAATTGGCAATATGTGGTAATCTTTTTCTTAGAATTGCATTAGATTTCTTATTCTAAGACAAACCGTCTTTTCATAAAATGTTAGTGTACTTAGTTAAATTAAAGGTACAAGGAACAGTTTCGGATAAAATACCGTCAATATTTTTGTAAAATTGAGAGTGACTGTACTTGAAGGTGTATCAGTGTTGCGTAGATTCATGAAATTTAATTAATTTTAATGCTTATCAATAGTTAGAGGGATGTCTCTTGTTGGAATTGGTAAGCTATATTAAGGCCCCTAATTTTAAGTACATGAGAAGCAGTAATAAATTGTGAAACTTGTGGCTATGACTGTTGTGTTGACTTTACACAGTGAAATTGAAGGTTACAAACGAAAGGTTATATAACACGAAATGTAGGTGGATGGGATCGCGGGTATGATAAGGCAACTCTCAGCGATCAAATTCCTCTGATCGATATGACGTCACAATAAGCAGCATGATGTCATATTTTACTAAGAAACTTGTCGATTTTTACTTTATCGCTGGTTTAAATTATAAAAACTACAGGCACAAAATATCACTAGAAACTCTTCTAACTGAATATATCTTCGATTTCTCTCTATCACGTATAATTATCATTGATGACGTCACAAGCATGTTTAATAGAGAAGATCATGTCGGGAGAAAAATCATCGGAATGCAGTGTAAACAATGTCGAAATAAGACTTATTTAATACAGATACCTAAGATTTAGATGAGTGTCAGTTAGGATATAATCAGAATAATACAGGCATGGATATTTTGTTTTATCAGCGAGTTTTATAAGGTAAGCAGATCAACATTTTTATTGCTTGACCAGCCTTTCCTCTGTAAGTGTGTACAAAAAAGAGGCAAAAGTGTAACACTACCCCGGATATTATGAAAGATGACTTTGGTAAATATCAACGGTATATGACCTAAACTACTTGAAAAGTGCTGCTAGAATCTTGTGCTTCGTTGTTTTAAATGAAAAATACGTAGTGTTTTTAATGAAATTATAGAAGTTGAGAGAGTTTCCGATTAACATTTACAATATTTCTTTTATGCGATTACCAATAGGATTCTAGCAGTAATACTATTAAACATGAAATAATTGCCGATCGAATTATTGTAGCAAGCATACAAATGAACTTCGGGGTAGTGTTACACTTTTTGATTTTTTGTTAAGGTAAAAAAGTGATCTATTTTTAACTGTCACGTGATACCATGGTACGGCAGCTTCAAAGATCAAGTTGATTCCGAAGTAAAAAAATATTATCTTGGTGAACACATTCACTTGGTATTAATAATCCGTACTGTTTTCATACAAATAAGCAGTTCTTAAATTGATCATAATTTTGACGGTCATTAAATTCGGAGTTGCCTTAACCTACTGGCGATATTATATGCCTATTTAGTTATTACTGGGTATGAGGACAATAGCAATTTTATAGTTCCCCAAGACAGCAACTATTTCATGAGGCAAAGCCAAGGGAAATACTTGTAGTTGCTGTGGAATGGGACATTAAACTTGCTATTGTCCGAAGAGTCAGTTAATTGGTATTCTATTATACCGAAGAAAACTTTATTTGTCAGCGATGCCGAATTTCTTAATGATAAACAAATTCGAGTTATCAAACTTTGTATTTAATGCGGCGATCTGATTAGGTCAGAGGTGTTCCGAGTTTAAAAAGGAGGGAAATCAAATTCTGCTGATGAATGGTTTTGATGACTATTCATCATGGGCAGATAGCATGGACACTATTTCAAATTAGATAAAAAAAAGCGAGTTTATGCAGACGCCTTCTTGTGATCACTTTGTCCGTCTGTCCATCCGAGATCGCTCGACCGGAGCATAGCTTCTCTCCCCTTGGCCAAATCTGGCTCATACCTCATCCACAGAGTTCCTTTGGGTAAAGGATGTGCGGTGACCTTGAACCATGTTTTTAGGTATAAGGTTAAGGTCATAGCAAAATTATATATATAAAATCCTTGTTTGGGGCATATCTTCTCTCCCTTTGGTCCAATATGGCTAATACTCACAGACTGTCTCCGTGGTTAAACGATGTACAAAACCGTGCATGAAATTTCTAGGTAAAGGGTAAAGATCATATCGGAGGATGCAACCCTTTTTTCAGAGCATATATACTTTCCACTAACCCCTATTTGGCTCAGACTTCACATAAGCAGAGCTTTTGAGTAAAGGGTGTGTAGTGACATTGAACCTACTTTCAAGATAAAAGGTGAAGGTCAAAGCAGAATTATATAAAAAAAAAATCTTTGTCCAGAGTAAATCCTCTCTCCCTTTGCTCCAATCAGGGTCATACTTCACCCACATGATGCCTTTGATCAAAGGATATGCAATGACCTCGAATGATATTTGTAGATCAAGTATCAAGGTCATATCAGATCACACAAAAATCCATATTTTAAGAGCATATATACTCTCATTTTAGCCCCTATTTGGCTAATATTTTACCTTAACAGAGCTTATTGGTTAATGGCGCGCAGTGACCATGAACCAAGTCAATGTGAAGGTCATAGCAGATCTTTTTAAAATCAGTTTTAGACAGTATATTTTTTCCGAGATATGCTTAATCATGGTCAGATTGAACAAAAATGCCTGTATGTTGGGGGGGGGGGGGGGGTGTGAAATTGAGTTAGAAATTCTATGCCAGCTGGAAAAAAGTTATAGGTCAAGGTCAAAGCAAAATTCTCTGAAACAACATACGCGGGGCTCTTTGAAATGTTCACCATTTCAACGTTGTCTAGTTCATAGTAATTTTACATAGAAAATATTCACAGAAGTATAATTAAGTAAACTATACATCGATAAGCTTCTGACAATTGATGATGCAACAAGCACACCGTACGAAAGGTCAACCCTTTGAAAAGCAGTGTAGAGGAAAAGTTGCTCAGAATTATGTTTTAAACATAAGAAAATAGATTAAGTTCAAGGAAAAGTAAACTTGTACCTAAAATGAAGTCAAATTTGTTAAGTCGTACTTAAACACATTCGTTTTTTTGTTAAATCGTTCTTGAAATGGTTAAGGTTTTTCTTAATTCGTATTCAAAACAATTCTGGATTTTGTTAAGTCGTACCAAGAATCATTCGATTTTTGTTATTTTTTTGTACTTAGGTTACGTTTGTTACTAGATTAAGAACTCTTATTCTTAGAGGTTCTTCTAGCGTTACTTTTGACATTAACGGAAAACACACTCGTTGCTTTGCAACGAGCTTTGCTCCAGTTATTATTTTTTCGTTATATTTCTGACTTTTTTAAAGCTTAATATCTCAGAAAGTTTTCAACGGATTTACATAAAACTTTCAGAAATAATGATGCACTTTTGTGCCTCAAAGATGTAAAATTTTGAACTACAACGTCACTTGTGTTTTTACGTTACGTCAATTTTTAAATGTTAAAAAAGTGATATTGTCCATGGCGTTTTTCAAAAACGCTTGAAGATAGAGACTTAGATTTTTCTCTGTTGAAGCATTTATCATTTTCATTTGGACATTTTTCTGCGTCCTTGGTGTAAAAAATAGCGCAATGTTTAAAGTAAAATTAGCTCATACCAAAAATAATTGTGAATTTGAACCGGAACACATTCGGATTTTTTTTGTTTAGTCGTACTTGAAATCAAAAAAGTACTTAAAATCATTCGGATTTAGTTAAGTCGTGCCAGGAATAATTCAGTTGTTTTTCATCTTTTTAATCAGTTAATCTTGTATTTGGTTTAAGAGCTCTGCTTCTTACAGGAACTTCAAACTTTATTTCGAACATTAACGGAAGACCCATTCTTTCCTTTGCAACGAGATTTGCTCTAGGTCTTATTCTTACTTTTCTTTTTATATTTTCCCATCTCAAATATTCCAAAAATGCTTGCATCGATTGCTTTGAAATTTACAGAAATTTGAAATTTTATGTGATTTCAAAAGATTTCTATGACATAAAAAAAAATTGATGACGTCATCACATTCGTCAAATATTGACTATTTCACGTTTAAAAATTTGATTTTGTCATGAACTTTTCTTATTTTTTGATTACAGATAAATCTATGAGATTTACAGAGAAGGTAGAACTTCCTTTTTAATTATGACATTAGGCTGGAAGCTAAATTCGGACACTTCCAGTCGAAACCGGAAGCAAAACCATTTTT